>LPNX010626386.1:325709-450121 GCA_001517045.1 Pseudotsuga menziesii | reverse complement strand
CTTTTGATTAAGTTCCTTCGAAGCATTCACACAGTCTGAATTGATGTGTTCTCTGATATAATAACCAGTCAAGGTCAAGATTGAATTTGACTATGAGCAACAGTAAAGGAAGATGAAACACAAGTGTAGATTTATATGATGCTGACAGCAGCATAATGTATGCGAGATCAGAATGATGTGCCTGACAGAATGATGATGATATGGCAGTAATGCATCTACAGCAGTACACTCAGCCAAAGACATGTTGACATGTGGCTTCTTGAGCAGCAGATTTATGATGAGCAGATGACCAGCAGCAGAGGTTGGTTAGTTGAGCAGCAGTGTTGACCTGCTGAAGATGAGCAGAGTTTAATGAGCAGCAGTGAGCAGTGGTACAGCAGAGTTGAAGTGATGAGCAGAGAAGATGAACAGCCTTGATGTATCAGAGATTTCTTGTGTGACAGTAAACTGTATTGTAAAAGCAAGCTTGTCTTGCTTTTGAGGTTAGGATACCTCAACCCCTTCTTAGCAGGGACTAAGAAAACCAGGCAGGGTCCTGGATCTAGAGTAGGTGCTCTATTTGTCAGTAGGTGCTGATTTCACCTAACGGTTGTAGCCGGACATAATAATACAAAAGATTCAAAATTATATTGTGTTGTGTTCTGTTGTGCTTATGTGAATGATGATATGAAAAATGCTGGATTCATGTATTGATAATTATCTGTATCAAGCTAACCGTGTTGAGTTAAGAAAGGTTTAGCAATTGCCTTACACTGATTCACCCCCCCTCTCAGTGTCTACAGTTTTCGTGCAGAACAAGAGTCCGCACTATGCCTTGGGGATGCAAAACTCCCGAGGAGATGTTCACCGGGAGGAAGCCTGAGATAGGATACTTCCGCATTTTTTGGATGTCTTACATACTCACATGCATAGTGGAAAACATCCGCATCAAAAAAACATCGGCAAGGGTCCAGAAAACATCTTCTCGGAAACGTCGGCGAAAAAATCAGCAAACCGCGGCAAATATTGAAAAAAAAACATATTCATTTTTTTCATAATTTTAAGCATATAAAGCAATAATGACATCAAATAAATACATTGGCACATAAATATAGAAAAAGAACTGATATATATCATGTAGTCATGCCAAATATAATATGAGACATAAAAGTCGATACTGAGAGTCTGAATATAGTTGTCCAATAGTACTCAAAAGTGGGAAACCAATGGTCCAATACAAAATGACATCATAAAACTAGCAGCTAACTATCTGTCTATGAAATCAATGCCCTCTTCCCCTTTTACCGGAAAAGATCATGGGTTGTTTGCCAGGCCTGCCCCTGACAGTAGAAGGTCTTGGCCCTGCACTCGGTGCCAGTGAGGGACTAAATACATCGACCAGTGTAGAAGGTGGTGCTGATGAAGCCACATCACCCTCCATGAAGTCCTCTGGGTCAAAGCGCTTCGCCTCCTCCTCCTGTTCCTCCTCTTGCTACTCCTCCTCCTTCTGCCCTTGCTGCTGCTACTCCTCATCTAACCATGCAGGTGCCTCCTCCATGATAGGTAACTCAAACTCCACCCTCCCCTTGGACAATACATCAATATTGTCCAAGCAAATGGCATCCACATTGGGTGCTTTGTCCACCTGCTTCATCCACAATCGAAGATTGTAGTGGACATACACCAAGTCATTCAGGCGTAGGAAATCCAACCTGTAAGAGGGTGATAAAAAGATTTAATGAGTCTTGACTCTTGAGGCCATACGAAAAATATGAAAGAGGATCTTAAATTACAATGAATTTAATTGCTTTAAAGTTCTTACCTGGTGCATTTCTTTGGGTGTATTTTTTCAGAGACTTCAATTACGCTCACATCCAGAAGAGCTACAGGTTTGGCTGAGGACTTGGATGGCAATTTTTTTTAAATTTGGTGCCCTTACATCATATGTCTTCCACCAAACACCTACAATAAACAAGAAAGAAAGAGAATTGGATTATATAATTCAAATTTCAATTTTCAAATAAAATGATAAATCATAAAACACAATTAAAATTTAAGAATTTGAAGTTCAAAATTCAAATAAATTCTAATTTGTAATCACTTACTTGGAGTCAAACTGGACCTTCAATAGATAGCATCGGCATAGCCAAATAGTCCAGTAGCCTCTTGATACATCTCCATCTCACGGGTAATACTCATGCGAGTCTCAAAATTAGGCACCATCTTATTAATACATTCGATAAGCCCTTCCAAAATCTCTTCATCAAAATCAAATTTACACTTGTAGGACAAGGCGGGGTTGAGGAAAAGCGCAGTTGCATGAATAAGTCGATGGAGCATCCCAGTCCATCGTGTATCAATCAAATCCCATAGCATCATGTGTCTATTGTGTCCAGGGGTACCCTTCCCCACATAATAAGACCGAATAGACTCTTTGCCCCTATCCATGGCCTCATACAAATAGCCCATAGTGGGCTTATCACTGTCAACTAATCTCAGAACCTTTACCAAAGGTTTACTGATTGAGCACACTTCCTCCACTCCTTCCCAAAAGTAGTTGGTGTAAACCAATCTAGCGATGGCTTACCCATCCTCTCTCCTGCTATATGTGCAATCTCGTCACTCATCACAAACAAACATTTGCTTCAGCTCAAATTGAACTCGGAGCAAAGAATGAAGAGAAATGAAGTTGGTGGCAAATCGTGTGATTCCAGGGCACAACAATTCCCTGTTTCTCGTGCATCTCCTCATGAGGATAAGAACCCAAGCATGGTTATATATGAATTTGGTGATACTCCTAACCTGATCAACAACCTCCTTGATGAAGGGAATTTTCCTCACATCCTCCAGCATCAAATCAATACAATGTGCAGCGCATGGACTCCAAAATAGTGTGGGGTGCCTCTCCATAAGCAATCTACCAACAACCACATAATTGGATGCATTATTTGTTATGATATGCACCATAATGTCAAAACCAATCTTCTGAACAACCCCATCCAACAACTCACATAACAATGTTGCTTCTTTTACCTGTGCCGATGCATCAACGGATTTGATAAACATGCTACCTTTAGGGCACTGTACCAAGAAATTGAGAAGGGTCCTACCCTTCACATCTGTCCAACCATCAGACATCAATGTGCATCCAGAAATCTCCCATGATTGTTTGAAATCCTCCAATCTAGTGTTGATGTCTTTCTTCTCTGTTTCTCGTGCATCTCCTCATGAGGATAAGAACCCAAGCATGGTTATATATGAATTTTGTGATACTCCTAACCTAATCAACAACCTCCTTGATGAAGGGAATTTTCCTCACATCCTCCAGCATCAAATCAATACAATGTGCAGCGCATGGAATCCAAAATAGTGTGGGGTGCCTCTCCATAAGCAATCTACCAGCAACCACATAATTGGATGCATTATTTGTTATGATATGCACCATAAAGTCAAAACCAATCTCTTGAACAACCCCATCCAACAACTCACATAACAATGCTGCTTCTTTTACCTGTGCCGATGCATCAACGGATTTGATAAACATGCTACCTTTAGGGCACTGTACCAAGAAATTGAGAAGGGTCCTACCCTTCACATCTATCCAACCATCAGACATCAATGTGCATCCAGAAATCTCCCATGATTGTTTGAAATCCTCCAATCTAGTGTTGATGTCTTTCTTCTCTGCTTGAAGAATTGGCCCCTGAATCTCCTCATATGTAGGGCACTTGTACCCTGGGCCAACAATAGCAATGGCATCACACATAAGTTGAAAAAAAGGATTGTTTCTTGTTATTGTAAGAGGCAAGACACTCCAAAAAAGCATCCTCCCCATAAGCCTATTTGCTTCTTCCTTCTCCTTTTTTTAACCATGGACTTGATGGAAGGTTGAGCACCACTTCCAGTCCGTGGAACAAAGAAAGATGAGGTAGCCCTAACAGAAGCTGAACCAATGGCCATGGAGCCCCCAACACTACCCTCAGTAGGATACTCATATATCCCTGAAGTCATAGCCACTCCACCTGCAGCGAGTTCAGCTCTATTTGCAGCTGACTCTTCCCTTTTTCTATCCTTCAAGTGAATTGCATCATGGGCCATTCTCATAATTTCAGGGGCAACTGCACTACAAAGCCCCACATCATGGCCAAGGAGTTTTGCCAAATGGTACTTCAACCTGCTAATGCCTCCTGCCATATGTTGCCCACACAATTTGCAATGCAATCGTTGCTGGTTTGTTCCATCTTTAGGGTCAACATATTGCCAAAATGTGTCCAATGCCTTTGGCATTTTTGCAATGGAAATGTATAGCCTCAAAAGTCAAACCTGTGCAACCAAAAAAACAAAAAAAGACATTAAACCCCAACAGAAAAAGACTAACAAGAGGCTGGTATATTTTTAAATTGATATTTTTTCAAAACTAAATTTCAAAATTTATATAAATTATAAATTTAACATTTAACATTGTTATACTTAATAAGTTAATACTTATAGTTATTATGTATTATAATTTATGATATTTATTATTATTATCAGTTATTTAAAATTTTTATTTATAAATTTTAATATCTAGATTTTAGAATCTAGATTCTAATGTGTCACTCAGCTACTCATGATTTGAAATTTTGAAATCAGAAATTGCATTAACAGTGGAAGAATTTAGAAAAATAAAATGGCATGAACTTTGATATTGGAGAGAAATGAACAAACATGGCATAGATTTAACAAAAATTAACTTACCTCTATGTTTTTCCTTGAGTAAGAGCTCTTCAAACCCTAAACACCCTTCAGATGTCCCTCAACGGGCTCAAACTGTCCTTCAAATGCCAAGACCGACAGAAGACTGCGCGGCTATTTTAATCTTGATAATCATAAAACCCTCCGGGTGTGCTTGAATCTTGATAAAACCCTCCTGGATACAAAGGATAATTTCGTGAGTGTGGAACAGTGAAACAATGTCCCTCTCCTGCGTCGTTCTCCAAGGCGAAATGACCAAATTGAACCCTAAATCTCCTTTAACGAACCCAGACAGAAGACAGAAGACGCGGCATGGTTTAGGGTTGTGGCACGATTTTTTAGGTAAAAATCACGTTTTTTTCCTTCACTGCGTGATGTTCGATTTTTTTGTCGATAAAAATCGTCGATTCTTTCTTCTATGCTCACATGTCCCTTCTGAGAAGAGGACAAAGTTGGAGGCTACTGGAGAGAGGGGTATTTTTGTTGGTTATGATGAGGTCTTGAAGGCTTATTGCATATACCTTCCTACACAGAGGAAAGTTGCGGTGAGAAGGGAGGTGAGATTTGAGGAGGAGCGAGCCTTTAGGAGATCTTGATATTTTGAGATAGAGGAGAAACAAATTACTCCATAGGTGACAGCATCTCGGAGTTCAGCAAGTCAGGGCACAGGGTCACAGGTCTCAGGGGTGATTGGGTCACATGTTACAGGTTCATCAGTTTCAGGGACTCAGTCTACAGAGACTTTTGGTACAGGGATAGGTTCACGGGTCACAGGTTAGACCTTCATGTGATTCAGGTACACATGATTTAGGTTCAGGTCCACCAGGGAAATGATCTCAGACCTTAGGTACTTCTTCAGGGAGACATTTGTTTGATAAGGATGTAGAGGAGAGTCTGCTATAGGATGTTACTTCCAGGAAGAGAAAGCCAAGTTGGCTTAGGGAGTTGGTGAAGAAAGCAGAGGAGTCTATGGGGCTACCCAGGAGGGAGGTCAGAAAGAGCAGGGCCTTAGAGAGATTCTCCAATTACATGGCATAGGTGACTAGCTTGCATGAGTCCGATCCTACTACTTATGAGGAGGCTTCCGTACATCAGGTTTGGAGAGATTCCATGATGGAAGAGTACAATTTCATCATGAAGAATGGTGTGTGGGAGGTAGTTCCTAGACCAGAGGGGAAGTCAATTGTGACTTCCAAGTGACTCTATAAAGTCAAGCATGCTGCGGATGGCAACATCGAGAAGTACAAAGCTCGGTTTGTAGCACAAGGGTTCTCACAGATAGAGGGAGTTGATTAGGATGAGACCTTTGTGCCGATTGCTAGATTTTCTTCAATCAGAGCAGTGATCTCCATTGTGGTAGAGGTTGGAGGATCCATCAGATGGATGTGAAGACCGCTTTCCTCAATGGTCTTCTACAGGAGGTATATCTCGAGTAGTCACAACGCTTTGAGATTTATGAGAGAGATTCTCATGTTTGTAGGCTAAAAAAGGCCTTGTATGGTCTTAAGCAAGCCCCTCGGGCTTGGTACTCAAGGATTGATTCTTATTTGCTTTCGATTGGGTTTCAGAAGAGTGAGGCGGATCTCAACTTGTACTACATTGTGGTTGGAGGTGTTTCGCTCATTCTTCTGTAGTATGTTGATGACTTGTTCATTACAGGAGGGGGGCACCTAATTGATGCATGCAAGAAAGAATTTGCTTTGGAGTTTGAGATGACCGACCTTGGGTTGATGCACTACTATTTAGGCATGGGGGTGTGGTAGGAGGATGGACATGTTTTCCTGGGGCAAGGAAAATATGTTGCAGATGTTCTGAGGAGATTTCAAATGGAGCACTGTAGACCCATGTCCACACCCATGATCACCAACTAGAAGAAGCTTCATGCCTCTGAGGGAGAGTTGGTGGATCCTACTTTGTTTCGTCAACTTATTGTTCGTTGATGTATTTGGTAACACCATACCAGATATGAGTTTTGCGGTGAACACTCTCAATCAGTTCATGGTGGAGCCCAAGAGAGTGCAATGGACAGCCGCAAAACATATTTTGAGATACCTTGCTGGGACTGTGGACTATGGTCTGGACTACAAGAGGTCAAGTGGAGTGGGATTGGTTGGCTTCATAGATTTAAATTGGGCAGACAATGCTTCGGACCGGAAGAGTACTTTCGGTTGTTGTTTTAGGTTGGGCTCGACAATTGTGTCGTGGTTTAGTCGAAAGCAAAAGTTCGTTGCTTTGATTTCTGCAGAAGTTGAGTACGTGGAAGCCAGTTAGGCTAGTTGAGAGGAATTGTGGCTTCGTAAGTTCATGGTAGATTTATTTGGCCAGGAGCCGAGGCCTACTATCATTCACTGTGACAATCAGAGTTGCATCGGTGTCTCTAAGAATCCAATGTTTCATGATAGGTCAAAGCACATTGAGATCAGCTACCACTTCATCAGAGATTATGTCTAGAGAGGAGCTGTAGAGTTACAGTACATTTCTACAGATGAGTAGGTGTCAGATATTCTCACGAAGTCTTTGGGTAGAGGAAAGCACATACATTTCAGAGACAAGATGGGAGTGGTAAAAAACACCTTCCTCGGTAAGAGGGAGTGTTGAATTTTTACCAAGGAAGTGTTTGTTCACTCATGCCTTGGGGTGGACAAGGACACTTTAATAAGTGGTCCCTAGCCTAATTAAAAATGTGAGAATGACTTTTTATAAAGTGACCATTTTAAATGTGATTTTGAGTTTATATTTTAAAAGTGACTTTATGAGTATTAAATGTGGGTGTGCATTAAATTCTCATTTTAATAATTAAAAGTGATTTTTAATGAGGAAATGAGATGGGCCCTAGATCTCATTTAGTTGGCTTTTAATCTAAGCCGTTGATCTCAAAGTGGAAGTTACTCAAACAAAAAGGGCTTGGGAAAGGTAAAGGGAGATTTATTGTTCACTTTCACAAGAGAGAATTTTGAGAAAGGAGGAGCATGAGAAATTTTAGAGAGTAAACCCTTGCAAAATTTTCCAAAATTCAGGAAGAGGAGAAGGGCACATATTTCGAGGAGATTGTACCAGTTGATTGGAACGAATCCCGAGGTGACTGTACAACATTAATTGCAATGACCGTACAACAATAAATACATGCCATACAACATAGATTTTGAGGCAACCATATAACATGAATTTCGAGGTGAGAGGGCACAAATTTCGAGGTGGTAGTATGACACAGAAATCGAGGTCTGTACAACATTAATTGATGGTCGTAAAATAGGAAGAAACAACATAGAAATCGAGGTCCGTACAACCGCACGTGTGGGGCCGTACAACAAGTTTTGGCAGTGAGATATTGGCACATGTTTCGAGAAGGGAGATAAGTACCGCTGTTTTATTTTTCTAAAGTTTGCTTGAAGAAATAAAATCTCTCTGAAGTATAGGTTTTCCCTTTGGGGTTTTTCCTAGGTCAATTTGACCAAAAATGTGAGCATTTAATTTTCATGTGTGTGGCTGAATTTAAAATTATGAGTAAGAGTTTAGGGCTGCTATAAATTTCCAAAGTTCAAAAGTTGAAAAGAAATCTCATGTGTTTCATTTTTATAGTTAAAATTTTAATTTTTCAATGTACATGCATGATGGGGTTTGGGCATTAAACCATATGCAACACTGAAATTGAAACAAGGTTGGGGTTCTTAAAATTTTTTAGAGGGTGTAGGTCGTAGTCTTCCACTAGGGAAGAAGTCTCCGTGGAATGGTCTCCAAAAGGATCCCAAATCAAGGACATGATCCCAGAACAATGCTTAGATTGTAGGCCTTGTGTTGCTCTTAAACCCTTCCTTTTACCTAAACCAATTCAAGTCTCCTTTTAAGTTTTAGAATAATACACCAGATCTTTAGAGCCCTCAGCTGGAGTAAACCAAAACCCTCCTATAAAATTAAAAATAGAATTGTTGACCTTAGCATAATGTGGAGGCTTACCTTTAATGGCTTCAATAATTGGGATCACCTCAAAGCTTCAACCTCAACCTTGGATTCACCCTGAGAAGTGGCCACCACCTCATCCCCTCTAAAATCATCAATATCCTCTTCAACGATCTTATTCATATCTATATATTTGGTCCACCTATTCCAATATTTGGTCCACCTATTGGACTATTAATACTTCAACGCCACGTCCCCTCTAAACACGGCGATATTATTTTTCAACTATGTACGCCTGCTTAATTCAAAGATTTCAAATTTTACATCGATGATTACAATGATATAAAAGACTATGCCTTAATTTTTAGTTGCTCATCTGTTCAAATTATGGGACCTGTGTTGGTTCTCCATCGGTTCTGTAAATATGTAGATTTCTCATTTAGATCCAGCTGTGACCTATGTAATCGTCTTGCCATCTCATTTTACTCCTGTAGGAATCCATTTAAGCGCTTTCTATTTCTTCTTATTGAAGGCGGATTCCACCTAAGCAAAACATCTTGCATCCTCTTATTGAAGCATGATTGAATTCACCTTGATAGATGAAGTAGTAAATTTATGTACCCTGCTGGAAATTTATCTTTTTTAATAAAAGGGAATTCTTTATTGGTTTTAACAAACCACAAGGGTAAACTCCAACATATGTACGTGTTCATATTTTTCTTCATACTGTTTCTGGAACAGTGATCTTCTCTGTGCTCAATTTTAAGAGATTCTGAACAAAGCCCATGGCTTTGTTTTAAATCAACATACTGACTTTTCCACTTATAATATGTGCAATATTCAACATTTCTACACAATTCTTCAGGCATCTGGTTGATGTTTATATTCATATGCGAAAACTATTTTTGGAATTTTTTTTTTGAAAGTCTACAAATTGTATTAAACTACTGAAACAAAGGTTACATCAAAATTTACATCACAGACATAGTTTTGGGGTGGTCTGAAACAGAGGAGCCACCACCCCAACCAATAAATGCTATGGACTTGTCTTACAAAAATATGGCAAAAAAGCTCATCAACCAATGGGGACCAAACTATAGACACAAAAATCATACCGGTATTGTTCAAAGACACATTAAACAGTAGTCTAGAAAGCAAATTAAAACATAGAAACTGAAAATAGCTGGTGGAATTAGTAGTGGGCCTAGTCGGCTTCTGAGTCTTCATCAACAACAAGCTAAGGGGGAGGAATCTCCTCTATGATGGGGCATCCCCCCTAGAAATCTTCATCAGCCTTAATGTCCGGCTGCTTAACAAGAAGAGGAGAAGATTTTTGGACAAGTACCTCAGTTTTGCAGACGCGCATATTGATCAAAGGCATGAGAGTGGAAGGCATAAGGAATGGAGCATTTCATCGTTGTAGCCATCGTAGGAACCGAGCTCCTATCCAATGACACTGACGCCCCCCCTGTAATACTGCCGCTTCCACCTTCAGCGTTGCATGTAGTGCAGAGCCCAATGGCTAAGTGTTTCCAATCGGAAGTCACGTCCAACCTGTTGAGTTGGGTATCAATCTCAATTAGTTTGGTCTTCGCAAAGAGCACTGAGTTGCGTGTGTTGTTCCAATTGCTGACCATTTCCTCCATTAAAGTGCCCATCATATTTTTGATAATCCAGTAATCATTAATTTGGCTGCCCTCTCTACCTCTAGCCAATCTCTCAGTAACCAAGCGACCTTCCCATTCATCAATCAAGACTCTCACAGGCATGGAGACACCGGTCCCATAACCTTCTTCTATGATCGTGCCCATGTCGTGCTGTGCACGACTGCAACCACTGCTACCAGGGGAGGGGTGCCACGTTGTTGTGACATGGTGAGCCGAATAGACTGTTTCAGGTTCATGTTTGAATCCTTACTAACCAGATCCCGCGATTCTGACTGTTGATGCAGGTGAAAACTCGGCTTCAATGAAAACCAAGTGGGCAGACTAGAATCAAGCTGGGAAGAATCTCTGCAAATAACCAAAGCCCAAGGTCTTGACTGTTGATGCAAGTAAAGACTCGACTTCGAAGAAAACCAAGTTGGCAGACCAGAGCCGAGATGGGATGAATCTTTGCTAACGAAACAAAGGAGCGGGAGAATGAGCTAAGGGGCCTCCCTTTCAATATCCTTAAGCCTGCCGGCCACACGAATAAGCTGAGAGGCCATCGAAGGGGAGTTAATGTAGGGGTGGCTCTTCCAACACCAGACGCGACTATGAAGTGGCTCTTCCATCACTCGACAAGACCGATTGAGCATCACCGGATGACGTTATTAATTGCTGAACCCTTCCGCCATCGCTAGCCAGGGTGATGACCTTTGCGCAGTGAATGCGCCTTAACTTCCGTGTAGAGGGGGGATAAAAAGGGCCCGACATGCAGGGTGCCACGTTGTTGTCTTGTGGACTGAGGAACCCAACGATGTCAGTCAGACAAGTGGCACCTGCATTCGGGTTATTTTTGTAAAATTTTAATGCCTATGCTACATGATAATATAGTTTCAATAAGGAAATACCACTTTCTAGTTTAATAAATTATTTTGTTCCTAGGGAAATCTTTGCTATGTGTTCGTTGTTCACGAGTTCCATTCTCGTGATATTACCATGCCCTAATGGGCGTCAATATTTCTCGGGAGAGCCACCATCTGCTGACTAATGCATACCAGAGAAATGAAAATAGTAAAATATGTTTGTTGCGACCTATTGTTTTTCATTATATGATAATGAGGGATTTAGACATCGTTGTCTACTTTTCTTTGTTTCCTTCACATTTGTATGAAATTGTCTATTGATGTCCTTGGATCTACAACTACAAGGAATTGCCAATTAATTTTATGTGCAGTGGTAAATAATTTCCACTTCAAACAATTGTCGATTAATTTAATTAATATATATATGCAACCACCTCTGTTGCGCTATCTCCGTCGATATGTAGAGTTATATTCTTCTTACGGTAGGAATTAAAGAACTGCCTGTAAATATTTTACCACATGTTGGAATCCTCAAGAAATATATTGTGTCGTTGAATAGAATCACTAGCTTGAATGGAGTCGGTTGAAATATATAGTTATCAAAACTATCAAATATTTATTTTGATGTATATAAACTAAAGGACAATCATAATGTATTACATAATAATAATATTTCCAATGTCATGGGTTATGTCTCTTTAGCCCTATGCTGTTGGGAGTGGGGAGTGGGAGCAAAGCGAAAAGCGAAATTTCCAAAAGCTTCCAGGGTGGGAGCATTTTTATATAGTATATATTTCTATATATTTTGATGCATATATGTAGAATGTTGAATTAGTTACATAAAGCATAAAAGCATGGATTAAACCATATAACATCAATCATCTAGTAGTTATAACCTATAACTTATAGCATTGTTATCAAATGATCAACCATAACATCAACCATTTTCAATATATAACATTTTCCGTGACTCATCAAACTCATAACTAAAGTTGTATTTGTAACCAAACTAGAACAGAGAACATCGAACATGAAATGAAACAATTCATAAAGCACATATACATTAGTAATTACCAAATAGTCATAATATGCTATTATGTATTCAATAGTGCAAAGTTGCAAGCAGTGAACTTCAAAGGTAGGTTCAACTTCAAACATCAAACTTAAATTGCCATATAATCTTTTTAGAATAGACCATAAGAAATATTAAAGGGCCAATAGTTACAATTTGCAAAGTATTGAAAACTAGAAAAAAGACTAGTACTAATATTACCTCTTTCCACGAAAAACTTCTAATTTCTTTTCCCGTGATCTATGAGCACGGGGACTAGGAGTCTCCTCATCTTGAGTAGGTGGAAGTGTTAAAGTTAGTGCAGCTGCGAGACCCATTCTCAGAGAGGATGGTACCCTAGTCAGTTAACTAGCGAAAAGTAAGACCCTAGAAGGTACCCTAGGGCCCCCAGTAGTCTTGTGGGGTTCTTGGTTTGGGACCAAGCAGGTTGATGCCATGGAAAATCCCCTAGCATGTGGCTAGGGCCCCTATGTGCCTCTAGGGTATTCTGGTCTGGGAGCAAGGATACGATGTCGAAGTAGATCCTACAGGTAGAGGCAGAGACATTCCTGGTCTAGGACCAGGCAGACCCTTGGTCTGTAATATCCCAAATCACGATATTTCCTAATTCTAAGCAAATATGCTGATACAACCGGGCATGCAAACTGCCATGCAGAATTCCCTATTTTATAGCAAAAATTAGGGTTAGGGTTTGTAGGATAGAATGAACACTTACCACTGATAAGCTGGCTGGATTGCTCCTGAGAGAGTATGCATGCATCAAGAGCTGAATCGGACATGAACTGATATCTTCTACTTTCAGTGATACCCCAACAACATGAACCCCGGATTAGCTAAGGGTGACATTTTCAGTGAAGGAGGTGTCCGATGAAGCTGCTGATTTGCAGGACTGATAGCCTTCCTGTGCTGGAGAGAGTGCTTGACACATGCAGAAATTCTGAGGTCTCTAGGCAGGCTAGCGAATTGTTCCAGAGGTGCAGCTGCTCACGCCCCCCTGATCTCGAAATGGTTGCTAACTGCTCAGGATGAGCACGATTAGATCTGATAATCACCGGGTACTGGAGTAAGATGCCGATGATGAGAATGGTGCCTAGGTTTCAAAGTAAAACTGAGATCTGAAGACCCAACGAATGATTAGGGATTTCTGGCTGAAAACCCCTTACGGCTGCACACGTGCCCCTACAACAATCTCTGTTGTATATTGGATAACTATGAATGAATGGAAGACCAAAATGGTGAACCTGTATGGCTTACTCTGAATGAGACTAGGGTAGATATCTCACTGCCGAAACCCCGCTAGTTGAAGATGCCGTCTCCAACCCCAACTGCTGTGCTGCTATTCCAGAGCTCCAAAATAATAATCCTCAAAAGTGAGTCTTCTTTCACTTTATCTTCCTTTTATAACTTTCAACTACGAAAAACCTAATCTTTGACCTATATAGGTCACTTTATTTTCTAATTTGCAGTTGACTTGCATGCATGCGCATGGAGACTTAAATGAGTGCATGCAATATTAAATAATGCTTAAATGGCATGCATGATGGTGGCCTTTGGCCTCGGTGGCCCTTCTTGACCTAATGGTGATAACATGATGATGCCCTAGATTTTCTATAGATGGCATCAGTCTTTAGATGATTCCCTAACTGTCAGTAACCGCTCGAACCCACAGGAATCACATAGGTTAGCGGTTTTGGTCCTCAATGCCTAATCAGATGAGGACATTACAGTCCTCCCCGCTTGAGATTGCTTGTCCTCAAGCAACTGCAAACTGGGATGCTGCAATACCTATTATCTTTCCCATGTTCCCATGTGGCATCCTCTGGTGGTAGTTCCTTCTACTGAACCGAGTATTCCCTAATTAACCTGTTCCTGAGTTTCCTTTCTCTAGTCTGTATGATCCGTTCAAGAATCAGTATCAGCAGTCCTTCAGCATCTAAAGGAGGTAATTCTGTTGATGGAGCAATGTGTTGCCCAAGGGTCTTTTTCAGGTTGGACACATGGAACACATTGTGAATTTTACTTTCCTGTGGTAGTTCTAGTTCATATGCCACCTCTCCCACCTTCCTGATTATTCTGTAGGGTCCATAGAAGCGAGGTTTTAACTTTTCTGCTCCTTTCTTCTTAAGCGAAGACTGTCTGTAAGATTGGAGCCTTAAGTATACCAAATCCCCTACCTCAAAGCTCCGCTCAATCCTGTGTTTGTCTGCATATAACTTCTGTTGATTCTGGGCTGTCTGTAAGTTTTCCTTTAAGATTTTAAGAATATCTTGACTGTCCTATATCCAATCCTTTGCCTTAGGAGCCCTACTGTCTCCAAATGCCAAATTTGCATAGTCCAAGGCCTTGTAGCCATATAATGCCTTAAAAGGAGTCATCCTAATAGACATGTGATAGGTAGTATTGTAGCAATACTCCCCTAAGTGTAGCCATTTGATCCAGGTTCGCTGCTGCCCTGTTACGTAGTTCCTCAGATATCCTTCAATCCACTTGTTGACTATTTCAATTTGTCCATCGCTCTGGGGATGATAACTCGTGCTGGTAGCCAGTTTGGTCTCCACTAATCTGAATAGTTCCTGTTAGAAGGCACTTGTGAATCCGCTATCCCGATCACTGACAATGGTCTTAGGTAACCCATGTAACTTGAAGACCTCCCTGAAGAATAACTCAGCTACTTGAGTTGCAGAGTAATCTGATGATATAGAAAAGAAATGTGCAAACTTGGTCAGTCTGTCAACTACTACATATAAACAATCTCGCCCTTGGACTTTGGGCAATCTTGTAATGAAGTCCATAGAGACGCTTTCCCACTTCTGTTCTGGAATTGGTAGTGGCTGAAGCAACCCTGCTGGATGGATGTTCTCAATCTTGTTCTGTTGATAGATGCTACATTCTCGTACGTGCTGCATAACTTCCCCCTTGAGGCCCTTCCATGAGAACCTCTCTCGGATCTGTCTGTAGGTCTTCAAGAAACCCTGATGTCCTGATAATGGAGAGTCATGTGCTGCCTGAATGATCTTTTTCCTCAATGTGGATTCTGGGACGAGGTATATCTTGTTCTTGTAATAGATGATGTCATCAACAATCCTGTACCTGTCATCCTGAATTTGTCCATCCAATAATTCGCAAGCGAATTTATTTTTGGAGTATTCTACTAAGAGAAGTTCCCTTCAATCTGTGGATATACTCCTGAGAGATAGTGAGGTGGGACGCCTGGATAATGCATTAGCTACTACATTATTCTTACCTTTTACATACTCGATCTCGAAATCGTAGGCTTGTACTTTGCTGACCCATTTTTGCTGGCGCTCATTCAGTTCCTTCTGCTCTAGGAAATACTTGAGGCTGTTATGATCTGTTTTGATTTTGAACTTACTCCCCACTAGGTACTGTCTGAATTTTGTGAGAGCATGTAAGATGGCTAGCATCTCTTTGTCATATATGGAGTAGTGGCGCTCGTAGTTCTTTAATTTACAGCTATCAAATGCAATAGGGTGATGATTTTGCATCAATACTGCTCTTAACCCTTCCCCTGAGGCATCACATTCTACTACAAAGGGTTGTGAGAAGTCTGGTAATGCTAAAACTAGACAGGAACTCATAATAACTTTCATCTCCTCGAAAGTTTTTTGTGCTAAGTCTATCCAGGTGAATGCTCCCTTCTTTGTGAGATCTGTGAGGGGTGCTGCAAATTGGGAGAATCCCTTAATGTACCGTCGGTAATAGGTGCACAGTCCTAAGAAACCTCTCAATTCTGTGACTGTTTTTGGCGCGGGCCAATCTCTGATAGCTCGGATTTTCTCCATGTCAACCTATACTCCTTCCTCATTGATTATGTGCCCTAAGTACATCATTTCCTTCATGCCAAATTCACACTTGGACATCTTCGCGTAAAGCGAGTGTTCTTCTAGAATGCTCAGTACTTCGTCCAGGTGTTTTAGATGCTCTTTCCACGTTTTGTTGTAAATCGGGATGTAATCAAAGAATACTAGCAAAAACTTACGTAGCTGAACTCTGAAGGTATGGTTCATGCATGACTGGAAAGTGGCTGGAGCATTGGTAAGTCCGAAGGGCATGACCAAAAACTCATAGTGACCATAGTGACAGTGAAAAGCTGTTTTGGAGATTTCCTGGTCCCTTACTTTGATCTAATGGTACCCCGAGCGAAGATCAATCTTGGAGAAGTATTTGGCTCCCCGAAGTTCATCCATGAGCTCATTAATTCTAGGGATGGGATACCTGTTCTTAATGGTCTTTCTGTTTAATGCTCGATAGTCGATGCACATTCGCAGTGTACCGTCCTTCTTCTTGACCAATACTACTGAGGATGCGAAGGGGCTAGAACTGGGCCGAATATATCCAAGCTCTAGTAATTCTTTAATTGTTTTCTCAATCTCATCCTTGTATCTTTTGGGATGCCGGTAAGGAGTGGTGATGACTGCTTGTGTCTCCTCCTCTAGCTCAATAATGTGTTCAAAGCCTCGGTCTAGCGATCTACTTGATGGAAGATCCCGAAAAACCTTTTCATGCTTCTGTAGCAAGGCCTGAATGTCACTCGGGTGTCATGTGTTGGTTTCTGGGGGTTTCCTAAAGGTGACCAAACATTCTACAACCCATTCTATATCATCCTGTCGGAGGACTGCCTCCATTCTTTGTGACGAGACTGGTTTTGGGGGATAAGTGTTCATGCCCCTCAAAACTACCCGTTTGGTGTCTGGTCCCTGGAATTCCATTTCCATTTCCCTGTAGTTTGTAGTGTATTTCCCTATGGAATAAAGCCACTGAACACCCAATACTACATGAGTATCTCATACATCTACTACATAGAAGGAATCTGTCATCTGATAGTTACCTAAGGTGACATTCAATTTTAGAATCCAGTAGTTGCACTCCATGCTGGAGTTCTCGGCTACTACTACAGTGAATCCTTCGAACTTCTCAGTCTGAATACCTCTCTTGGCTACTCAAGCGGAGTCAATGAAATGGTGGGTTGCTCCCCCATCAATCAATACTCCTACTCTGTGACCCTGTACTACTCCTCTAACCCTGAGAGTATGGAATCTTGGTACTCCAGTTAATGTAGCAATGACTCCCTCTGGTGTATCAACCTGGTGTGATTCTTCCTCAACTGCCCGTAGTTCTTCTGTGGCTTCCTGCTCATAGTCATCCTCATCACTGTCCGAATATACCTTGATGTAGTGAGCCTTTGCCTTCCCTGCACACCTTTGTCTTGGTACCCATGGTTCCTAACAAGTGAAACATAGTTTCTTCCTCCTCAAGTCTTTCCTAGTGTCCTCGTCTAACCATGTTTTCTTGGGAACATCTTACTGGAAATGTTTCTTGTCCTTGTCCTTAACAGGAAAGTTGGTTTTGGGCGGGAACCTGTTCTTGGGGACTGAATCCTGTAGATCTCTGGCTTTGCTAATGGCATCCTGCAGAGTGAGGGGTTTGTAGGCTTTCACCCATCCCCGTAGTGGCTCTGTTAGGGCCTCACTAAATAACATAGTCAACCTGCTCTCTGACACATCTGTTACCATGACCGCTATCCTCTGGAATTCTGAGATGAAGGCTTCTGCACTGCCTGTCTGCTTGAGTTGAGCCAACTCCCTGAAATGTATCTCTGGATCCTTCTTGTCAAACCGCTCCATGAGCTTCTGAGTGAAATCACCGTAGGAGTGTATGGTGTTGTGACCCAATGTCACCAATTCGTGGTACCACCACTCGTGAGCTTCTCAGTCTAGGTGGAATGTAGCCAATTTAATGGCATCTATCTCTGTCATGGGATTGAGCTGGAAATAGGTATCCAACTTTTGAACCCATATCCTCACTGAACCTCCGCGAGTCCCATCAAAGTTTGGGATGGTCAACCTGCCCAAGGTCTTCTGCAACTCATAGTTGTGACTGAATCCCTTGTTGAAATTCCTGGGCCTGTTCCTACTCTTCATGTTGCAGAAATCTGAAAAAGACACGGCGGCATGAAACTCATCCCCTAAGTCTCTATATTCCTGCAAATAAGCCCCAAAAGGTTCGCTAGGTTCTACCTGCATGACTGGACCACCTACTGTATTTGCCAAGAAGTGAGGCATGGTAGGCCTGTTGGAAGGTCTACTATATATGTGCGGTGTATTTTGTATATTAGTGTACGCAACCTTTCCACTGCTGCTTGTAGATCCTCGATCTACCGGTGAGGAAGGTGTACTGTTGATACCTAATTCTGGTTTCGCAGATAATCTATTGATTGCATTGAGTACATCTTTTTGCCCTTTGGCTAAGCCTTGCAATGCAGATACTAAGTTGCGAAACTCCATCTTGTCCTCCTCTTCTCCCGTTCCTTTTCCCTTATCAGAGTGTATACCTGTTTGTTCCATGTCTGAGCTGATATCCTCTAGCTGAATATCCTCAAATTCCCCTGTGTATCTACTCTTTCTTCTCCTATAGGTTACAAAAGGGTCTCCTTCTGTATTCATCTATGTCTCATTTCTTAAGCCCACAGCTGGCCAAGAAGACAACTCCGATACCACTGTAATATCCCAAATCCCGATATTTCCTAATTCTAAGCAAATATGCTGATACAATCGGGCATGCAAACTGCCATGCAGAATTCCCTATTTTATAGCAAAAATTAGGGTTAGGGTTTGTAGGATAGAATGAACACTTACCATTGATAAGCTGGATGGACTGCTCTTGAGAGAGTATGCATGCATCAACAGCTGAATCGGAGATGAACTGATATCTTCTGCTTCCGATGATACCCCAGCAGCACGAACCCCAGATCAACTAAGGGTGACGTTTTCAGTGAAGGAGGTGTCTGATGAAGCTTCTGATTTGTAGGACTGATAGCCTTCCCATGCTGGAGAGAATGCCTGGCACATGTGGAAATTTTGATGTCTCTAGGCAGGCTAGCGAATTGTTTCAGAGGTGCAGCTGCTCACGCCCCCTTGATCCTGAAATGGCTGATAACTGCTCAGGATGAGCATGATCGAATCTGATAATCATCGGGTACTGGAGTAAGATGCCGATGATGAGAATGGTGCATTGGTTTCAAATTAAAACTGAGATTTGAAGAC
This sequence comes from Pseudotsuga menziesii, assembly GCA_001517045.1. Taxonomy (NCBI): domain Eukaryota; kingdom Viridiplantae; phylum Streptophyta; class Pinopsida; order Pinales; family Pinaceae; genus Pseudotsuga; species Pseudotsuga menziesii. The sequence goes on along the minus strand of LPNX010626386.1, from coordinate 430,866 downwards.
CCAGCGAATGATTAGGGCTTTCTGGCTGAAAACCCCGTACGGCTGCACACGTGCCTCTGCAACAATCTCTACTGTATACTGGATAACTATGAATGAATGGAAGAGCAAAATGGTGAACCTGTATGGCTTACCCTGAATGAGACTAGGGCAGATATTTCACTCCCGAAACCCCGCTAGCTGAAGACGCCATCTCCAACCCCAACTGCCGTGCTGCTATTCAAGAGCTCTAAAATAATAATCCTCAAAAGTGAGTCTCCTTTCACTTTATCTTCCTTTTATAACTTTCAATTGCGAAAACCCTAATCTTTGACCTAATTAGGTCACTTTATTTTCTAATTTGCAGTTGACTTGCATGCATGCGCATGGAGACTTAAATGAGTGCATGCATCATTAAATAATGCTTAGATGGCATGCATGATGGTGGCCTTTGGCCTCGATGGCCCTTCTTGACCTAATGGTGATAACATGATGATGCCTTGGATTTTCTATAGATGGCATCAGTCTTTAGATGATTTCCTAACTGTCAGTAACCGCTCGAACCCACATGAATCACATAGGTTAGCGGTTTTGGTCCTCAATGCCTAATCAGATGAGGACATTACATGGTCTGGGACCAAGCAGGTCCTGTAGGTGGTTGATTAACATTTAGTCTGGGACTGAAGCTCAGCTTAGTACTGAGAACCATTCTCCGGGAGAATGGAGGACCTGATCAGAGACCAAGTGGTTGATCAACATGATTCAGTCTGGGAGTGAAACTCAGCTTAGGGTTGAGAGCCATTCTTTAAAGAATGGAGGATCTTAGTCAGTTAACCAAGATAATGATGTGTGATGTCCTCTCTCCTAATTGGTTACTGCTAGGTTGGTTCTCAAGGGATTGGGCACCCCTTGATGATGTCCCTAGCACCTAACTCTTAGGAGAAGTATTGAGGACCAAAGGATTGTACCATCCGGTTTGGATCTTCCCCTTATGCAATGATGATAAAATATATGAAACAATGTACCTTGAGAGAGAGAAAAGATTAAAGTCCTTGGTCTTGTTGGTCGTATAGGTAATTATTTGCCCACCCTCTTAGTTCACCTTGATCTTGTGGGTTTGTGGGTTGTTTTATTGTGACCCCTTTGGTTGACTCATGGTTCTTTAGCTTACTTGGTCCTAGCACTCTTATTATGTGTGTACCTTTGTTATGATGACTCTTACCTAATGGGTTTTATCCCAAGTCATATTTTTACTTTATGGTTTTATTAATTAAACCTTTGACCATTTACTTTATGATTTTATCAATAAAACCTTTGGTCCATTTTACCCTATGGTTTTATTTCATGACCATTTGACCATTCATTTGATTTATGTTTTATTTATTTGGACCTTTGTTATACTTTCCCTAAGTCATTTCTATTTTATAGTTTTATTTTATAAAATATTAGACCATTTTATTTAATCTACGGTACCCTATCTTAAGGATAAGCAGAGGGTATAAAATTCGACCCATAGATCAATCCTTCCACGCTAATGTACAACGTGACTTTGGTCTTCCTCTGTGTGACTGTTTTTCGCCTGATATACTTTTGCGTGACCTTTGTGTGTCTGTATTCTCGCCACACACCTACCTGCGATGTAATCTCTCCTGCAACATGGTGGTCTCTACCCTAGCGTGGTCACATCTCTTTCTTCCACCCAATGTGATTATATACACACCCACCTGCAACTTATCTGTCCTTCGTGTGACTCCTCTGTGTGATCTGTCCTTCGTGTTCATGCTTCCTCTGCGCATCTGCGGGTTTGTTCTTGAGTGTGGACTGTGGGTTTTTCTAGCGTGACCGTGAGTTTCTCTTTCATGTGTGGACTGTGGTTTTCCCTAGCATGACCTGTGACAGTGAGTTTCTCTTTCATGTGTGGACTATGGTTTTCCTCAGCGTGACCTGTGACTGTGAGTTTTTCTTTCAAGTGTGGACTGTTGTTTTCCCCAGCGCGACCGTGAGTTTCTCTTTCAAGTGTGGACTGTGGTTTTCCCCAGCGTGACCGCGAGTTTCTCTTTCAGTGTGGACTGTGGGTTTCCCAGCATGATCATGTGTCTCCTACAAAGCATGATTGTGAAAGCATGAATGTGTAAAAGTATGACTGTGTGTCTCTACACAATGTGATTGCATTCTTACTCAGCATGACTGTACTGGGTATGAATGTACTTGTTGACTAAGAAGTCTGGGTCGATATGCTTCTGCTTTAAACCTCTTAAGTTCTCTCTCAAGATACGACAAGTGTTTACCCAGTTGACTTGTCCCTTCAATGACAAGATCAACCCAAAGTATCTGAGTGTAAGGATGATTCAAATAATGGGTATGATTCTTTACTGCTGATATCTCCTGTACATTATTTTATCATGTTGTTACTGTACATGGCATTTGATGAATCTCGAGGACCAACTTTAACGCAGTGACTAATGGAGTGTTAAGTTGAAAGAGATGAAAATTATGTTTGTTTTATTGCAGTTTAAATTTATTAGAGCAGTGCTATTCTGAATCCGATTTTATAATTATGTTCATGCATTAAAGTTTATTACTTATGTTAAAAACTCCTCTAACCCTAAAACTTCAACATGGTATTAGAGCTTAGACTGTAGCTAATTCTGTTTTTAGGGCAACAGAGTCTACAATGATCCTAAGGTAAAGGTTGCCAAAGTAACAGTAAGAACTTGAATTGTTGGGTTTGAACTTTAGAGATCTTGGCTGAAGGAGTTCATTGGCCATCAAAGTGATAACGATGGTAAGAGATTTGATACTTACATGTTTGATTGACCTCATTAATTCAATGACAACTGAGCAAAGAAATGTATCAATAGTACTGACAAGTGTTATATCATAAAATGTTAAGTAAGAAAGCTTACTTACCTTATAATTGATCATTGTTTTGTGCAAAAGAGTTTATGACTCATTGATGGATGTGATCAAGAATTTTTAGTACAAGGAAGTTAGATTTCATGATCATATAACCATCTTGGATTATGCTGTACTAACGAGTGTGATGATGCATAAATGATATTATTAAAGAAATACATGCTCATGTTTAAAGGACATTAATGTAGAATGATTGATTGTTGTGCATCGATCAATGTTATATGGATCTGCAAGTGCAAAGAAGCTTAGAGTTTATATCATGTCTAGGATTATGACCCAACCTAGACCGTGCTAATACATTTGCATGAATACAATACAATGTTGACACCTTTAAAGATACTTGTTCCATAAGATGCACAATGTAATTTCTGCATAAGGGCAGAAATAAAGAGGGAAGACTTTCTATCCCAACTTATGTTGATTCTTTGTATTGTCATGACATGTGGATATACTCTTGATGCTATTGAGTTAGCTGCTTTGTGCATAAGATCATGTTACTATGTGAAATTGATATGGGCTATTGATGACAATCAAACTCAACTTATAGAGGAGGAGGATGTGACAAGTAGTGAATGCTTGCAAATCCTATTTATGCATTAAAATTAAATGCACAACTCAAGAGGGAGCTGAGTGCTCAGGCTCAGAGGGAGCAAGAGGCTCCACAAGATGCAGGATCAGTTATGTTGGATGTTCATCCTCCCAGAGAAGCTGCTAGGCTTTTGTAGAATGGAACATCTGGTAAATTTAGAAATCATGTGGGAGCCAACTGTGCTCTTTAGTCCCCAACAAAGTGGGGTTGCAGAAAATGAAAGTATAGATGTGATATTCCATCAATCCTTCAGTGACTGAGTGATGGAAGTCTATAAGACTTCTCGCTTAGAGAAGCGGAGGGTGAAGGGCAAGCATCCTTAATTTGATCTCTTTAAGAAGACTATTGAAAATCTTCAAGCTTGCTCCAATGAGAGCCTTGTCACTGATTCAGTTTACTCTCATTATGGGGAGTGAACCAAACAATAGGTTTGGAAAGGTGATATGTGGAAAGTGATTCTGAGCTATCAAAGAATGTCAGCTATAACTTCCAAGAGGATCTAGGAGATCATGCTTCATGCTGAGATAGAGAGCTGTTTGGAAACACATCGAGATGAATTATCACCATGTAATGGTGCAGTATGTTATTGATGTGCAGAGAATGCCCCTCTTGTTGAGAGGGAGTGTTAAAGTTAGTGCAACTGTGAGACCCATTCTCAGAGAGGATGGTACCCTAGTCAGTTAACTAGGGCAGACTAAGACCCTAGAAGGTACCCTAGGGTTCCCAGTAGTCTCCTGGGGTTCTTGGTCTGGGACCAAGCAGGTTGATGCCATGGCAAAGCCCCTAGCATGTGGCTAGGGCCCCTATGTTCCTCTAGGGTATTCTGGTCTGGGACCAGGGCTACGATTTTGAAGTAGATCCTGCAGGTAGTGGCAGAGACATTCTTGGTCTGGGACCAGGCAGACCCTTGGTCTAAGACCAAGCAGGTCATGCAAGTGGTTGATCAACATTCAGCCTGGAACTGAAGCTTAGCTTAGTACGGAGGACCATTCTCCGGGAGAATGAAGGACCTGATCAGGGACCAAGTGGTTGATCAACATGATTCAGTCTGGGACTGAAACTCAACCTAAGGCTGAGAGCCATTCTTTAAATATGGAGGATCTTGGTCAGTTAACCAAGATAATGATGTGTGATGTCCTCTCTCCTAATCGGTTACTGCTAGGTTGTTTCTCAAGGGACTGGCCACCCCTGGCCACCCCTTGATGACGTCCCTAGCACCCAACCCTTAGGAGAAGTATTGAGGACCAAAGGATTGTACCATCCAGTTTGGATCTTCCCCTTATACAGTGATCATAAAATATATGAAACAATGTACCTTGAGAGAGAAAAAATATTAAAGTCCTTGGTCTTGTTGGTCCTATAGGTAAGTAATTTTACAGTTGTGGGTTCATTCTCACTTTATTTATTTATTTTGAATTGTTTTAATTTATTTCTAGAGAGGTTCATTGTCACTTTCATATTTAGTGTTTCATTGTTTTAGTTCATTTCTAGAGAGGAGATGCCATAAGCACTCCTTGTACACTTGGATTGCATTGACCTCTTTTTGGTCACTAATGGGCATTACTATAATTTGTTCCTCTATTTCTTGGGAAACATTGCAATTGCCTAGCCTAGATGTTGGTTGCCTTGGGTGCTGTGTTCATTCTGACTCAATATATGATATAGCACGTAATAAATAAAGTATTTTGGGCAGCTGTGGCAGAAAGACGAGAGAAACTCTTAAGGCCAAATCTTTACGAAGGAACCTCCCTTTGTTTTGTCTAACACAGGGCTCTAATGAACTTTCTCCCATATAGATTGAAATGTAGTGCATCCACAATACAGTCAAACCTGAAAAGTGGAGTTAAAATAATCACGAAAAATTAAACACTCACTTTAGCTAGACTATTCTCTTTCAACAGTGACCAATGTAGTGAAATATGGAATACTGCGTCTTTAAGATATCTTTATCCTGAATATTTAGTTAGCAATAATTTTAAAAGTTCTATGTTGGTAATGGGCATCTTTGTTGGGCATAATTGAACTTGATGTAGACTGTCTGTTTTTTTTTTTCATTTTTAATTTAATAATCAAATATCCGGGTGATTAACTTTTACCGACTACGCTTAATTTTTCCTACAGCAAGGCAGTGAAGGTCCCTTAAGCTTGGCCTATGCAGATGCAGTGCAGAGTCTCAATCACATAAGGTGGACTTGATTGCTTCCGTCTTTCTTGCGGTGATGTTTTATTTGTTTATTTTCTAGAATGGAAATTCTATGAGAAATTTGAACTTTCTTGTGAAAGTCGTTAAAAGCTTATTTATTTAGAATGACTCGCATGGTGCGGCTAAATAGTTTACTTTTTTCATAGCAGTGGGGATTCTAGTTCATGCGTATAGCATTTGTTTCAAGTCAAATTATTGAATATGCACCTTTTCAATTCTCTGGATTCTCCTCACAGATTTGGAACTTGGGTCAATGAGAACTTCATTGACAGCCTATCTTCTTTGGACACCTCTTTTAAATCACCATTGCTTGAATTGCTGATGCCATAGGATGCTTTACTCGTGCTTTGCTTTATTTCTTTCATGTTTAAGTTATTGCTCGTCATTTTTTGACAGTCTGACTAGCTTCGGTTCCATTTTTCCTTGCAGATATGTTTCTTTTGATTTCCATCACATATGTGGACTCGTACACTTTGAACGCTTGCAACTGCTTTATGAACAAATATCTGAAGATCTTAAAAAACAAGGGTAATCAAATTCAAAGTGGTCCACTTCTTTTTTGTTATCAATTTTGTATATAAAAGCAATAGCAGGCCATGGCCTTTTTTAACATTTAATATGGTCCAGTGGAGCAGATACCTTTTAACAAATCGAGCTAGAGAAATAATTGAGGAACAAAAAGGAATTGTGAGAGTCAACTGCATTGATTGTTTGGATCGGACAAATGTCACTCAGGTTTGCAAAGATGTTCCCTCAATATAGGTTATTCTTGAATGATAACTAGTTACACCGATAGGTGTTTATATCTTAGAATTTGGGGGTGGACTAACATCTATGCTTTTCCTAGATTGCATCAGGATGAGACAAGTTTACTGTCCAGAGTGATTTAATAGCAGTTGTGTTCCAAATTCGAAATAAGCAATTATAAATATATATATATAAAATAACTGTTAGTTGGTGCATGTATAACTGGTAGCTGATGCATAGATAACTCTTTAGTTGATGCATGGATAACATGGCACTTAACACATGGCCTATCAATATTCACTTGCCACAAGTTAAGTGGCTGTGCTAGTGTAGTCACTATTGTGTTTTCACTTGCCTTGTTTCTCAATTATATGGTGAATTTCCAACGCATTAAATGCATTGTATGGTGTATTGCGTTTGGAGATTCCTTGATAATTGAAAATGCTAGTTTTTGTGGACTACATACATCTGCCGATTCCGTTTGGCATATATAATATTGGATGGGATTTTTCATGAAAATCGATTTAGTGACAGCTAGTAAAGCAACACATGGAAACTATGTAGGCTACCTTGCTTGTTTAATCATGAACATATTGCAGACATACCTAAATGAGCTTTTTACTACCTTGATTTCCTATTAAATCATTAATTCAGCGAAAGATAAGGTTTATCCTGCGTATTATTACTATAAATTGTTTCCTGCAGATTCAAACTTGTTGGGTATCAACACTCCAGTAATAGAAGTTAAAGTTTAATAAAGTCACCTTAGGTGCAGATTCAAACTTGTTGGAGTGTTCCACTCCAATAATGGGATTCAAAGTTTAATAGTCACGTTAATGTTAATAAAGGTCACATGCATGTAAGTGACCAACTATAGGTTAATAAAAGTGTCGTTAAGCTTACGTAACCCACCACCGGGTGTATTACTATCGTATAAATAACTCCATTTATTAAAATATTATGTTCCAATGACTTGTTTGTTTTCCCATATCATTATCTTGCTACATACTGTTAGCGTGTAATACTGTTTCTGGAGCTTGTGAAGATTAAGATTCATTTGTTTTGGAGGACGTGCCTATGAATGTTAAGACTGAGAAGGGAGACTGCACTTGAGGAAAGAGAATCAGAATTAATGGGTGCGTAAAGTTTCTAAAGGTTGAAACTTCAGGAAAATAATTTTTATTTTCAAAAGGGCAACGTATATGTTCGAACGACTGCATTGGTGTTTGCATACATACGATGAGCCACTAAGAATTTTTTCAACAGAGAATAGTATGAGGCCATTGCATAAGTATATGGAAGAATACAATATCTGACGACAGTATCTTTGATGCATACAAACAGGATTCGTGACAGTAATGAGAGGGAAGCGGACGACTCGTATCTTTTAGAATTTGATGCATTTCAGTGTGAACTCAGAACATTCCTCAACATCATTTCATAGTTATTGGGGTGAGCTCGCTATGACAGCCCTCGAAACCATTTACTACTAGAATGAACTAAGAACAACAGCCCTCAATCAATTATATGAAATGTATGAAAATGAATAATCAAGTTATTGGAGCCACTGATTAGTGGGTTATGACCATGTAAGTTTTGGCTTCATGAAGAACGGTGATGCATGTCAAGTGACACGACCGTGTGAGTGTTGGCTCCATGGAGGTGTTTTGATGGCCCTATTCTATTCATTTACTCAAGATATTGATTGCACATATGTCACCAATTAGCCTTAAACTGAGAGGGTTACATTGCATTCTAATCTCTCTTCTTTTATCTATGAAAAAAAGGTTGTGTTGGACGGTAACAGAAAATTGTTTTGTAATATACAACAATAGAGAAACTGTAGGATTGTATTATCTCAGTCGTTTATTTATCTCTACATGTGTCGTCTCTTAATTTGTTACAGTAAGGAAATTATTTTTGAAGTTGACAGTTGACACCCCAGTTTCAGGAGCTTGAATGGTTATACTTCCTTTTTTCTACAGAGCTTATTGGCTCAAAAGTCTTTCGATTCTCAACTGCAGCAGATAGGACTGTTCAGTACAAGCGAGTGCATGTTACAGCATTCTGATTTTCACAGACAATTTAAGATATGTAAGTAAACTTGTGCATTCAGCAAAAGAAATGTAACGTGACTGCTTATTTCTGAATATTTCTTTTATATTTGATAGTAAATAAAACTATATTGCTTTCTGTATGCCATAGTATGGGCAAACCATGGAGATGAGGTAAGCATCCAATACTCTGGGACACATGCTCTTAAGGGGGATTTTGTCAGGTAAGCTTAAATTCATTTTCCTTAGTTTCTAATTGTTAATTGCAACAAAGCAAATTTGAACTACGTCTGAATTCTATGCGCTCAACATTGAAGCTAGTCATGTATTTTCATTTGCAGATATGGAAGGCAAACTGTGTCTGGACTGATCAAGGATGGATTCAGTGCTCTTGCTCGCTACTATTTGAATAATTTCCATGATGGTATTCGGCAGGTATGCTTGACCAGAGATATGAGTTTAGATTTTTGCTTCTCTTCATCTAGGCTAAATAGGATCCAAGCTTAAAGGCGGGGATCTGTTGATNATTTGAATAATTTCCATGATGGTATTCGGCAGGTATGCTTGACCAGAGATATGAGTTTAGATTTTTGCTTCTCTTCATCTAGGCTAAATAGGATCCAAGCTTAAAGGCGGGTATCTGTTGATTCTAGGCTCAGTGATTGAAAATTAATTGTTTCCGCAAATTATACAAGTTCCCTGAAATGAAGTAATTTACAGGATGCCATGGATCTAGTTGCTGGCCACTACACTGTTAGCAGGGGCAACCCTTCCCCCTTCCGTTTAAATGGATTTGAGTCACTTGCGGTGAGGCGTTGTGTTGTAAACTTTAAGAGACTCCTTATTGATGTTTTCTTGAATCTTTAGATTCTTGACTATATTAAGTACAAAGCTGTGTCCCAAATTCTTGTCATACTTCTCTATTCCTATTGTGAAACATTCAAATCTAGCTTAAGCTGAAATGCAAACATAAATTCAAAGTATGCATGCACTTTATTATGACATCAGTACATTAGAAGTCACATCTTGATTCAGTGTTTCTCCATGGTTTGGTGTCTGTTTGACATGACATTCCAGTATCTTCCAGTTGCTTCAGTGTTAATAGTTGGGGGCCTTACCATCACAACTTTATCTCTTCAGCGAGGTAATTTACGAAGTGTACTTATTGATCTTCAGTTTTTTGTTTTCCACTTCTAAGAGCATCGTTTCAGATGTAGTATGTATGGCGCACTTCTAGCTGAACTAAATTGTCTATTTTTTTTGTACATTTAAGTTGATTTACTTAGTGGTCAGACATCCATAGTGTCTTTCTTGACTGTGATTGCACTTTTATGCAGGAGCACGTGATGCACACCATTTTCTTTGTTCAGTTGTTTGGGCAGGTATAACAACTGGTGCAATGGCAATCGTAAAAGCTAATGGACGGCTGTTCTGTAGCCGACCTCGTCTATGCAAGCTATACTAAGTTTATTTCTAGAAATATCCTGGGCTACTTCTTGCTTATGATTATGCTTGTGTAACATATGATAAACATTCTTGAGCAGTCAAGAAGTCTGTAAGATAGATGTGAGAACTTAGAATCCGCTGAGGCCACATTATGAAATCTGAGGCCTTAATGCAATAATCTGAGAGTGCATGAAATGGAAAATGAATAAAATCTTGTATCATATACGAGCATATTCGTGTAAGGGAATGCCCAATTTTCAGTTGTCAATTTCAAATTAGGGCAAATTTATAACTGGAAGCTAGAAACAATCAATATGTGTACTTTGATCAATGTCCATTGCCTGGATGTAAAAGTTAATAGTGTTAACATATAGCAACATTCTACTGTACAGTGGCATTGACCACAATAACGTCACTTAAAAAGTTGAGATTTTGATTAGCAAACAAATTGTGAAGTTTGTTTCTTTCACTAACAAAAATGATACTTTAGCATCATATTAGCATTGTTATTTATGAAAGATTTAAAAAATTCTCAATTTTCAAATAGTGATGTAAAAGTGGACATAATGTGAGGAATGCAACTTGTATTAATGTGACATCCTAATACAATAATTTGAGAGTACATGAAATAGAAAATGAATAAAAACTTGTATCATTTATGAGCATGTTCTCATGTAAAGGAATGCCCAATTTTCAGTTGTCAATTTCAACTTTAATCATAAGCTAAATGCCCAATTTTCAGTTTTCAATTTCAACTTTAATCATAGGGAAAATTTATACCTAGAAGCTAGAAACAATCAATCCGTGTGCTTTGATCAATGCCCATTGCCTGGATGTAAAAGTTCTAACATATAGCAACATTCTACTGTGTAGTGGCATTTGACCACAATAACATCACTTAAAAAAATGAGATTTTGATTCGCAAACAAATTGTGAAGTTTGTTTCTTTCACTACAAAAAAAATTATGATATTTTTGCATCATATTAGCACTATTATTTATGAAGGATTTAAAAAATTCTCAATTTTCAAATAGTGATGTAAAAATGGGGATAATGTGAAGAATGCAAGTGGTACTAAGTTTTCTGGTACAAAATTGGTGTTTGTAAAAGATGTTAATTTTAGTGTTAAATGAATACCGGACATTACAAGGTGTATGATGCGAAACACCAAAATCAATCCTAAGTTGATCGAAATTTTATGGTGCTATATATATATATATATATATCACAACCTTGTTAAATATGGCATATTTTTGTTTCTTTTATTTTGCATCATTTTCCACCATAAACACACAAATATCACAACCTTGTTAAATATGGCATATTTTTGTTTATTTTCTTTTGCATCAGTTTCCACCAGAAACACACAAATATATATATATATATATATATATATATATACTGTCCCTGGAAGGGACTTACAGACAGTTTCCAAACAATAGTTTGCTTCTTTTCTTAAGAAATCCACTACATAATAGTGTCTATCAAAATCGTTAACCTTTCTTTTTGCTCATAGTTGAAAATTTAGTATCCAGCTATTCTTTTGTACTTCTTTAATCTCCCTCTGGCCTGGAGTTAACATTAATGCAAGTTTTGATAGGTTATCTACCTTCGTGTTTAATTCTCTGTATACATGTGATATGGTTAGGATTGAAAATAAATTCAGAATCCTTTTGATAGCTTTTAAGAGTTGTTGTAAATGAGTTGCTTTGATCTGAATTTTGTTGCTTACCCAATCCACTACCATTTTGGAGTCCCCAAAGACTTGCAGACTGGTGATATTTTTGCTTACAACCAACTCAATTATAGCATGCAAGGCTACTAGCTCTGCTTTGTTGTTCAAGCAATGTCCTGGAGCGTATTTTACTTGTACCTTATGTTTTTTAGAGAGGTATAAAAATCCTCTCGGACCTCCCAATGGAGGGTCTCCTTGGCTTGCTCCATCAAAGTAAGCTCAAGGAGTTTCCTTGTTGATGACAGGAGGTACCAGTTTCCTTATCTTGAGTTCTTTTTCCTTAGATTTGTGTTATTTGGTCCACAACACCACAAGGGTCGTAGTCACTTCATGAGGAATAAATCTGTTATTGAAAATTGTTGTATTGCGTTCCCACCAAATACACTAAGTAAAAGATGATGGGAATGCATTGAAGAGACGTATCGCGCTATTTGACCACCATGTGCAGCATTTTTTCTCTATTGATGTTCTTGCATAAGGATCTTGTGATTTTAGCTCGTTGCTGGCTGACTTCCAAACTGTTTCTACATAAAAACAGAAAACAAACATGTGATATCTTGTTTCCTCTTCAGAATGGCATAAAACACACTAGCTCGGTCCTTGCCACCCTCGTTTTTTGAGATTCTCCCAGGCTATAAGTTTATTGCTCAAGGTCAACCATAAGGTTATTTTTTCCTTTAGAGGTCCTTAGTTTTTCCATACTTGTTTCCACCATAGTTCATTTTCACCTTGGTGTAGTTCTAAAGCATAAGTCCTATAGCCTAGCTTTGTCGTGAACTCTCTTACTGCTAAGTTTTTAGACCAAACCAATTTCTCTTTCGCACCTTCTTCTAAATGTATATAACACGACTGTAACAGCTCGATGAATTCCTTCCATTCATCCTTGAAACTTCCTTCTAAACCTAGATCTTCTGCTCTTTTCCATATCTTTTTCCTTTGTAAAGTGTGTGTGCAATCCTGGTTGAGATTGAAGATTCCATGGTTTCTAAGTTTTTCAAGAATTGCACCAGAAAGCTTATATCTTTCCACGGGGTCTTCAGTTAATGAAACTATGGCATAGCGCTTTCGTTCATGGGATATTAAATAGTACCCCTAATTTCACTAGATATTGATAAGTACCTACCAAAATCATGTTGTTGAGCCCTCCTCCCAATACATATTTCCTATTAAAAAAACCCTATTTTTATGAGATGTTCACTATTTTTACTGGATACCCCTTTTTATACCCCAAATATCTTAAACCCTACATACCCTACTCCCGACCCCCCCAATACCTACAATATATTGATCTTATTTTTCATAATTAAAAACCCCCCATTATGAATGAACGTGATAAGATATTGGTTGACAAGGTGAATCCCTCGTGTATCTTTCACCTGCTCCAACCCAGGGATACTCCCCTATCCGGACTTCCTTCCCGTTCCTTATGAATCAAGCAAGCCAATTTCCAATTTGAGGGAAAGTGAGTACAACGAATTTCCATCCAATAGATCCATTCTTATAGGATTTATCTGGTTTTCTTATCCATTCTGTGATGGAAGCATTTGGACAATACTTAGAAACCAAAACCTTCCCCCAAAAGGAGCTACGATTTTGAATTAGTCTTCACGGGGATTTTGCTACCAGGGATTGACAGAAAAGGAAGAGATTTTTTATATCCCAACCACCAAGCTCCTTAAGGTTGGCCAATGGTTGCCATTTGGCCAATGGCATGCCTTCCGATTGTTTGCTTGCAGTCCATAAAAAAGAAAAAAAATCGAATTTTCTGAAGAATGCCTTTTGGAATACAAGCTATTGAAGCCCAATATACATATATGCTCTCTCTCTCTCTATATATATATTCAAAAAAATACAACCATGTTATATCTAGCAAGATTGCATTGTTATAAGGGTTTATTATGAATACATGTAACACATTTTGACAAAGTTAAATAGAGATTTATTATAGATGTCATGTAAAGTTTATTGTGAATATCACTTATTATAAAATACAACAATAAAAATATTTTATCTTTATGTTATGATATAATAATATTTTATCTCTATTTATGTCTTAAAATATTTTATACTAAAACAATTAATTTTTAAATCTCTATATTATATTATAATAATATTTTCTCAATTTATGTCTTAAAATATTTTATATTAAAACAATTAATTTTTAAAATATAATATTATCATTATGCTTATAATTTTTTAATTAATTTTATTATATATATATATATATATATATATATATATATATATGATTACATTATTTTATAACGTTATTTATTTTTAAACTCAATAACAATTAAATGTATCAATTTGAAATCATAATCACAATAATAAACTATTATTGACTAAAAACTCAATTCCAATAATAATATATCATTGATTGAAATATATCCTAAAAACATGCCATCTTAAAAAAAATATTTATATGAAAGAAAAGTTTATACTAACTAAGTAGAATTGGATTATAGCATGTAATATCATATTATATAAGAAACTGAATTATTTGGAATCATACAAATATACAATTTTTTTTACGTGTTGTCTAAATTCCATACAAATGTGAAGCTCCTTGCTTCTTTCGATTTAAGTCAAACTGTGAAGCTCCCAAGTTAGAACACTTTTTTAAATTAAAATCAAACTATGAATCTCCCAAATTAGAACACTTTTCTTCCCCATAAAACTCGATAACCTCCTGTTGCGGCCGCAACTGTTCTCCCCAAATTTCTTAAATTTTGGTCCCCTCCTCACATTTTAGAATTGTTTTAATTGTTGGATCCTCGAACCTTTTGGGCATGCTTTGTTTTGAATAATTTCGAAGATCGATTTTCATCCTGATCAAAAGTGCTTGCGTTTGAATTCCGTAGTGAGTCTCAAATGTGATTTGGTTTGCTAGCTGAGGATGAGTCGGATTTGATTATTTTTGAAAGCCACTGTCGTGAAAGTAAAGCAGGTTTACCGCTGCTGAGTTTTAAAGCTGTCTAAACACTTAGTATTTTCTATTAATCGGGAGTCTTTCTTGTTTTGATCGGAAGCCGGAGCCTTTTCGCTTCCGCCGTTGAGGAGCCCAAAGCAGTTTAGCACCCGAAGTCCAAATCGTTCCGACTGCCGATGCATGTTGACCTGTTTTAGCCACGTACCCGAAGCCATTTTTCTTCCGCCGTTGCGGCTGGGGAAGTCATTTAGCATCTGATGTAAAATGTCTTTCGATTTCCAATTGAGAGTCCTGCCGCCCTCAGGTCTCGTGTCCCTAACCTTTTCGCTTCCGCCGTTGCGGCTCCTAAAGCATTTAGCCATCCAAAGTGAAAAACGCTCCGCTGCCGATGCGTGTTGACTTTTCGTCGCATGCCTGTAGCTGTTCATTTTCCGCCGTTGCGGCTAGGCAAAGCTTTTGGGCTTCCGATGTTATTATCCTCCGACTGCCAATTGAAGAGTTTCTCCCGCCCTCGGGTCACGTGCCCGTAACCTCTTTATCTTCCGCTGTTGCAGCTGGGGTGGGATTTTTAGCTCCCAATATCCTCGCTCTGAGCATCCGATGATTACGAACCTATAGATAAACGAAGTAGTGGTGCGCCTGGTCATTTTCGGTGGATTAGCCGGTTTTAGTTGTTTTTATTTGACATTTGCTTAAAATGTAAACCCCATGAATGATACACTTTGATGGATCGCAGATGGACTTGAAGGACTCTTCAGGCAAACGCAGCATGAAGGCACATCTCGACAGTTTTGGGAAAAGTCAAACTGTGGTCCTCAGGACTGAAGAAAATGACAAAACGAACGACGGCAAAGGCACAGACTAGAAAGATCTATCAGTTACTAATCAGAAGATGAACGTTCACAGATAATTAAATGGGAAGACAAAGCGGCCTGAAGAGGAATCTGAAACGAGGGATTGGAAAGTCATACACTTGGGGGCATCCCAAACAATCTGCTGTGTAGTTTAAATATTGTAAAGATAGAACTTAGAGGGGACTTTTTCCCTGGAAAAACTTGTAAACCATTTGCTTGTAAGAGGAACTATTTCGTTTTACAATCAGAAACTGTAACTTTTGCCTGCTGGAGAAAGCGAACTGTGGAATGCATCAATGTGATTAAATGAACAATGTTGAAGGGGAACTATTTCATTTTCAGCTGTGTTTCATTAACTATGAGAGTGTTTAACTTCCTGAACCTATGTTCTTGTTGAATGCTTTTCAATATATTTTGTGATGTTTTTCCACTTTGAGTAATAAATGTTGTTCATAAAACAATTGACTAACTGGTTGTTTAAAAATCTGCAATTGTTCACGTGTCTTGAAAGAAGTGTCAGTTATCTGTAATTTTTCATTATGCACATACAAAATATATTACTCACCAATGAATGAACATCCTGCTCCCTAGGGATAGTTTAGATAGTTAGTTTTAATTTCTTGTTGCATGTGATTTAGATGCTTGTGAATGCTAAGACGAGAGGTAAGAACCTGTGCATCACATTGTGACTGCTCCTTGCATCTTATCGCCCTGCATGGTTAATTAGGCACTTGCATATCATACATTAAGTCAAAAAATACAAAAAATACACGGTGGACCGGGCCGTAACCGATAAAGCCTTTGTTTTTGTTACTTTGACCTACGGTAGCCGAACCGCAAACTGGACGGATTCCCCATTCCAAACAGTCACGGGCTAGTTGGGAACGTTGATTGGGGAGAATCCCTTACTGTTGTTGCCTACGAATTTTCGGGCCTCAACAGTTTTGGCGCTAGAAGGAGGGCTGCCAGTGTATGGCTGGACGAGGAAACCCGTTTTCCCGAGATTATTCCACCGGTAACAGTCCTGAGAGCAGTGGGTTTCATAATCCAATTCCGGAAGAAAGAGAACATCTATATTTTGTTGGCAACGAAATTGTTAATGATCTGAGAAGACATACCAGAGCATATGTAAAGAATATTGGAGGATTGCCAATCATCCCTGAATTGCCCAGAAGAGAGTATAAAAAGAAAGATCATCCTCTAGCGGAAGACTCAGTGTTGGTTGGAGACTGAGAAGAACTTGTAGAAACAGCCTTACAGGAAGTTGTACTACCTTTGAACCAAGAAGGGCCCAAATACCCCTCACAGTTCTCCTGCTTGCACTCCTATTGGCTCACCTCCTCACTCTCCACCTAGACTCATGACAGGAGTAAATGCTAATCCACCACCTAACCCACCTAATCCACCACCTGCTTGGAGAGCCAGATCACCGTTAAACTTGACACCTCCATTACACGACGTACCTCAAGCCTTTGACAAGATGTTTCCCAAGTTCGACCCAAATGAGAAAATACTAGTAGATGATGATCTACAAAGTTTTTACTTGGCAATTGAAGGATTAAGGGCCGGGGAATATGAAGATGTAGTCTGCAGACTGTTTCTGCATACCCTTAAAGGAGCTGCAGCATCATGGTACTTTGGATTGCCTGCTAACTCTATCCCTGATTGGGATACCTTCGAAAGAATTTTCAGAAGTAAGTATGCAACTCAGAAAACTCATGTAGCTCTCATGAAAGGGTTGTGCGCGTTGAAGAAAGAAAGAAAAGAAAAGGTGCACAGTTTCACACAAAGGTTTACAGCATATCTCAAGAATTTCTCTGAAACAGATAAGCCTTCAGACAAGGTATTGACTGAGTATTATACTTCAGCTTTAGGCCCTGATTTGGCCATGCTTGCCAAAGGTAGGGCCAAGCCTACTTTGATGCTGAAGAAGAAAAGAATCAGGGCTACAAGGACGTCATGGAAACCAATGTGGCAACAAGGAGCCGAGGGCCAATTAAAGAAAACAGTCTCATTCTACCAAAGATCAAAAGTCTGCAAAGAAATGTAAAGAAATTTCAAAATAAATCCTTAGCTGATAAGATTCCAGAATTCACTATTACCAGCCAAGATCCGAAGCAGAATAATACGGGGGATAGGCCAGAGGAAGGAAAGATGAATGCTGATAAACCTCATCCCATTGAGCAGCCGATGGATTATGACATCGTGGAGGATTTAAAGAAGGTAAAAGCGAATGTTCCACTATTCGAAATGTGTAAAGTATTGCAGCAAAAAGAAAGACTGTAGAAAGCGCTTGAAGCATTGGATGAGAAGCTGCCCATGGATAATCAACCTCAGGAAGAAGAAGAAATTGGAGAAACCAACGTTGGAGGTAAGTCTAAAAGCAAACATCCACCTTTCCTCCTCACATTTGAAATTTTTAATCATAACGTGCACAATTGTCTGGTAGACTCAGGGGCGTCAGTTAATGTCATGCCCATATCAGTCTGTAAAAAGATAAATGGGGAGCCTAAGCCATCCATGTGGAGGGTTGTTCAGTTGGATAGGACAGATGTAAAGGTAATTCGTGAGATGGAAGATGTCCTAGTCCGTCTGGCATCCAATGACAAAGTATGCCAAGTTATTAACATTGTGGTGGCCGATATACCAGACGCTTACGGTCTTGTCCTGAGCAGAGATTGGTCGGCCAAATTAAATGGATATTTCGCCTCTGATTGGTCACATCTGTGGTTGCCATACAAAGGAAGTCCAAACCAGATTAAGATTCTGAAAGAACCTCACATGAGATACAATGTTACTCAACTGAATGAGAAGAATGAACCAGTGGATTCTGTATTGGGAAACTATTTTATTGAGTTAGAACCAGGAAATTACCAAGCAGAAGAAGCCAGCAACACATCAGACACTCAGCCTAATCTCCTTCGTTTCTCACAGGCTGATGAGATTGACTGTAAAATAGTAGACTTAGCAGTAGGAATAGATTCACATTCAGTAGTTAGTGATTTTTGGACTTTGTTTTTTGATGGCTCTAAGACATTAGAGGGGTCAAGGGCTAGCTGTGTCTTGATCGACCCCCAGAAGAATAAGGATTTTCTCTCATGTAGATTAGAGTTTGATTGTACTAATAATACAGCTGAGTACGAAGCACTGGTGCAGGGACTAAAGAAAGCGATTGAATTAAAGGTAAGTAATCTAAAAGTTTTTGGGGATTCTGAAATTATTTTGAAACAAATCCGGAATCAAATACATTGTGTTTCCCCTCACTTGAAAGCTTACTAAAATGAGGTATGGGACCTGCTCAAATGTTTTAATGCATTCAACATTATTTCAATTCCAAGAATTAAAAACGCAACAGCTGACCTATTGGCCACATCAGCCGCTAGGCTCGTACCCACTAATAATCGATGTTCTATCGAACTGCTTTTCAGGCCCTCATTATCGGATATGATCACCAATTTGCGAGTGTTCGACGATGATCAGCAAATAATAGAATGCTTGACAAATGGCGAGGTCTTTAAAGGAGCCATTATAGATGATGAGGAACATCAGGCTGAGACGAAATATGACAATTTCATTCCTGAAGGAGTCAGAACGTTAGAAAAAACGTTCGATTTAAATGAAAAGTCCAGAAGACCAGCCAACGTGAAGACCCACAGCTCATCTCTACAGTTCGAGCTAATAAATTTAGGGACTGAGACAAATCCCAAATTTGTGAATCTCGGCAAGTGTTGTTCACTAGCAGAAAGAGACAAATTCATCAGTCTATTTAAACAATATAAAGATGTTTTCGCATGGACGTACGAAGATTTGAAAACATACGACACCAGCATCATCAAGCATGTCGTCCCCATTAAAGCAGGCGTCAAGCCATAGCAGCAACCGTTAAGGAAAATGCATCCAAAATTGGAACTACTAATTCAGAGTGAAGTAAAGAAATTATTGGATGCTAGAATCATTTTCAAAGTCAAACACTCTGAGTGGGTATCAAATCTGGTACCAGTAAGGAAAAATTCTAGAGAAATCAGACTCTGCGTGGATTTTAGAAACCTAAACCGTGCATCAGACAAAGATAACTATCCTGTTCCACCCATGGCGCAACTGCTACAAATGGTTTCAGGTTCTGAACTGTTTTCATTATTAGATGGTTTCTCTGGCTACAATAAAGTATTAGTAGCCGAAGAAGACAGATTGAAGACCACGTTCAGGACCAAATGGGGAACCTTTGCCTACAGAAGGATGCCCTTTGGGCTTATAAATGCTGGAGCAACGTTTCAGAGGGCTATGGACATAGCTTTCCGCGGATTAATTGGTCGAAGTGCTGTAGTATACCTTGACGATATTACAATATTTTCGAAGAAAAGAGAAGAGCACGCATTTCACTTAAGACAAATTTTCAAACGCTGTCGAAAATATGGCATCTCACTCAATCCTAAGAAGTGTGTGTTCGCTGTCACAGAGGGCAAGTTGCTGGGTCACATAGTTTCGAAGAAAGGAATCTCTATAGATCCAGAAAGAATTAAGGCTATTGAACAAATCCCCTTGCCCCATAATAAAAAGGGGATGCAATCATTTATGGGAACGATAAACTTTGTGCGAAGATTTGTGCTTGATTTTGCTCAGATTGTCAAACCACTACAGCAGATGGTAAAGCAAAATGCACTATTCAAGTGGACTGAAATTGAGAAGAGCGCATTCACCAAAATCAAAACTGCTGTTGCACACGCACCATCCCTGAAAAGCCCAGATTTCGACAAAGATTTTATCTTGTATACCTTTGCATCCGATGATTCACTAGCAGCAGTGCTCACCCAAAAGGAAGATGGGGGGGACGAATTCCCAATATCCTTTATGAGTACTGGTCTACAGGGGGTCGAATTGAACTACCTAGCTGTTGATAAACAAGCTTACGCTGTATTCAAAGCAGTAAAACAATTCAGGCCTTACATTTTAAAAAATAGAACCAAGGTGATCGTCCCCTACCCAGCTGTAAGGTCTCTTCTTATACAGAAGGAGTTAGGAGAAAGAAGAGGCAACTGGGTAACAGCTCTTCAAAAGTATGACCTTGAATTCAAGCCAGCATCCATAGTTAAAGGACAAGGGTTGTGCAAACAGATGACTGAAAATCAAAAAAATGAAGAACACGCCTGGGAAGATGAAGCCGAATTACATGTAATGGAGGTATGTCCTTTGTTTACAGCTCCCGAGTCTTGGTATAGAGACCTGGTGCATTACCTGCAGGCAGGGCTGTTGCCAGAACACTGGAGTTCCAAGCAAAGAAGAGCGCTGCGTCTTAAATAAGCTTCCTATCAACTTGTTGAAGGAGTATTATTCAGAAAGAATTATGACGGGGTTCTGCTTAGATGCGTAGAAAAGGAAGATGTGAAGAAAGTAATGTCAGAATTGCATGACGATCCTGCTGGGGGACATTATTCAGGAGATACTACGGCCCACAAAATACTCAGAGCCGGTTACTATTGGCCTACGCTCTTCAAAGATGCACATGCACATGTCAGAAAGTGTGATATTTGCCAAAGGTGTAGCGGGAGACAACCTAAAGCAGCAGCACCCCTAAAGCCTGTGATGATCACAGAGCCATTCGAGCAGTGGGGGATGGATATTATTGGAGAAATAAAACCGAATTCCTCTCTGCAGCACAAGTACATTCTGACCGCTACTGATTATTTCACTCGCTGGGTTGAAGCTATCCCGTTGCGCAAGATAAATGAAGACGAAGTCATCAGCTTCCTGCAAGATCATATCATGACCAGGTTTGGAGTTCCAGTTTCGTTAGTCTTTGATAATGCTAAGTACTTTTCATCAATTAAATTGACTGCTTTTTTTCATGATAAAGGGATAAAATTGCATTATTCTGCTAATTACTATCCACAAGGAAATGGCCTGGCTGAATCCTCTAACAAAAATCTGATTAGAATTTTAAAGAAAATTGTGGTAGAAGACCAGAGGAGTTGGCACTCAGCATTACCAAATGCCCTTTGGGCCGATAGAGTCACCCCTAAGTCTGCGATTGGAGTGTCTCCATATACCCTTCTCTATGGTAAAGAAGCCATCCTTCCTCCCCATATCATGTTACCATCTTCCATACTAGCTCAAGAGTCCATAGGGTCAGATGATGAAGTTTTGCAAATAAGAATATATAATCTCCTGAAAGCAGAAGAGGCTAGATCTAAAGCCAGAGAACGCTTTAGGCAACAACAAGAGTTAGTTAAGAGATGGTTCGGAAAACATAAAGCTGGAACAAAAGACTTTGAAGTAGGAGACTTAGTCCTCAAATGGGATCACCCCCATGATGAGAAAGGAAAGCACACTAAATTCCAGCATTTGTGGGTAGGCCCTTTCCAGATTGCAGCAAAGCTTGGCCCTTCTACTTATAAGTTGCAGGATCTACAGGGGTGGGAAGAGAACTTACCAATGAATGGTTTGGTTCTCAAGCCTTATTTTTCCTAAGTTTCTTTGAGTTCTTCTGTCTTGTATATAAATAAGCTGTTTGGCTGTCTTTTGAGTCATGTTTTTCAATTTGTTTTAGTTTAAGTTTTATTGATTTCAATAAGGGAAGCAAATCTGCGGTTGCATGGGTAACATCCGAAATTCCTGGGATTGATAAACGTTTGGTATCAGACTGTGTGTTGTTGTTTAGTTGAAAGAACTTCTTCCAGTTTAGCAGTTTTCTCAAATAGCTCTGTGTGCATTGAAGTCCTGCTTAACCCCTGTGAAATAAACCGGATTCAAAGAGTCCGGAATACTATGTTGAGGCTCCATCCACTCCACACTTAAAATGTTCTAAGGGGCGACAGCAGAAGACCCATGGAAAAGAGCAAGGTGAACAGTGAGTTAAATATAAATGATCCTATGCCAAGAAGCGAGTGCCAAAAGGCAAATAAGAGTCAAAACTCCTCTGAAAGCATCATACATTAAAGCAAATGCTGAATCATAAGTACTAAATTGCCGGAAGATCCTCTCCGTCCGTGAGATGAAACATAAAGTATACTGCTCACACAAAAGGACATTATGGGATAAAGGATCCTGAATTAAAACTCAGTAAGAAAGGCATGCAGGAGAACTCATATGAAAATGGACAAAAGTCCAAAAGCACAAAAAGTGCTAAAATGGCATGGGAATGAGGAACAAACGAATATGTCTGTTTACCATATGCTTCAATCCTGTGGTGTCCAAGCTGTCAGCTACTTGAAGACAAAAGTAATAATGAAACCCATCCTCTAGCCTCGACAGAGTTATCTGGACTTGAAAATCTTGGTTTCCACTCTCCCCAAATTGGACTATCATCAATGATTAAAGGTACACACTTCCGTCATTTGAAAAATCTAGATAGCTGGAAGAATTCAATAGAAGCATTGGTTGTACACAGTCTTCCATTCAAAGAATAAATGCCCAGAGATCTAGGTTCACCAGGTAATCGCCAATTGTTGTGGCCGCAACTGTTCTCCCCAAATTTCTTAAATTTTGGTCCCCTCCTCACATTTTAGAGTTGTTTTAATTGTTGGATCCTTGAACCTTTTGGGCATGCTTTGTTTTGAATAATTTCAAAGATTGATTTCTATCCTGATCAAAAGTGCTTGCGTTTGAATTCCGTAGTGAGTCTCAAATGTGATTTGGTTTGCTAGTTGAGGATGAGTCGGATTTGATTATTTTTGAAAGCCACTGTTGCGAAAGTAAAGCAGGTTTACCGCCGCTGAGTTTTAAAGCTGTCTAAACACTTAGTATTTTCTATTAATCGGGAGTCTTTCTTGTTTTGATCGGAAGCCAGAGCCTTTTCACTTTCGCCGTTGTGGAGCCCAAATTAGTTTATCACCCGAAGTCCAAATCGTTTCGACTACCGGTGTGTGTTGACCTGTTTTAGCCGCGTACCCAAAGTCGTTTTTCTTCCGCCGTTGCGGCTGGGGAAGTCATTTAGCCTCCAATGTAAAACGTCTTCCGATTTTCGATTGAGAGTCCTGTCGTCCTCAGGTCTCGTGTCCCTAACCTTTTCTCTTCCGCTGTTGTGACTCCTAAAGCATTTAGCCATCCAAAGTGAAAAACGCTCCGCTGCCGATGCGTGTTGAATTTTCGTCGCATGCATGTAGCCGTTCATTTTCTGCCGTTGCGGCTAGGCAAAGATTTTGGGCTTCTGATGTTATTATCCTCCGACTGCTGATTGAAGAGTTTCTACCGCCCTCGGGTCGCGTGCCCGTAACCTCTTTATCTTTCGCCGTTGCGGCTGGGGTGGGATTTTTAGCTCCCGATATCGTCGCTCTGAGCATCCGATGATTGCGAACCTGTAGATAAACGAATTAGTGGTGCGCCTGGTCATTTCCGGTGGATTAGCCGGTTTTAGTTGTTTTTATTTGATGTTTGCTTAAAATGTAAACCCCATGAATGATACACTTTGACGGATCGCAGGTGGACTTGAAGGACTCTTTAGGAAAACGCAGCACGAAGGCACATCTCGACAGTTTTGGGAAAAGTCAAACCGTGGTCCTTAGGACTAAAGAAAAGGACAAAACGAATGACGGCAAAGGCACAGACTAGAAAGATCTATCAGTTGCTAATCAGAAGATGAACGTTCACAGAAAATAAAATGGGAAGACAAAGCGGCTTGAAAAGGAATCTGAAATGTTCGAGGGATTGGAAAGTCACACGCTTGGGGGCATCCCAAACAATCTGCTGTGTAGTTTAAATATTGTAAAGATAGAACTTAAAGGGGACTTTTTCCCTGGAAAAACTTGTAAACCATTTGCTTGTAAGAGGAACTATTTCGTTTTACAATCAGAAACTGCAACTTTTCCCTGCTGGAGAAAGCGAACTGTGGAATGCATCAATGTGATTAAATGAACAATGTTGAAGGGGAACTATTTCATTTTCAGCTGTGTTTCATTAACTGTGAGAGTGTTTAACTTCTTGAACCTATGTTCTTGTTGAATGATTTTCAATATAGTTTGTGATGTTTTTCCACTTTGAGTAATAAATGTTGTTCATAAAACAATTGGCTAACTGGTTGTTTAAAAATATGCAATTGTTCATGTGTCTTGAAAGAAGTGTCAGCTATCTGTAATTTTTCATTATGCACATACAAAATATATTACTCACCAATGAATGAAAATCCTGCTCCCTAGGGATAGTTTAGGTAGTTAGTTTTAATTTCTTGTTGCATGTGATTTAGATGCTTGTGAATGCTAAGACGAGAGGTAAGAACCTGCACATCACATTGTGACTGCTCCTTGCATCTTATCGCCCTGCATGGTTAATTAGGCACTTGCATATCATACATTAAGTCAAAAAATACAAAAAATACACGGTGGATCGGGCCGTAACCGGTAAAGCCTTTGTTTTTGTTACTTTGACCTACGGTAGCCGGACTGCAAACCAGACGGATTCCCCATTCCAAACAGTCACGGGCTAGTTGGGAACGTTGATTAGGGAGAATCCCTTACTGTTGTTGCTTGCAAATTTCCGGGCCTCAACACCTCCTTGACTAATGTTAATTTCATATGGGAGTATCCTTATTTTATTTTAAGATTTTTGATAGAAAACAAAGAGCATATGCTCTGATTTTTTGACTAATTTTGATCTTCTATAAACATAGAAGTAAGCTCCATTTGATGTGCACAAAAAGTATGCGATGCACAAAAGTTGGAACATGTTTCTACAAGCATATCTTTGCACATAATTTATTAAACAATAAGATTGATATTTTACCCTATTTCATTGTACATATATTAAAAAATATTATGTAAACAATGAGCCTTAAAAAAATATAATAGAAAAATTATCTCTAACTTAAGGTTGATTGCAAACATGTTAAATTTCAATTGGTTTAGATTCCTTACCTTTTTCAAAAGATAAATATTCCTCAAACTATAATGATGTCACCTCTTTATGTCACAACTCGAAACCCTCCTCCATGCACTTGAAAAAGTCCCATCCTCTTCTTGTTCTAGAGTCCCACCATCCTCCTCTCTACAATGAGAAAAACCAATTGAATATTAAAAACTTTGGCTCTTCTTTCTCTTGAGTCTAGCCATCCTTTCTAAAATGGAAATTGTCCTCTCTATAATGAGAAAAATGAATCCAAGACTAAGATGTTTCCAATAAAGCATAAATAATATTAGTAAAGCATGAACAACGGGTTTTAAATGGTAAATGAAAGATTAAGATGTTTTTAATTAGAAAGTGTTTTTATTATATGAGTTTGCTTTATTATTATTATTATTTATTTAAAATTAGCTCTCTTTATTATGATTTATTTTTTAAATATTAATTCGGTCTATTAAGATTTTTTAAAAATATTAGTTTTCTTTATTATGACTTACTTATGTCTGTGACATCTTGCGACTATTTTGGAACCTATCAAATTGTCTGTATGATCACAAGATGCCACATTTTCAGGGCTTTTGCAAGGTCGTTCCATGGTTAGGCTTTAATAAAGTCACCTTCAAAGTTGGAGCGGGGATTTGGATTTACGTGTGTACATGTTGGAGTTTGTGTGATGGCAGGGGGTTTAAGCTTAGTTTGCTTATGTTTGATGTGGACTTTGTGTCATCTGCTTGTGAGCGTGTTGCATATAGCCTCGACAGGAGGGGTGTAGTGGTTTTCCAACCTTATGAAAATGTGGTGGAGTTAACAATGAATGATATACGTTGATTTTCGAAGTAGCATGATGGATATTTTATTGTCCACTGTAATCAAAGGATATGATGATATTTGTGCCATAATGACAGTGATAGCCTGGGCCTTTGTTTTAAAAGTTTCCTTTTTCTTAAATGGAAGAAGGTCGACATGGCATGTTGACATGGCTAGATGATCGTGTGTTCTTTGGCCAATGGTTGGAAAGTGGAAAAAGATAGCAACTATGAAATCTAGGGCTAGAATGAATGCATGTGATTGCAATATTGAATGGCTCTATTGGAGAGCGTCCCATAATAGCTTTGATAAAGATGCATCAAAAGTTGGAGCTGGGGTTTGGATTGACACGTGTCCACGTTGGAATTTGTGTGATCATAGGAGGTTTAATCTTGGTGTGTTTGTGTTTTTTGTGGGATTTTTTCTTCTTCTTTTGCTTGTATTTCATGTGGGCATGTCACATTTGTCTCCAGTCGGAGGGTTGTCGATGTGTTGCATTTGTGTTGTTTTGTTGGCTGGGAGCCCGTTGTGAGGTCTAGTAGAAGCAATTCCAGGTGTTCCAGGAGTTAATGCATGCATCATGACCTTTAATGGGTTCCCGTGTGAATGGTTTTGGCATTATTTTGTTGGATTTGTTGGGCATTTTGACCTTGTCGTTCATTGGTTGTTGTTTGTTCTCTGTGTTGTGAGTGATGTCTTGGTTAAATTGGTGAAAGTGTTCCTTCAATTTATTGTGAGAAAGGTGGCATTACATGGTTATGTTATGGTGGCTATGGATATGGTCATCTTTCCAAGGTATGATGAGACATTGGTCCCCCCCCCCACCCAACTCCCTGTTGTTGATAGTTCTAAGATTGTTTGGGTATGGAAGAACACTTTGCTAATTTCATTTGGCAAGCAATGTTCTTGTTGTTGTCTTGTTGGCCTACTCCATCAACTAGAATGTTTTTCCCCACCTTATCTAAGATAGTTGGGATAGGGTTTCGCTTGTGGCATTCCTTGCTTGTGAATGGGCATACGAGGAAAACAATTATGTTTTTTATTGTAATAGGTTGTTGGGATTTAAGAAGGCTCCTCCTATTTATTTTTTGGGGCTGATCGAGGGTGGTTTTACTGCCATAAAGTGTGAAAGATTCCTTCTCCAGGCCACAAGACTACCCAGAATTTTGCCTTTTTTTATGTCTTTATTGCTGAAAGAGGGGGCATGCTTAAAAAATATTGGGGTGACAGAGAAATCAAATAGTTATGGCGTGAATGAAGTTTGTGATTGCTCTTGCTTAAGTGCTTATGTTATTCTCTTGTGCATTAATATGCTTAATGCCTATATTGTTTTTATTATAATGTCGTTAGAAAAGTGCAGTGCATACGGTATCTATTTATCATAAATAACTACATGTTGGTATTTACATCTGTAGCAAAGACAAAATGCCTTGGGGGGGGATTTTTTGGATATAGATATATGGGATTGAGGGATAATGAGCCTAGGGTCAATGTTGTTTAACCTTTACACACTCTTTATGTAGATCAGACACAGATCTTCATTGGGATGAGGGAATGTGGTTATTGTTGTGTTGCTAGTTTACTCTAGTAATTAGAATGTTTTTTCCCATGCTATCTAAGCTAGTGAGATAGGTTTTTCTTGTGGTAGACCTTTCTTGCAAGGGGGAATACTAAGAAAACAATTATGTTCTATGGGGCATACTCCAAGACAATATTCCAAGTTCAAAGAAATTATTTTCTTGCAACTTCTAAAGAGAAGAAACAAATAGAGGAAAAAATTCCCATAACTGAAAGACTCTTTTTATCTTTCAATCTCTATGCAAATCGACTCTTAGATGCAAATGAAATATTGATATTTCAAATGTATGCACGATGCTTCTAAGGATAAAGACTCTGTATTTTGCACTCAATTTTTTATAGTGCAAGTCACAGGTTAGGGTTCAAAGTTTAAAGCCAACCTTCGAGCATCCATTGGTATCCAAGATAGAAAAGAAAATGTTCCTTATCTCTCAGCTAATTTATGTCAACAGATCATTTAGAGTTAAGGGGTTTTGAATATTGTTGATACCTTGTTGATGGCGAAAATGTTGAGCAAAAACTCTAACAGATATCGAGGTACTTCCAATGCATGATTATGGATTTAATTCCCAATGTAAAACAAATCAATGAGCTATTATTCTTTAGAGAAACAACGCATGTGAAAAAGATGAATAATCTCATACAAAACAATAAATTTATCTCATATGAAACAATAAATTTATCTCATACAAAATAGTAAATTTATCTCAGGTTGAATGACCACATTGGTCATGCTTAACATGATTTTATGTCTTTTAATATCTTTGCTGCTGAATTATGGTGTATCCATAAAAAAGATGGGGGTGAGAGAGAATTCAAATAATTATAATGTGAATACAATTGCTTGGGCATAGGTTTTTGTTCCACCTTATCTAGGTTGGTTGGGATAAGGTTTCGCTTGTGGCATTCCTTATTTCCAAGGGGGCATACAAGGTAAACAATTATGCTCAAGGGTGCTTTTATTGCACAAAGTGTGCAAGATGTCTTCTTTAGGATATAACACTGCCCATACTTTTGCCTTTTTTATGCCTTTAGTGTTGAATTAGGGCACAACCATAAAAAATATGCCTTCTTCAACTTTATAATTGATTTTTCTCAAGTGCTTCTATTATTCCCTCTTGCACTCATACCATTAATTCAAATATTGTTGTTAGTAAAAGTGCAGTGCACACGATATCTGTTTGTTGCAAATAACTAGGTTTTGGTATTTACAATTGCATTAAAGATAACATCCTTGATGGGAATTTCTTCTGTATAGATATGTGGGCTCAAAGGCTAATGAGCCTAGGGTCAATTTCTAAATTCATCATCAACTTATGAAATGAATCCTTTATTCAACATTTTCATTCAAGGGAAAATGCATAGATCACACCCTCAACAATGTCAAGAATACATTGCATTGCAAACTATATACTTGATATAGAAAAATAACCAAGTGAAAAGTCAAGAAAGTTATCATTAACACCATGCACACGGGGTCATTCAATGTGGCAATATGTGTGCATGCCAACCCTAGATTTCGTTTCTAATTGCGGTTAATCAATGTGCTTGTTGTTGTTTGTTGGCTTACTATACTAAGTAGAATGTTTTTTTCCACCTTATCTAATCTAGTGGGGATAGGGTTTTGCTAGTGGCACTCCTTGATTGCTAGGGGACATATTAGAAAAACAAGTATTTTCTTTACTCTAATGGGTTGTTGGGATTTAAGAAAGTTGCTTTCTATTTGTTTTTTGTGGTTGGTTGAGGGTGGTTTTACTTCCATAACGTGTGCAAGATGCCATATTTAGGCTATGAGATTTCCCAAGCCTTTTCCCCTTTTATGTCTTTCCTGCTCAATTAGGGCGCAACTAGAAAAAAAATAGGGGTGATAGTGAATTCAAATAATTAATATTGTGAATGAATTTGTTTGGGTGCAATATGAATTTGATGTTGAACTTTATAATTGTTTTTTCTCAAGTGCTTATAATATTATCTTATGCACTCATACTATTAATGCTTATATTGTTGTTGCTATTATAATTCTATTACAATAGTGCAATGCACACTGTATTTGTATATTGTAAATAACTAGGTGTTGGTAAAAAGACAAAATACCTAGATGAAATTTCTTGTGTACTAAACATAGCATGCTTAATATTCAAGTACATGAGCTTTACAATTGTTCTTGTTTAAGTGTCTATAATATTCTCTCATGCACTCATACCATGAATGATTATATTGTTGTTGTTACTATAATTCTGTTAGAAAAGTGTAGTGCACATGGTATCTGTATATTGTAAATGATTAGATGTTGGTATTTACAATTGCAGTAAAGACAAAATACTTGGGAGAATTTGTTGTGTGCCTGGACACAACATGCTTAATATTCAAGTACATGGGACATTTAATATATAGGCTCATAATTTTGTAAGGGTGTTTTGCTTGTAGGTATTTTCTAAAGATAACATATGTCTTTTTAGGATTTGTCTATCCTTTGGCAACTATGTTATTGCATGGAAATGCAAAGAGTTTATTTCTGTAAGCTTTGTAAGTTGCTCCAACCCTTGCGTGTTCTTGATATCCTCACAACCACTTGGCATTTAGCTTGTACAAATGTGTCAAATGTTCCTACAACCCTCCTATCAAGGCTATATGCAACACGTCCACAAGAAAATGATAAAAATCACACATAAAAAACAAGATCACCTAGGTTAATCTTCTTGCCATCACACAAACTTCAACACAGACACACACCAATCCAAACCCTTGCTTCAACTTTTGAGGCATATTTGTCAAAGGATAATATGCTACTTCGGAAATCAATGTATAACATTCAATGATAACTCCACCACATTTTCATTAGGTTGGAAAACCACTAAATCAATCCCGCTGGGGCTATGTGCAATATGCCCATGCCCCTGCTCCAAATTTTGAGGCGCCTTTATCAAAGGATAACCATGGAACAAGCTTGCAAAATCCCCTTGCAAAAGCTCAACAAATGTGGCATATTGCAATTGTACGGATGGACTAATAGATAGCTTTGGTAAATCATATCATTTACTAAAGCCTAGTTTTCTTAATCTCTATAAGTTAGGATAATTGTTGTATGCTTCAGATCTTTTCGCATCCACCAACATTCAATATCTTCAATGAAGAAAAAAAATTTGGTTATGTCTATACAATATGTACATGAAGAGTAGTTGCACAATCCATTTCTCTTTCTTCTTTTACAAGGTAACATAGGAATTGACTTTCATGTCCCTTTCATTTTCTGTGTTTCTTAGTGAGGTAGTCCCTCTTGCTGGGGTTTCCTGTGGGTTTGAAGTGTGCAGGTTACAATTAGAGAACTACGCCATACAATGAAATAGTCATGGTTTAGTGTTGTTTAGCATTGAAAATTTATGTATTGTATCTATGATCTATTCTGTGTGCTAAATGCTTTTGAAATCCTTGCATGTTGTCAAGCCAAAATAGTAGATTGATTGCAAGAATGCACCTTGGAATTGAGTTCAAGTTAAAAGGTTTTAAATAGGTCTATTGTAGCTATTAGGAATTCGTAGATAGCGTGATGATATATTGCTATCACAAAAAAACTATTTGTTTTGCAACCAATGGTCCTTAAAGAAAACATGGAGACATATGCATGCATGTTTGATAACAACATAAAAATGGCCCTGCAGGAGACATAGTAGGCATTATTATTTGATAGAACATAACAACATCCTTTGTTTCCATAGGGATCAAGTCCTTACACACCCCAATCATGGGGATACTTAAAAACCTATGAACAATGACAACTATGTTGTTTGTCTTCTAGTTGATTTTGAATGTGTATGCTCATACATGCAATCCCTCAATGTAGTTGTGCACTAATCGAATCAAATGACACATTACTAATGATAGTTGAGGAGATATTCCAGTTGTATGCTATTGGCATACCAATTGTGCACATATCCAAGCAAATGATACAATACTACTGCTATTTGGAGAACCAATTTTGCTTTGCAGAAGATAAATAGGCAGGGAAAAATATTGAAGAAAACAACCGATGCAGACATTTGCAAAATAAACATTGTTAAATATTTTCAAATAAGCTAGGAATAGAAAAAAAAGGTGGACACGTGCAAAGAAAATTTGCCCCAATGAAAAAAAAGTAAATGCTCCAATGGCTACACAGCTACAATAAAGTTGTTTAAAACATATTTTTAGTAAGGTGGCAAAGGTACGAAACACGAAGAAATAATATGAAGGGATTGTGCAACAATGCAAAAATGAATGTTGTACAAGAGTTCCCAAATTATAAACTAGTAGCAGAGGCTGTTACATATACATGTTTTTTTCCCTGTACGCTTTCGATATACAAAATCGACAATTGAGACAATATTTTTGTTTCTTTCTATGGATCCTATTATGAGCTACATTTGTTGTAAAATTTATTCATCTTTCCTGCAACTATTTTGAATGTATTTGTGTAAATTTTGTTGTAATACATATTGATTTGTCCTTTTTTTTTACAATTTCCCTGTTATAAAATATGCAAGGAGAAACAAGGATAGTTTTTTTTAAGTGCAGAGTTATTAATTTTTTCTATAAAATTTCATCATCTTTTTTGCAATTACTTTGAATGTATTTGTGTAAATTATGTTTTAATACATATTGATGTCTCTTCTTTTTAAATTCCCTGTTATAAAATCTGCAAGGAGAAACAAGGAGAGTATTCTTTTAAGTGCAGACATAATAGCTTATACAACACACGCTTGTAATTTTTACATCTTCCAAATTAAATCTTGTTTGGAATGACATATTGGTGTATCTTCATTTTTGAGTTTCATGTTATAAAATATGCAAGGAGAAACAAGGAGATTCTTTTTTTTTAAATGCATATTTCTTAGTTTTTACAACACATACTTGTAAATTCTATATTTTCCAATTTAAATATGTATTTTTTTCCTTGCCATTTCTTTTATTTTCTCATTTAGTTTGTTAAAAAAATAGTTTCACAAAATTCTTTATGAGGATCTTGTGGTATTGTGATATTCTCAAAGACATTATTAAAATTGTAGAATAACTATTTTCCTGTTGCTATAATTCTTTTACAATGGAAATTTTATTTTAGTATTGTCTGTAATGTTGTTGAATTTTTCTTCCCGTTTAATATGAATTTTTAAATTTGTCACTTATATGTGCTTGAATCCTTTCCTATTATGGATTGGTCCTTTCTCAATGAAAGAAAAAGTGAACTATATATAGTTTTGACCTGCCACTTGCATTGTCCCTAAGAAAATATTATGCTGGATACATGTAACATCACAGATATTGTAGTTGCAAGAGCATATTCCTTGTTCCATTGTTCCTATGCACTTTCCATATCTTTCAGTTGTTTTTGTGAATCAACAAATAGATAGCCACTGCGAATGATGCCCTTGGACAACCCATGTGCTTTTGCAATGTGCATTTCAAATATTCATAGCATTGATTCTATATTTGCTAGACATGGGCTATTTCGCTTGACATACTTCTACTATTGGCCAGGAGACTATTTGTTGATGCATTTTTGATATTCATCTATTGAACATAGAGAAGGAATAAAAAATAACTTTAGGGAAAATTTGGCTTTTATACACCCAAAATTTATTCATTCAATGAAAACATGATTAATTCGTAGGTTCCTCTATGAATTGCATGGTGTGGATGATACACATGCATATTTGTATCAAATGTCTACGTCTGCTGCATAGTTGCAAATAAATTCAGAAACTGGTCTTTGGGGTGATATTTTTTGTTTCAAATGGTTTTCAAAATGGCTAAATGTTTCATTTTGCATCCAGTCATTTGAAAAAAATACAGTATATGTATTTCAAATCCAATGGAAATGAACATGAGATTAGTATTTTGTTCCATGATAGGGCCATCGCATGTGGGCACTTTGATCCATTTCTATCATGTAAATTGAACCCTACATTGGCCATGTGCAAAGAGAACCAATTGCATGTTCAGTTGCAAATGACACTTCATCGTCTCAGTTAGACATGTTATAAGTTGCCCATGCATTGTTGCAACAATCTTATTATTCCAATTGATTTTGTTTCCAGCGGTTGCCATGAATCATTCTTTGAATCAATATGCAAATTCCAACTGATGTTGTTTCCAACAGTTGCCATGACTCATTGTTGGACTCTAGAAGCATACATTGTCAATTTGTCAAAGTTGTATAAAGAAGGAAATATACAAGGAGGGATATTTCCATTATATTGGCTATGTGAACTTTTCAATGTCAATATACATATCTAGATAATTCGGTCAATGGAAATAGATACGAGATTCCATTCGTCATTTTCTTCTTCAAATACACTCTATCTAATGCAATTTGTTATTGACGATTCACACATGTATTATTGGCCATTGAGAAAGGGACAAGAAATCGATCTCATATATGTACATTAAAAAATTAAGAGATCCACTTACATCCGTTGAATTCGGCGATTCCCATTTCCATGTGCAATAATATCAAATTTCAATAAATTCAAAATCCCTCTCCAACGCTAGTTGCCGAAGGTTGCCACGACGAAGTCGAAGGTTATTTTGTCGTCGAACTTCAGCACAGTTTTAGTCGTCGGATTTATAATCATTTCAAATCCAACGGTTTCATCCCTACCATACCCTGATGGGTACTCTCCTTCCCCAGGGACCCCCGAGATCGACGGGGTTGACAATACTTAGCTAGAAAATGAAGTATAGCATTAGACAGTTGTTGTGAGGCTCCCAAACTCACTCACGTCGTACTAAACCACACCCTCAACCACAGTCACCTCAAAGCCACAAACCCAATTAGTGCTCAAAACTATGGAAGGTCCAAAAAGGCCCTGAGGTCCTGCTCTTTTTTTCTTTTATTAACCTTTTCATTAATCCCTATACATCTCATGGAGCACTTTTAGTTAACTGTTTAGTTAACTTAATCAAGCAATTAATTAAATAGTTATATTTACCCACCCACTTTTTAGTTATCATAGGTTCTCTGGTTCTTTTTTTCAATTAGTTAGGATTTTACTTGAGTTCAAGTTCCTTAATTTACTATTTTAATTGTTTTCTCAATTTAGCTTTATTTACCTTCATTTCATTATTTATATTTTGTTTTATTTATTATTTATTTTAATTTTTATTGTAATAATAATAATTTTTTTTTAAAATTTAACTTACTAGAATTTTACTAAATACCTTCTAAACATTTTATTAATCCACCGATTCAAAATTGATGTTGATTACTGCCACATTCTCGTTATGACTGGGATTATCAAGGTGTTATGCTTCTCACATGCTCTTTTGATAATTCCCACAGGTGGGGAGTTGGTATGACGACTAAGCCAATGTTACCTCAATCCACCTACCCTGTGGAGGGTTAGGTGGTTCATGGGGAATAAGGTCGAATCCTTATTACGTGCCCCTAGTATAATCCTCCTGAGAGATTGAATTGCAACCTACCCTCACGTCACACACATCTGATGAGGTGGAATGTTCCTCACTCTATTCAAAGCACATTACGTTGTCAATTTACTAGACTTACAAGTATAATTTTTTAGCCCCATCACTTGATGTGGATCGATTGGAAATCACAATCCCATCATCTGCACATAAAACATTGTCTGCTTCAAATCTTATAAACAATATTTCAATAATAATATGAACATCAAAATTGACATCAACTGTAGAATATTCTCGACCCATCCCAAGTCCATGCACATCATACCTTATGTGCATCAAATATTATAAACAAGATTTCAAACATAATATGAACATCAAATCAACATCAACTATCGAAGATTCCTGACTCATCCAAATTCCATGCACATCATACCTTATCGCATGATTAAACAAAACACAAAATTAGGTGGATATCACTTGCCATAGTTTTTGACTCAGCTAGAGTCCTTGTATAACAATTCCTTTTTGCATCTCATGTTCCTGTCTTTCTTGTCACACTCGATAGACTATTAGAGCACATTCTAGAAATGACATAAAATTTTGTCAACATTCATTTACTATAAACACCATCTTTCATTTGCACATCAACCAATCCTTATCAATAACATCACATGACTCTTCATTCATCATAATATAAATGTAATCATACTTTTACCAATGTTGACATCATTTTCATAATCACAATTACTTATCATTTGACAATACATCAGGCTATTATCCTCTTAGTTATTTTTCCTAAACAATTGATTATTTCACACATGTCTAGGTCATATGAAATAAAATTCCCTCAAAGAATAAGTTCATACATATTTTTAGTGCTCAACCCAATATAGTCAGTCCATTCATCACCAAATTCCCTCAAAGAATAGTTATCATAATCTCAAGAGTCAGAATAAAAATAAGGTGCTACATACACCCCCACTTTATCAAAATACATCCTAAAGTTCTAGAGTAAGTATGGATACTGTCTACGTATTTCCAATATGTCCTCCCAGGTCGCAGTATCGGGGCTATATCTATAATTGATATTAGATCCTCATATAGGAATCACACAATGCTAGTTTACACAGAGACAATAACCATTATACCTTAGTGTCAAGTTGTCAAATCTATTTATACAGAATGATTTCATTCAATTATTTTGTCTATCCCTAAATGGGATATTACATACTCCCCCTCTTCAGGGAACTTCGTCTTAAAGTTTTTTTTACAATATCTTTAATGTCATTTTAACTTTATTTTCATATTTAGGTTTTCATTCATTAGAGAGAATTTGAGGTCAAAAATGGGCCTCAAAAGGACCAAAATGTACTATAAAAATCAACCAATTACATTCTAGTAGATGACATCAACCCCCATGGTTGAGGTGGCATTGCATGAGTTAAGAATGTTTATTTGTCACATTTTCTATGGTGGATGAAAACCCATAGTTAACCAAGGTAGTGGTACAAGTACTTTTAAGTCATAAAGTGAAGTACTCATAATAAAAGTCATTTCACACTTTCTCATAAAATAATATTATTGTTATTTTCAAGTAAAGTACTCACAATTCACTTTCTCATAAAATAATATTATTGTCATTTTCAAATAAAGTATTCATAATTCATAAAAATGTCTTTTCACATTTTTTTATTAAACTNCCCCATAAAACTCCTAACTCATAATATTTTAATATATCTTATATTTTTGTAGTACATCTCTTAGGAGGCCCATTTTTTACCTCAAATTCTCTCTAATGCCATTCTATTCTATTTTCATGAAATGATCATGTTCATACACACTAGATATATTCTACCATCATTGATTTTATGTTTCATCCCACAAGGTTCCATCACACTCTCGATATTTCAGTGTAAATTTTCCTAATATAAACATAGTGATATTTATGAATAATTGTCAATACTGACTTAGATTTCCAACACCTACTAGTCATACACAAAGATTTGTGATATCCAATTTAACTACAAGTTATATTGCATCAATAGCTACAAAATAGGTACCCAATCAACCTTTAGCACACAAAATCCAAGCTAGAATTGAAATCTAGCCGACTATCCTCTCTTCTAATGCGAGAAGATAAATATCACACAATCTTCAGTAAAATATGGACTGGTAAGTTATAATTTCACGAGTTACCAAATCAAGGGACTATCTCACATAATAATGCATAAGTCACTCAACTTTCCATAAGGCTACTTCTAACCCATAAGTTTTAATAAAGTTTCTTCTAAACTTGATACGATTCCCAAGTGACAGGACTTGGTGACTTAAATGAACATATTAAATTTTATCTCCTAGTCCTTTTGTTAGTACCCTTATGTTTAGGTCAAGGATCTCATCACGTCCTCACCTCATATCATCATTTCAAATGCCATATTACCACTTCGGCAGACTCACCAAGTCTCATTATGTTGGTTGTATTAATGTCATCGAGTCCCATCTTGAGGGATAGTCGCCTTCTTATCTAGGCTTCACCATGTCCGATGGTCAACATTATTGTGTTCACAAGGTTATTTTGATTATCTCCATACTTGTTTTGCAAAAGTCGTCTTCATTTGACCCTTTCGACATTTTTTGTCTTTTCCAATTACATATGTAGATCCTTCATCGATGCATTATATGCATTCTCACTAATGTACCAACATACTTGTTCATCAAAGCACACTTATAAGTATTACTTTTCATGGATGACATTAACTTTTTATTAACAAGCCTTGATAAGAAACTCTCAATAGATTAGCAATTTCCCATGCCTAATGCCATTGTCAACTTCTAGTGCATATATAGTTATCATGTTTTGATGCAGTATACTATTATTCAAATTTTAATGCAATTCTACGGAATATGGAATATACATACATTTCTTCTTATATCTATATTCCAATGTATACTGCATCATTTCTTATATCTATATCTATATTCCATATTCCATAGATGAAATGATGCAATATACATTGATTCCTTCTTTGTTTCAGTATAGATCTTGGGTTTGTCCATCTAAAGTGTATGATCATTATCCCATATGCTTGGAATGGAAAGGGGGTGGTGAGAGACCATTGTACCCTTTTAAGTTTAATCATGCTTGGTTTTTGGAAGTTAATTTCGAGAAAATTGTCAAGGATTTTTGGGTTATTGATTGCAAGGTTTTTTTCGGTGATGATCCTATTCACACTTTGATTGGGAGGTTAAATACTTTGAATAAGGTTGT
This sequence comes from Pseudotsuga menziesii, assembly GCA_001517045.1. NCBI lineage: Eukaryota > Viridiplantae > Streptophyta > Pinopsida > Pinales > Pinaceae > Pseudotsuga > Pseudotsuga menziesii. The sequence goes on along the minus strand of LPNX010626386.1, from coordinate 392,538 downwards.
TATAAATTGGGAACGTAGAAGGAAATTTGAATTGAGGTGCACTTTGGCTGAAGTTGATGAACATATCAGGGACTTATTTATTTTGGCACCAACTGGGGTTCTATCGGCTGAAGAATTATCTACCTTAGCATATTTAAAGATTCACAAAGAAAAGATCTTGGAGCTGGAGGCTGCTTTGAAAAGTAGGGAAGTATGGATTTCACTAGGTGATGGAAACACAATTTTTTTCCAGAAATTTGCTAGTGCTCGTAGAAATGTGAATTCCATTTGGGAATTAGAGGATGGTGATGGAAATACTCTGGTTGATGATCCATCCCTGAGGAAGGATGGTATGAAACGTTTTAAGAAAATGTTTGAAAATGAGGGACCGGTTCACATTCAGGAAAAGTTAATAGTACTTGGCCTTTTTACATGTTATTTTACAACTGCTGAAGCTGATCTCATCAACAAACCTGTTACTATTGGTGAAATTGAAAATGTTTTGAAAAACTTTGCTAAGGATAAGGCGCCAGGACCGAATGGTTGGTTGGTCGAATTTTTCCTTGTTTTTTTTGAACGGGTTGGTGATGATATACTGAAGGCTTCCGAATTTAGTAGGACACTGGGTTGTATACCGAAGGATTTGAATGCAACTTATATTTCCTTAATACTGAAGATTGATAAACCAAAGACTTTCATAGATTTCAGACCTATATCACTTTGTAACTTAATTTACAAAGTGATCACCAAAATTTTGTCAGACAAAATCAACCCTTTACTGGCGGAGGTACTATTTGATGAGCAATTTGGTTTCATGAGGAAAAGACAAATTCACGAAGTAGTAGGGGTTACACAAGAAGTTATGCACTCGGTTAAAATAAAAAAAATGCGAAGCTCTGATTTTAAAAATGGATATGATCAAGGCATATGATCGTGTTAACTAGACATTCTTGAGACTTATCTTGCTGCAGATAGGCCTTAATGTGGAGACGGTGAACTGGATCATGGAATGTGTGACAACAACAAATTTTGTGGTTTTGGTCAATGGGGTACCATCTTCTTCTTTTCCAGCTAGCAGTGGCATTAGAGGAAATTTGGGGTCTAAAATGGGCCTTATAAGAAAATGATCCAACAATAAATTCTTGTGGGTTGGAATTCAAGAACCAATATAATTTCAATAAAATGAGTCAACCATAATGGCTGACTTGACATATTTGTCATAAAAAAAATTATTTTTTTGTTCGTATTTTCAACATATCTCCATGTGCTTTCACTCAAATTTCGAGTGGGAGAGCTTGTTGGTTGCGGAAATAAATTTTGCATCCAATGAGTACCCACATTGCATACTTTTGATGGACCTCGCTATCCCAAAAACAAGAAATACATGAAAAACATGATGATGCAAAAAATGTATCATCACATTTTTCATGTATTTCTTGTTTTTAGGGTAGCGAGGTCCATCAAAAGTATGCAGTGTGGGTACTCCCTGGATGCATAATTTATTTCTGCATCCAACGAGCTTGCCCGCTCGAAATTTGAGTAAAAACACATGGAGATATGTTGAAAATACAAACGAAAATAGTAGTTTTTTTCTTTCTTCCTCCAAAATTAATAAATATTATTTTATTATTTTCCTTAGGAGACCCATTTTAGACATCAAATTTCCTATAATGTTTGCACCAGGGCTGCCCGCTTTCACGGATACTATTTTTACTTGTGGTAGAGGGCTTAGGTTTGCTCATACACAATAGGATGGGAAGGATTACATGAATTCAGTTAACATCAACTATGTCTATCACTCACATTTTGTTCATGGATGACATGGTTTTGTTTGGTTGTGGAACAATTAAGGAATGGAGAAATTTCAAATTTGTAATTGATTTGTTCACTATTGCTTCAGGTAAGGTGATCAGTGTAGAAACGTATTCTTTTCTTACAAATAATGTATCAAATGTTATCATTGAGCAGATTAAGGTGCTTTTCCCCTACAAAACTGAGGCAATTGAGAAATGATTCAAGTACTTGGTATTAGAATTTGAATGCCATTTAGATCTTCAATCAGATAGTTCTAATAATGTTTGCATTAAATGGAGAATTAAGATACAAACTGAAAAAAACAAACCACACAGGAAACATATGAGTATTGCTCAGGAATTTATAGTATTGTTCACAATAATAAAATTTGTTGTTACAATAGTTTACATAGGAAAAGAATTCGAATGCATTAGGTATCAATTCGAATCTATCCACTGGATCTGACTATATTTAACTAACCATCTAACTCCTGGTGTCTCAATCAATATTAGAGTCCAATAGATCAACTTCCAGGTGTACAACAACTCAATCAATCAGTGATAGCTAGTTAAATCAGTGCAACTGAGTGTGGTAGATGGGAAAAGGCACCTACTCCACATGCAACCATGCATTAGCCATGCATAACTAGCACTAGCTAATTGATTGTGAACTAACTGAAAGTAACTGGGGGCTTCCTCATGTTCTTCTTTTGTCTTAGAATAAATCAATATGTCGTCTATAAAGACGAATACAAATGTCTCTAGATACTTACTTACTAACATTGTTCATTAAGCACATAAAGGTTGCTGGTGCATTTGTTAGCTCGAAGGGCATAACCACAAATTTGTAGTTCCCGTATCTTGTCCTGAAGGAAGTTTTAAAAATGTCTTCATCTTTAATTCTAACTTGGTGATAACCATATCTTAAGTTGATGTTAGAGAGTATCGTCGTTGTGCGTATATGATCGAACATGTCATTAATGCGGGGAAGAGGATATTTATTCTTAATCGTCATTTAATTAAGTTGACAGTAGTCTATGCATAGACGTAGAAGACTATCTTTATTTTTAACAAAAATGATTGGTGCTCCCTAAGGGGATACACTTGGTCTTACATTATGCTTTTCTATTAACTCTTGTAATTGTAATTTTAGTTCATTCAGCTCCAGGATGTTCATTAAATACGGAGCTTTCGAATTAGGTACTGCTCTGGGTACTAATTCAATTGTAAAGTCTAGATCTTGTTTAGGGCGGCAATCCTGGAATTTCTTCTGGGAACACATCCATGAAATATTGCAGGATCGGGATATCCTCAAATCTTGGTTTGTTCTCTTTATTAACTTGTTCATTATTTATAATGTGGACAGCAAAAACTTTACAGCCCTCCATCTTGGTATTATTGTTACACCAAGATTCCATATTCAATACAGGAAGTGTTGACTTGTTGTTGATCTAATTTATAATCACATCAGAATCTCCAAATATTTGGAGAGAAGGAAGTCCAATGGATTCTGAAAAATAGAGAAAATCCCAAAGGGAAATAAATTCTTCCCTCATGTTGGAACTCAGACCACAACCCATATTTAAACAATAATAATGGTGTTAACTGATTGCAAAATGAATGCCTTCCCCACCAATAGTATTTTGCAGCAACCCCATCAAAGAAACCAAAAGGATATCTTAGGCCAGGAGACGGTCCCACCACTCTGATCTTTTTGAGGTTTGTGAGATGTTGGATAATCATTCATCAGAGAAAGTATATGGAGACAGGTCAAAGATGTAGTAGCTTCCCTACTATAAAAAATAGCTTGTTTTCTAGATATCCAAATACACCAAATAATGAAAATGGGGAGGTGTGAGTTTACTGTAATCTGAGAGAGCCAATTTTCCATATTTTCTAAGAGAGAATTGTTGGACCAAGAAACCCGCAGGTTGAATCTTTTGCTCATACAGTTAAATATTTGCACAGTATAAGGAAATACTGTGAATATGTGATAAACAGATTCCTCCCCTCCTTTACATAAGCTGCAACAGTTGGGATTGATCCAGCCTTTCTTAACCATGTTATCCCAAGTCGAGATTTTATTCTCTATAGAAAGCCACACGAAACATTTGATCTTGAGCGGTATATCATAGACTCATATCTTTGTCATAGCATAATTCCTTTCAGGGATAACAAAAGAAGAGACAATCAAATTATATGCGAGACTGGAAGAAACAACACCATTTTTAGGATTATGGGTCCACATGAGCTTATATAGATGTTTCGATAATTTTATGCCTCCCTAAGTGAGACCCTTAATGTAGCTATCCCATTCCACCTTACATCTACCTCCAAGATCTAAATCATCAACAGTAATCTAGTAAGACTGACTTGAAGTCCCAACACCTAAGTTCTGGATATGTTGTAGAGTCAATAATCCATGATCAATTAAGTAATCCCTAAGATCATCTGAGAGGGTAAAGGGAGAGTCCATGCCAATGATTGGGTCGATTCCCAATTTAATGGACAGTCCATCACCAACTTCCCAACTGAGCATCCTCGTGATCCATGAAAGGACTCTTAATAAACCATTCCAGAAAACTGAAGTACCTCCAATAGAAACGGATTTTCGCAACCAAACATCAACAGGTAGGTTCTTAAGATATTTTATTCTAATAAGCTGATTCTAGAGACCGAAGCTAGTGAGGGACATCCATAGACTTTTCATCCTAAGAGAGGTACATAGCCAATCCAACTGCTTAATATTCCAACCCCCATACTCCAAAGGATTGCAGAGATATTGCCAGCTCGAGAGATGTGAACGATGAGAGTCCTATGTACTCCCCCATAAAAAATAAAAAATATACTTCCCGTGTCTGTTTAGAATATATTTTGACACATGTGTGAATGCAAACCAGTACACTGGAAAACCGGTTAAGATAACTTTTACTAGAACGAGTATTCCACCCAGAGAGAGAAGTCTGAAGGTCCAATGATTGATTCTCTTCTCAAATATTTTTAAGATCCAGTGCCATTCCTTTACGCCATATCCAATAGGTATTAATAAGTACCCTAGATATTTGAAACCCAACATGATAGGATCCATTTTGTAGGGCATAAATACTGAGATTCCATTTAGTATCTCTTCCTCTACCTCATTAAACAAAAAAAAGGATTTTTGCTCACTTATACACATGCCAAAGGATGAACTAAAAACAACAAGTAACTCATCAAAATACTTCCATTCCTCCAACGATCCTATACCAAAGAGCACAACATCATCAATGAATAATATGTGTGTCAACTCAAAACTTGAGGATATCTTGATTCCCCTAATCAATCCATTTCTATGTGCATCTTTAATAAGTAAGACACACCCTTCAATAATCAAGAGGAAAAGGAAGGGGGAAATTGGACACCCTTGTCTGATACCCTTGGAAGTGGTAAAAAAACTGGAAGGAGTACTATTTCAAGTACAACAAAGTTGGAGGATGTAATGCAGCCCATGATCCAGTTAACACCTAAAAGAGGAATGCCAATTTGAGGAAAGTCCAATTGACCCTATCAAAGGCTTTGACTAGATCAAGCTTTAGGACCATTTCTTTCCTATTCTTGGATTTAATAGAATGTAAAGCTTATTGTTTGATAGCCACGAGTTCCAGAATTTGCCTATCCTTTAAGAAACCAAACTGCTCGGGTGAAAAAGCTCGATCAAGGAAAGGATTTATCCCGTTTGCTGTAATATTTGAAATCAATTTATACAGTAAGTTACAGAGAGAGATAGGGTGATAATCAATAAAATTTTGTGTCCTTTCACACTTTGGGATAAGGATGAGGAAAGTGGAGTTGAGAGAAGGTGTGACTCTTCCCTTTATTCTTAAACATTCCACCGCTCTTAGTAAGTCTTCCCCCACAAGATCAAAAAACCAAAGGTAGAATTCAACAGGATACCCATCTGGTCTAGGGATTTTGTCCCTTTTGAATCCTTTCAAAGCACCCTCCACTTCAGAAAGAGACACTTCAGATGTGAACATAGAGGCCTCTTCCTTCGAGAGCATAGAGGGGGAAGGCTGTATAATATTCAGTTGATCACTAATGCTGGTCCTACCATCATCCTTGAATATATTTGAAAAATGTTTTACCCCCAAATATTTAAGCTGATCAATCTCCTCCACCATCACCTCATCCTCATTCTTGAGGGCCCAAATAGAGTTAAAATTACTGCGGGGAAATGCACAGTTGTGAAAAAATTTAGTGTTTCCATCACCCAACTCATTCCATTTAATCCTGCTCTTCAATTTCCAAGTTAATATTTCATGTTCAAGAAGTTTATCTTTGTGGCTCTTCAGTATTAGTAGGTTTCTTGAGTCTTGCTCATTAAAGATACCCAAGGGAGAAGAAGCTAACATAGCTTGTATTTATGAGTCAATCTCGTACAGTTCTTCCTTCATCACCATCTTCTTCTTCTTTTCCCACAGTTTTACCACCGCCTTCAGCCCCTTGAGTTTGGAGACCAAAATAGATATATCATTATCCCCAACAGGGGAACTATCAGTAGACTAGTAGTCCTTTTCTAAATTTGTAAAACCTTCATCCAACAACCAGGCTATGTTAAACTTAAACGGTTAAATATTTACACATTTCTTTGAATTCCATTCTAGACATACATGATAATGCTTTGAAACCATAAATGGATGGGCCCATACTCTATGCTTTTGAAGATGAGGTACAAGAGAGGACGGGGAAAGGAATTTGTCCAGCCTTTTACTTATGTCAGCCTCCCCAGCCTTGCCATTTCTCCAGCTAGGGCCTGCACAAGATGGAGCCATACCTATCAAGTCTGCATCTTTGATAAGTTGTGAGAAAAAAGGATCCAGGGGGGCCATTCTGGCCGATTTACCCCAAAATTCAGTATCATTAAGTGTGAAATTTAAATCACCTGCAAAAATAAGGTTAGGAAGATTAAGAACACCACCAGTAGTCACATTGTTCCAAAAATGGGCTCTGTTCATACAGGGACTGTAACAGTTGAGGATGGAGAGTATCGAGTATGAACCACATAATGTTTCCTTGACTAAAATACCATCAATCGTTTGGAAATATTTGCAGCGGGCTGACAGAGGGTTGTAGCCTATCAAAATACCTCTCGAGAGGCCAAGGGAGTCAAGGGCACAAAATTCCCATCCCGATAAGAACTTGGAGAAATCCCAGAGGGCTTGGTATTGATCACACATAGTATCTTGGAGAAGAATCATAGTCGGAGCTAAAGAAAGGAAGAGAGCCTTGAGGTATTTTTTTTTTGGAAAATCCCCCGAAACCATGAACATTCAGGGTTACAATCTTCATAAGGGACCATCTCCAGTGGGTGATGTATCTCTAAGAACCCCGAGTAAGGAAGAGGAAGGAGGTAGAGAAGGAGAGGACTTGGATGCAACTTTTATTATGAGAGAGAGAGAGAGAGAGGAGTGTAATGTGGGGAATCAATGACATCCAGAGGATTAGTAACTGACTTTTTCTTAGACTTTTTGATCATGAAATTCTCAAATATAATGGAGACTAAAGGCAACGTAGACGGAGAGAGAGGTGAATTGGATGAAAAAATAGCTAGGGATTTCATCAAAGATGGATCATTGAAAGCAGATGAGTTGCAGGGACTGGCACATGAGATATTCCCACCCGAGTGAGTGAGTGGGGGGAATTCATCAGTATTGGTAAGAGGTATGACACATCCCTTTTTCTCCCAAAAGAAAGAGGTGGGAGGTTGTAATCCAGGAGGAGTCACATCAAAATGGGTGAAATACTAAGTAGGAGAATCCAAACACTCATAACCAGTGGTAACATCAAGGGTAGGATTAGTAGACTGGACAATCAGGGGACCACAATTCTAGGACCTAAGACCTATAGTTTTTCGCATCCTGAATGTATAGGATCTCACCTTTTGTTAAATAATCATATATAGTAGGAGAGCATGATTTATACATACCTTCAATAGGACTTTCGATAATGATCTCTCTAGGAGGGGGACTCAGCAAATATGACCTTTCAAGTGGAGAGTCAAAATCGGACCTAGAAGAAGGTGGCGATCCATGTAGAAACATAGGACAGGTATGAAGAAGGTGCCCCACATCATGACAAAAATTGCATCTAAAAGGAATGTTGAGATAATCCAGTTTCTGGCAAATGGGAGTGTTGTCACACAGGATCTCTATCTTTATAGGAAATCCATGGGAAATATCCATCTTGACCAAGAATTTTTTCGTTCTCTTTTCAAAGATAAGGTGAAATTCCTCCTCCACTGCAGCAAATCTCCCTGAAGAGTTAGCAAGACCAATAAGGAACTCTTTTCTCCAAAGGAGAAAGGGAAGTGCCAGAAGAAGCACCCATAGATGGAACTTGACCACCCTCTCCTTGAGGGGATAAAAATCAGTGTGCCATCTACTGAGCACCAACGAGCCTTTGTTGATGGTCCATAGGGAGTTGAGAATTATGGCTGCATCATTATCTTCCAAAAACACGATAATGAACCATCGGTTAGCTAGCAGGCTTATCGTAGGAACACAGTTCAGTATGGGATTCTAGTGGCATGTAGCCCATTCCACCCACTCCTTCTTACCCATGCTGACATATTCATGACACCCTACTAAATATCTGCTGCAAAGGGTCGCCACCCTGTCCATGTATACGTCGTTCTGGAATACAAAACTCCCCTTAGATTCTAGGGTTTTAACAACCTTTGCATTCCTCTTATAGTGAGAGAAGTTTCTACCTCCTCTCAAAAATGGATGGGGTATATCACCCATCAAACCCGAGGGTTCAGCCTGAATAGGGTCCATGAGCCTCAAGTCAAAAGAAACCAACAGAACAAATTAAGATAAGATCCAAACACCTGTCCCCAAGAGAAACTATTAGACCCCCCAACCCCCAAGCAAGGACAAAAAGACAAATAAGCCCTAGCTATAAAACCCCACATAGATCGGTGATAGAGAACCAAAAATAGTGCATAGTGTCAAGAAAGACAAGTGTCAGATAATAAAGACCCAGAAACGATGCAACTTGTGAGACATCACCAACTTTACGAGATGAGAAACACTCATGAAGGAGCATGCAAAAATGGCATAGAACACCGCCGTGAAGGAAAACCCCATCGTCTAGAGAGAAATGGAAGATAAAGAGTAAACCCACTAAGCCATAGCAAAAAAAACAAGTAACACTTGTAGCTAAACAGAGGCATAATCTGGAAAAAACAGTCACAAAGGAACACGAGCACCCTCTTTTTCCATAAACATCAAGCCGATAGGAGTGGGTCTACAGTCCCCAAGAAAAACCTTTCCAATAGTAAACATAAAGCAAGGTAATCCAAAAGAGTAAACCCAACAGATAACCGTTCCAAAATGAAATCATAAAAATTGCTGTCCACGGTCCACAGTCAAGGAGGGTGACAGGAGCTGTCACAGCTTTACCCGAAACAACTTCCAACATAAAATATGACAAGACCCAAGAAACCCAACATCAAAATAGGAGAAGTCACTGAAAAATACAATAAAAAAACTAAAGTCAAAGAAAATTCCCACTTTTTTTATCAGACATGATTGGTACTAAGCCCCCTGCGAAGGGGGCAGACTCCATGTGCAATCATGACTCAATACCTGAAAACTGAAATGATCAAGTGCATACCAATAGATAGAACAATAGGCATGCAAGCAAGACAGGAGCAACAATATGGCTACAACCACCACATATACAATTTTCCATAACCCAAATACATGTTTGTTCACCAACTCCACCACGACAATATTCCATTTTCCATTATAATATTCGTTTGAGTCTTTTGCAACTTTGTCCACATATGCAACCTTTCTTCCACAAATGTTGTTCAACAAGCTCACAACCTATCTGTCACTTTTTAGAAGGTAGTAAATAATTTCACTCCCTCAACAATATCATATCATCTTCGCAAATTTGTTATTAAATTCAATCAACTTCTTTTAATTCAAAATATAATAAAATATCAATTTATCATTAATAATTAAGATAAATTCCAATCTCACAAAAATCTATTTGGTAATAATGATGTTAGAGATAATAAATCCCGGATTGATTTTCATTTTCATTGATGAAAATCCTTTATTTATGCATGAGAAAGTGACTCTTTGGCTTTACCTACCAAGGGGTCTATTAGAGTCCAAAGATACTCTTCATCTTCTACTTATTAAAATGACAAGTAATTACAATATGTACAAAATAATTATGGAATCATAATCTCATAGGATTAGGTTTCCAACATTCTTCCTCTAATCTAAAGGGGTGTTTGTAAGTCCGAGCATGTTTCTAAACCTTTCAAACTTTTCTCAGCCAAGTAATTTGGTGAAGATGTCTGTAATTTTCTCATTTGTGGAACAATGTCATAGATGAACTATCTCAGCTTCTACATGATGTCAAATCAAATGGTATTTCATGTTGATGTGCTTCGTTCAATCATGGAATTTGGGATTCTTGAACAAATTGATTGCATAAGTGTTGTTGATCAATAAGGGAGTGGAGTTATCTTATTTCCCCTGCGAATATTCAAGTATATTTATGAGCCACACAATTCCTTTTGTTGCTTCAATACCAGCCACATATTTTTCCTCTATTGTCAAATATACTAGAACTGACTGCTTATGTGATCTGCAAGAGATAGATGTTGATCCAAGACTCATGTGTATCCATAAGTAGACACTTCTATCTCTTTCTTGCCATCAAATTATAAATCAAAGTACCCAATAAGTTTGAATTCATCCAGTCTTGAGTTACCTTCAATTATCTTGGAACTATTTTTGCATCAGACCAGTGTCTATCACAAGTTTGTGCATGAACCTTGAAAGGATTCCAACAACATATGAAATATCTAGTCTGGTGGTGGTAGGGTAGACAAGGATTCCTATAAGCAATCGGTACTTGGTCACATCCTCGAATTCTTTTCCTTCAATCGATGTGAGCTTCAACTTTTGTTCCAATGGAGTTGAGAGAGGGTTGCAATTTTCCATGCAAAATCTATTCAACAATTCTCCAACATAATTTTTCTAGGAGATGAATATGTACTTAGGATGTTGAGTGACTGTAATTCCCAAGTAGTAGTGAAGGTGTCTAATATTTTTCATTCCATTCTTCAAATATTTCTTTATGGATGCAATATAACTTTCATTGTTCCCTATCATCAAAATATCATCTACATACACCATAATAAACACAACATATATTCCAACTTTATTTACAAATAGTGTTGCATCATCAAGATTATAGTGCTTGAAATTTAACTTCAGAAGATGCTCGGTTAGCTTTTCATATCATGCTCAAGGTGTTTGTTTCAGGACATACAAGGACTTGATGAGCTTACATACCTTTCATTTTCATAACAAAGCCTTCTAAATGAGACATGAAGATATTCTCTTTCAAGTATCCAATCAAGAAAGTTGTTTTTACATCCATTTGGTGTACTTTCCACCCATTTTGTGCAACCAAAGACAATAAGGTGCAAATGGTATCCCATTTTTTTGTGGGGGAGAATTCCACTTCATAGTCAATTCCTTCCTTCTCTGCATAGCCTTTCTCCACAAGCCTTGCATTGTGCTTTTCAGTTGAGCCATATGATCTGTATTTGTTCTTATATACCCACTTGAAACTAATTGGTTTGGATCCAACTACAGGGTCAACCAGGTTCAATGTTGCATTATTCATGAGTGCATCATACACATTTTGCATGGCTTCTTTCTAGTCATCGCGAGTAGTACCCTTTTCAAAGGAATTTGGTTCAAAGTTAGCAGATAAATTCAATTCACAAGAAAATGAGACATCTATGTCATCACTTGAGTTATATGCATCTCCTCCATCTTCTTGTATGGTTGAAATCCTTGTTCTTGTATTAAAACTTCATTTGGATGGACACATTCATGTGTCTTGATGGCCCATTTAGGAACTTTTTGTGATGGTCTAGGTTGATTAGCTGGTGGTTCTTGATTTTCTTCAATATTTAGTCTTCCAATCCTCTTAATCACATCATCTAGTTGAGCCTCATGTTTGAGTGAAGTGGATTGAAATTATTCATGAATTTCATCATGAAGGGGTGTTGGTGCTTCAAAAAAAAATTCCAAATATTGATCCAACATAGGGATCCCCCATTCAAAAAGTGGAACTTCATTATCAACTTCATAATATGTCTTTAGATGGGAAAATTTCTCTAGATGATCAAACTGTCTATCAATAGACTCATAATTTTTATTAGTTTAAGAAACAATGACATATCTGGAAACAACAAACTTCTTGTTTACTTCATCATAAATACGATATGCCTTGGAAGTGTCTGAATACCCCAAGAAATTGCATTTTCAACTTCTAACACCAAGATTGTCTCTTTGCTCCGTTGGTGTCAAGGAATAGCAAGTGGAACCAAACACCCTGCCTCGCCGAAGGTATGTGGTCATACCACATTTCATGTGGAGTATTGTATTCAAGAGCATGATGGAATTTTATTTCTCAAATAGGATGCACACAACACTGCATCACCCCAAAACATCAGTTTTACATTCTTGAAAAACATCATTAAGTGTACCATATTCATTATGGTTATGTTCATTCTTTTTGCCACACCATTTTGTTGAGGGTTGTAAGGAACTGAAGTTTAATGTGCAATGCCATGTTGACTAAGATAGTCTTCAAAATCATTAGAAGTTTAATATTTTCCATTAGCTGTACAAAGTGAGCCAATATGAGATTTTGCTTGATTTTTTATCCATGCGTTAAAATTTTTGAATGTTGGAAATGCTTATTTTGTCTGTAAGAAGTGTACCCAACACATTCTGGTGTAGTCATCAACAAAGGTCATGCGATATCTATTACCATTGGCAAAAGGAATATGCATGGGGAAACATAAGCCAAAGTGAACTAACTCTAACTTTCTACATGCTCTGAATTTTGACTCTTGAAATGGTTGCTTACTATGTTTTCCTAGGATGCATGCATCACATTTGTTCATATTCTTTAGAATAGTGGGAAAACCAAAAACAAAATTCTTTCAACAAAAAAATAATGTTATAATTTAGATGACCATATATAGCATGCCATAACAAACTAGATGACAAGTTACCTTCTCCATGCTAAGAGAGGTAGGCAAAGTTTTGAACTCTTGCAAATGAGTCTTTTAGCTTTAACAAATTTATATCATCATATCCGGTCATGATGACCTAGTTGTCAGAGGACTTCCTTATCTCTACAATTCCATTGAACATGTGGATGGAATGGAATTACTATCGAATCTAAACCAAGGACAATAGGATTCTTTACTACTCTATAAGATAAAGAACATTCTATGTAACAAACCCCTATTTTACACTATATAAAAAATATGTTTATAATTTAAAATATGTATGGGCCGCAATATGTCTTGCTTAGTTGTAACATACTATTTACTTGTTTGTATCGATAAGATTAAATGGAATTTTTTAATTTTTTTATGCCAGGGCTTGTCGTCTACTCAGTGTTGACTCCAATTGAAATGACCACCCGACTGCAGCCCTTGCCAAGGTGATGTTAATGTTTTCATAAATGAAATGTTTAGTTTGTCAATTAGGATTACACCCTAGACCATGGATTATTAGTCCTAAGCCATATGTTTCTAGAACTTATGCTTTATGTGTTGTATTAAATTTCTTAGCTTACTTGCATAAGGTGATGGCAAAATTTGCTAGCCCCACGGGATTTGTAAGAAACGAGAGTGATATTGCAAGGTTTGACCATGTTATAAAAGCTTATGCCAAGGTTTGTCATGTGGCCATGGGAGATATAAGTTGGAGGCCAACTTGTGATAAAGAAGGGTTTTAATGAGGCTTTTAATATGTTTCCCTATGCCTTGGTTGCGAGTTGACAATGAAGCTAGCCAGAGTTAAGACAGTTGGTTGTCTACATAATTTTTGTGTGAAGGAAATTGATCTTGGCCCTCCATCTGTCCTTGATCTGATTCTTGTTGTTGGAGATATTTTTGTAGGGTTTTTATGATCGCATACATTTGGGCGTAGGGTTTTTTTTCTGGTTCATGTTGATGGTTGTTGGAGGTTTTTTTCATAGATTCCATGGTTCTTAGCTGCGACCATGCTTTCCATTTGGCAAGTATGCAATTTCTTTATTGGTTTATACGTTGCGATTTTTGAGATGTTTAAAGGTTTTCTTTTACTAGTGTTCAATGGCTGCGTGGCTTCCATTTATTCTCTGCACAGTCTCAGCCATTACTTGTTCTTTGTGTGGTAAGGTGGAAAACTTTGGTGCTTTCCTTCGGTTTCTGGCAGAGAACTTCCCAAACCCGCAAAGGGTTTTAACAGGTATGAAGCTACTAAGTTTCAGTCTTTCACTCTTAATTTGATAATGATATTTCATAGACTTTAATTGAACTAACTCGGCTTAGTTTTTCTTGTGCAAGGAAGAGGGAGGAGAGGGAATCCAGGAGGAGAAAACCCTTGGACCTCTCCATGTTTCATGAAGGTAAGATTCTCTGCCTGTACATTTGTTTATTTGAAAAAAATGAATTTCATACTTGAATGAAATGTGTTAACTTCATAAATTTATTTTGGTAGGTGAATCCAGGGTGCCAACAAGAGGGTACCTAAAGCTTGGGATAATCCTGGCATTTCCTTTATGGCCCCTAGAATTTGATTGCCATTTATATCTTCAAGCAGATAGTTCTAATAATGTTTGTAGTAAATGGAGAATGAAGATACAAACTGAACAAAACAAACCACACATGAAACAAACAAGTATTGCTCAGGAATTTAAAATATCATTCACAATAATAAATCTGGGGTTACAATAGTTTACAAATAGGACGAATTTGAATGCATTAGGGAGCAATTCGAATCTACCAAGTGGATCTGACTATATCTAACTGAATCTCTAACTCACAGTGTCTCAATCAATATCAGAGTCCAACATCAACTCCCAGATGTCCAACCAACTCAATCAATCAGTGATAGCTAGTTAACTCGGTGCAACTGAGTTTGGTAGGTGGGAAAATGCGCCTACTCCACATGTATCCATGCATTAGCCATGCATAGCTAGAGATAGCTAATTGATTGTGAACTAATTGAAAGTTACTAGGGGCTAACTAAGACTGGCTAGCAATAACTCCAACTAAATGAAGTAGGTTGGTGTCGGGACTCCCAGTGGCTCCTAAAATGTAGGGATTGGTCTAGGAGGTGCCCAAACTGATGCATGCACATGCAGTAAGTGGAAGTTAACCTCTAGCAGTGCTCCCCACACTCAAGTGACTGGTACATGTGGTCCCATTAACCCCGTAAATTGACCCAATGGTACTAGTGGACCCAATTAATTAATTAAGGATCCTAAGTTAGGATAAATAATCAAATAGACAGTATGGTCAAGGGAGGACTAATACTCCTAACACCCCCCTGAATCCTAACTTGGAAAACTGTGGGCCCTAGTAACAAGACCATAGGTCACCCAATATACAACCTAAAAGAAATCAATGCTGCATAATACAACTGAGGTAGGGAAAACCCCCCCTCAAAATAGGAACTAAGAATCGAGCCTTAATGCCCAAAAGAGACTTGAGAAAGGAAAATCTCTTTTCGGTAAAAGACTTGGTAAAAATATCTGCAATCTGATCCTCTGTCAGACAGTAGTGCAGTGTGATGGTTCTATCATGCACCAGTTCCAAAATGTAGTGCATGCTAACCTCTATGTGCTTTGTTCTCTGCTTTTTAACAAGATCACTAGAAATATTGATTGTGCTTTGGTTGTCACAATAAAGATCCACTATAAATGAAGTCTGAATACCGAACTCTGTTAAGATTCCATGTATCCAAACTTCCTAAATAGCTACATTCACAGCTCCCCAATACTCTTCTTCTAATGAAGAGAGTGCAAGTGCTTCTTGCTTCTTGCTGGACCAACAAATTGGACTAGATCCAATCATGAATACAAAACCTGAGGTGGATTTCCTATCATTTCCATATCTTTCCTAGTCTGAGTTTGTAAATCCTGTGAGATCTAGTTGTGCTCCAACAACATAATGGATCCCATAACCAATAGTACCCTACATATAATGCAATATCCTCTTTGCTTCTTTCCATTGCAGCTCATGTGGCTCCTGCATGTATCTGGCAGCAACACTCACAACATAGGATATGTCTGGTCTCGAATGAGTGAGATACTAAAGGATTCCAATGATATGTCTGGAGAGAGGGATGTCTACCAAAGGTGTGGAACCACCTTCTTCAAGCTTGATGCCTAATAGAAAAGGACAGGTGTCTGCCTTGCAATCCTCCATGTGGAATCTCTTAAGCATGTCTAATGAATACCTGGACTGTGAGATCATGATTCCCAAAGTATTTTGATTTAATTCGATACCAATGAACTGTCTTAACAGTCCTAAGTTAGTTATAGTGAATGATTTATTGAGAGAAGACTTGATGCTGCTCAATCCAATAGCAGGGTTGCTGGTAATGAGCAAGTCATCCATAGACGATACAACTAGAAGCAAGAACCCCTCCTTTTTCTTCATTTAGACATTGCAATCAGATTTGCACCTTTCAAACTTCTGAGAGATGAGGAAGGCATCCATCTTGGAGTACCATGACCTTGGGGCTTGTTTGATTCCATTCAGTGATTTCCTCAATCTGTAGACTAAGGAAGGATCATCAATAAACCCCTCAAGTTGTTTCATATATACCTCTTCCTCCAAATCACCATGGAGGAAGGCACTCTTCACATCCATGTGATGTACATCCCATATCTTGGAAGCAACAATGGCCAATACCAACCCCTCCATTCTAGCTACTGGAGCGAATGTCTCATTGTAGTCCAAGCCTTGGACCTGAGAGTATCCTTTTGCCACCAACCAAGCCTTGTACTTGGTTGTGGTTCCATCAGTAGCTATTTTGGTTTTGTAGATCCATTTGCATTGTACCATCTTCCTTCCTAGAGGTAAAGGGACAAGTTCCTAAGTTTGGTTGTTATGTAGTGAATCAAACTCCTCATCCATGGCTTCCTGCCGTCTAGGATCATGGAAATCCTCCTTGAAGGATTGAGGATCTGACCCAAGCATCATAAAACACCTCTCAAGAATAAGAGTATCTGTGTGAGACAATGCAACACTCTCTTTCTGATACTGGGACCTCATTCTCCTTTTGTCATATGGATCCCCAGCACCATCTCCAGCTGCTTATCCCATTTAGGCTGTTGGAATGAGGTATATGATGGATCTAGATCTAGATTCCTTTGAGGTGTAAACTCAATTTCTGGATCATGCTGGGATGACTCCTCTTCTGAATCTGAATCTAAAATGTATGGAATTGAAACTGAATTTGTGATAGGAAGTGAAGGAATGTTTATACCTTCATCAACTTCGAATGAAAACTGTGGTGATGCTGGAACTGTGTATGGCATGAAGTGAGAGAAAATATATGCCTTGGAGGCATGATCAACAATTCCTTTCGCTACAATCTCCCCAGTTGATATTTTTGTGATCTCCACTGAGTCAGGTCCAAACACCACTTTCTTTGGTGAGTCGGTGTGATTCATCTAATAAATAGACAACAGATTAGCTGCAATAGAGGGAACATATAGGACATATCTGAACACACCATGCTTCTCTCTGGCAGTGCCTCTTCCTACTGTTGGAATTTGGGAATCATCTCCCATGTGAATAGTGGGCCCTTATTTGATATTGAGAGAGGAGAAGAGATCCTTATAGGCCACCATGTGATTGGAGTCTCCAGAATCAATCAAATATGCTTTAGACCGAGGTAGTCCTACTTTTCAAAGCATGACATCTTTCATGTCCATTATCTGACTTCTTTGCTCTTTGTGGGGAAGCAATGTTATGTTGCTTGAGAAGAGGAGACATTTCACCAAGTTGCTTCCTCATACAATGATTTTTAAGATGGTACCCCTTTTCACAATAGGCACATAGCTTCTTTTCAAACGTCTTCTTAGAGCCGGAGGCCCCTTCAGAAGTTTGTTGATTCTATTTAGGCTTTGAATCAGCTGCTTTTTGCTCCTTCTTTTTTGATTTCCCCTTTTCTTGCGCTTTGGAAGAGTCAAAAACTAGGAGATATTTATCTTTGGAGGTCTTGATGACTCCCATTCGCATCAAATTGTATTGCTCCTTGATTAAAGACTCAGAAAAATAATCTAATGAAGGGACTTTCCAATCAGGAAAGATTTCCTGCTTGGAATTAAATATGGAAACAAATACAGAATACTCAGGGCTTAGTTTGCTGAGTATGGAAAGGACATTATACTCATCCTTCTACTCTATTCCACACTATCTACATTGAAGTACCAGAGACTTGAATTTAGTAAAGAATTACTCAATAGTCTCGAAAATGTTGGGATGTAAAGATAGCAACTCATTATCCAGAATGTGTCCCCGAAGCTTATCTTGTTTGTTAAAAAAACTATCAAGCTTCTCCTAGGATTCTTTAGGAGTCCTCAAGCCTTGTAGGTGGAAGAGGAGATATTTGGATATATAAGTACATAAGTACCTGAATGCTTCATCACAACAGTTCAGGAACTTGTTCCTTTCAACTGGCTGATGAGGCTCAGGCTCCCATCCATGTATGATCCTATGGTAGCCATGCTTGCGCAAGTCCAGCTGCATATCAATCCTCCAATCAAGATAATTGGAAGTTGTGAGTATCTGTGGTTCAGGGGTTTGAGAACTCATATTTGCTCCGGACGAAAGACTGCAAAAACTTCACACAAACTATGTAGAACCTGTCAATTGTTACTGTAAAACACACTAAAACATATGAACTATTAGAATCATGTTTTTACTCTCGACATGAACATATTTTCAGGGTCCATCACGCCCTCTCCACTACTCTGAATAAATCCAAAGCTAGCAAATCATCATAGGGGACTTCTGTGGAAACCTAGCTGCTTTTGATGTTTGATGGGGAGAAACAAGCATGAAACCTGCCTGAGAAGGCTCTAATACCATAGTAGAATTTGAATTCCATTTAGATATTCAAGCAGATAGTTCTAATAATGTTTGCAGTAAATGGAGAATGAAGATACAAACTGAACAAAACAAACCACATAGGAAACAGACAAGTATTGCTCAGGAATTTACAGTATCATTCACAATAATAAATCTAGTGTTAAAATAGTTTACAAATAGGAAGAATTCGAATGCATTAGGGAGAAATTTGAATATACCAAGTGGATATGACTGTATCTAACTGAATCTCTAACTCATGGTGTCTCAATCAATATCAGAGTCCAACATCAACTCCTAGATGTCCAACCAACTCAATCAATCAGTGACAACTAGTTAACTCAGTGAAACTAAGTGTGGTAGGTGGGAAAAGGTGCCTACTCCACATGAAGCCATGCATTAGCCATGCATAACTAGTGCTAGCTGACTGATTGTGAACTAACTGAAAGTAATTGGGGGCTAACTAAGACTAACTAGTACTAACTCCAACTAACTGAAGTAGGTTGGTGTCGGGACTGCCAGTGGCTCCTAAAATGTAGGGATTGGTCTAGTAGGTTCCCAAATTGATGCATGCACATGCAATAAGTGGCAGTTAACCTCTAGTAGCGTTCTCCACACTCTAGTGACTGGTACATGTGGTCCCATTAGGACAAGTTGACCCAATTAATTAATTAAGGTTCCTAAGTTGGGATAAATAATCAAATAGACAATATGGTCAAGGGAGGATTAATAATCCTAACACAAGAGGGTACCTAAAGCTTGGGATAAGCCTAAAATTTCCTTTACGGGCCCAAATCTCTCATTCAAGGAAACTTTCACACTAGGTGCGGTTTACAAAACATATCACAGTTTTGATTATTATATACCTTATAACTTCTATATGTGGATGAATGGGGTCGATGCACAGGCTAGGTGAGAGTGGCGACAGGGTTACCTCCTCTCAAGTTCATCCTTCTCTACCTTGAGGTGAGGAACCTATCATTCACTATGTTTATTAGAAAGAAACTTGTAAATTCAAATACCGAGTTTTTATACTAACGACAGTAGGTTTATGCATGTATACACTAGCGTGACTCCTTCACTATACACTTGGATAAAAAATTTAGTTCCAGGTATTCCTTACTTGAATGTATGTGGTAGGAAGATTTCCATGATTTACTCTTGTTTCGGAAATGTTTGGGAAGATAGAGGGATTTATAGAGTCTGTCTAATTTTAAGATAAGTTTGATTTAACAACCCATGTCGGGTATGTAATTCGATTTGGACATCCTTTGCAATTTGGTGAATTAAATTGTGGGGTAGTTTTAAATATTGGCACACAACCATCATGGATTTTATAGTTGTTAAGAATTCAGATATGAGTCCGAGTTGGGGGTGATAATAGGTTCCTAGAACTGATTCGATTGGGGTTTACTACGCTAATATTTATTGGATCTTTTAATTAGATGTATGTTTGGTATAGTTTGTTTTCTTTGTAATTTCTAAATAATATTTAATTTAAATATGTTGATTTATTGATATATCTCAGAAGTCAAATAGAACTTGTAATTTATATATCATTTTTTTGTTATTATTTAACATAGAGATGGCATCTCTGTAGGAATCCTTGCAACTCCGGTTTTTTTACCTAGATCTATTTGGATATTTTGGATTTGGATATGTTATTATCTTGATATATGAATACTGAAACAAAGACTTGTAAATGTACCTAGATTTGTATTTGTTATACAAAGAGGATATATTAGTGGGAAGCCTCTCAACTCTAGGATGTTGTGATTATACTTAAACTTGTTGGACACAATGGCCACACTGAGAGGGGGGCTGAATTAGTGTGTGAGAAATTTTAAACTATTAACCTTCTTTTAGTCAATCAGAGCATATAAATCATTATTTCATTAATTTCATAATCAAATTCATCACGAGTCATAAGTACAACATCACATCAAAAGAGACACAAGAATATATGGAATTTTGATCTTTATTTATTGTACATGGAATCCAATAATATTCTCGATTACAATTAGCACCAACTAATGAAAAGAGAACCAACTCTCATAATAGGACCCAACCTCATTTTATTCGCTCCAACTAAGAAGGGTTTGAGGAGTCCAATCCTCAAGTGCAAGATTCTTCTTGCAAGAAATCATATGGATCTGTTGCACAACCAACCTTTACTTTGCACACCGATCTATTCTCATCACTCTGTTGGTCAACACTGCTCATCAATCTCTGGTCAATCTGCTCAAAAATCTATGGTAAATATGCTCATCACTACTTCTCAACATTGCTACTCAAGTATCTCTACACATCAAATTTTCTCATCATTGCTGGTCATTATTTTATGCTCATTAATACCACTGGTCAAGCTGGTCAATCTTCTCATGTACACATCATATTACACCTCATCATACACAATTACTGAACAAGTAATTATGCCCTTCTTTCATTGAGCATAAGGCATGCATCGTCATGCATCATCATCATAGGTTATGCATTGTCATCACCAAATATATATCATCATCATATTAGTGTGCACCATTTATGTATCACCATCATTAAGTATACATCATAGTTCATAGGAGAGCATCATCACACTATGGTATGCATGTACATCATATTGTATAGGAGTGCATCAACATCATAGAGTGTACATCATTATCACATGCATTATCATCATAAATTGTATCATATAATAGCATAAAGGTATGCAACATCATCATCATAACATCCATTATGAATCCAAATATATATACCAATATAGAGGCTCACATACTAAGATCAAAGATGAACTCTATCCATTAGAGACGTGTGCCATCACAAGAGAAACCGAAAAGCATGAACCATACCTTTTCGAATATCACAAGATGAATAAATGGTATAAAAACCAAAATAATCTCTATATCATGTCACCACATATCCCTCATAACAAACTTTCCAACAAACCAATAATTTTGTAATTTTGATTCCGTATGAGAAAGTTATGCCAATTTTAGTGAAGATGCCCTGAAATTTCTCCTCCACAAAGTTTCGTACTTTTCTCTAAGAGTTGCGAAAATACTGAGAGGATTGATAATGAACAAATGAAATTTTTGATATTATATTTATATAGGTTGTGAAGGAAATTTATTACCTCAAATTAGGAAGACATGTGATTCAAATCTACAAATAATTAAATTATCTTTTATTTCGTCGACTGACCCAAAAGGTGGGGTGCACCAACTTCAAAAATTCATATCTCTTCAACCGTAAGTAGTTAAATGATGCTCCACATATCAATGTAAAATGCTTGATGAGGAATATCTCCCTATGAGGGTTTTATTTGCAAATTCTTGGTCTAATACCCTTAAATTCTTCAATATGTTCAAGACTTCAAAGACCCCACGCATGAGAGTGCCAAAGACCATACTACCAACTACAAGAGTTTAAAATTCTTCTTCAAAGTATTCTTCAACATATCAAGGCACGTCCATGGGATCTACCTCCGTCTACATCCCAATAACCATATAACCACAAAGAGGACCATACATCACCATAAACAAGCTACCAAGTGTGTGGGTTCAAGACCCAAGGCACTACATGCAAGGGTTTCAAGGAATTTTTCAAAGATATCATATAATATTTAAACAATATACTTTACATGGTCTTCAATCCCATCACATGGGATTCCATCTCAAAGTGATGAGGGAATCATGACCAAAGATTCCATCATATCAAAGGATCCATCAATCATGGGCTTACAAACCACCATATGTATGGATTCCAAGACCCAAATCATTTCCAAATGCACCATCAATGATCATATAGTGTCCAAGGATCATAATGCCGCCATTTATATGGCTGTCAAACATTCTCATGCATAATGACCATCTCCAAGGGTTCCATGACCCCAACAAGGGCTACACGGGCATCAAGATATTCATCAAGGGTTCCAAGTCTTCATCAAGTAATTAATAACCACATCATCACCTTTAAGGACCATTAATCCATCAAATGTGGGTCTAAGGGATTCTCTAGGGATTCTTCATCAAGCAAGGGGATTCATAGGCTTCTTCAACCACCTCAACCACACCTCGAGACCTCCAAGGGTCAATATCCATCATGACATCACCTATGGGGTTGCTATACCTTCTCTTGGGATACCATGACACCATCAGGGCATGAATGACCATAGAATGGGTCATTAATGCTTCTCCAACCCATCTAGGGATTCACCATAATTTACAAAGGCTTAAGCACCATCTCCAGGTTCTTCAACACTATCAGTGGGGTCTTCAGCATCTTCATCAAGGTGGTAGCTACAAGATCCAACCTTGTGGGTATAGGTACCTTGTAAAATGGGTACAAGGTGTTTCGAGGCACAAACCCACTCTGTAAGAGGTCCAAGGCAATGCAAGTGAGACTTGGTGGAATCAATGACAACCTATGGGGCCACTGCAAGTCCATGTTTGAATCAATGACAATTTCATCAACAATATCCCTCTTTGTCATTGATGACAACAAATTATGCTCCCCTTGTGATCATGATCCCCTTTTGTCTTCATCTCTCCCTTTGTCTTCAGCTCTCCCCCTTTGGAATCAATGGAAAAGGGTGTCCACATATCCACATATGAAATTATTGATCATTGCTCCCCCTGTCAATATGCACAATCCTAGGACATGTCTCTATGCATGGAGTAGCCATCCTTTCTCCTTTGAGTTCATCCTCCAGACTTATGAACTTAAGGTGTGCTAAGCTCTTCTAGAGACCTTAGGCTTGGATTTTAATATGGCACACATCCTCCCTGCTCTGATCAACCTATCCTATTTGTAGATGCTTGGTCTTCTTTATCCATACTTGCTTCTTGGCATTTTTCCTTTCAACATTTGTTCCTTCATCCGTATTGTCTTTCCTTGATGAGATGTATAGGAAATTTCTCAAGGGTTGTTTTCATATACTCCAATAATCTTGAGATTTGTTTCCAAGGCCACTGCAACTATAACAACTCATCGTACAACAATATGCACCAATGTGACCAACATGGTTCCATGTCCAACACCTGACTGAATTGTTGGAACTTCCAACACTTATTTGATCAACTTCATGTCTCCATGCGTGAGAGTATCCCTAACTGTAGGCATTTGTCTTCTGATCTTCAAATATTCATGCATTGGTCTTCTTCCAAGGTTCACTGGTTCTTCTTGTTGATGTGTAGGAAGGAATCTTCCTTGGTTGACTTCTTTGACTTGCATACTCTTGGGATTTGTGACCAAACCCACTGCATGTGTAGCATCTCAATGTGTGAAATGTGGCAGCAACATGTCCAACTTGATTACATGTCCATCATCTAACTGATTCATTGGGCCTTCCTCCACTTCTTCCTTCGCAGGGTCTACAATCCATAGCTTAATGAACAAAGTTATAACAAAACTAACGATAACCACTAAATCCTATTTCATACTTGGGACTTTGATTCCATCTTGGAGTTGTTTCTTTTCTGAGCTTGATTTGAGGAATAGGTCTAACTCTTTGATGCATACTTGAACTTTCAAAGTCCTTATTGTCATGTGCAAGTGCATTGGGAGCAGCTTTGGACGTTGATGGACCTACTTCTCAAGTCTTGGGAGACCGAGTGTTATCTTCATAGTTTTATTTCTCCTTTGTGTAACCCAGACCAACCTTGTCACACAGATATATTTGGAAATCCAATATCTTATCTAGGGCAACTGAATTGTCCTTGAACTTAACAAAAACATCATTCTTCTCACCTTTCTTCCTGACACTAGCTACCTCCATTTCCAGCTTTTGGATTGTCTACTCCTTTTCTTCCAACTGATTCTTCAATATTTATTCTATCCTTTTGGATTCCTCCAGGTGAGTCTTCGGATCATGATTATCCTCCCTAGTTTTTTCAAGTTCTTCAGTAGGATCTTACTGTTATTCCTTTTGACCGATCAATTCAATATTTAGTTTTTCAACTTCAACATCCTTGTCTTTCATCTGATCCCATAAATCTTTGCCCTTGTGTTTGAGATTTACAAGAAACACCTTCATTGTCATGGTATTCTGTTGATATTCATTCAAAGAGTCCAAGATTTTCTTTTTGAACTTCGTGAATTCACTATGGTTCAGATTTATTGTGTTCATGACCTAGTTTTCTCTAAGATCAATATTCAGTAACATGAGATGTATCTCATATGCATCCTTTGATATACATTCGTCATCATTTGCAAGAAATTTCTCAATTTAATCACACAATCTATCATTACAATCATAAGAGTCCATACCTTTACTGAATTCCTTTTCTTGCTTGTCTTATTCTTGATTGATCTCTTCTGGGGGTTTGTCTTCTGATTCATGATCTGTCTTTTCGGGTTATGTTATTTCCTTTTGATATTCTCTCTCCAACTTGAACCATAGATCTTTAGTTGAAGTGTACTCCCCTACACTTTCCTTCACTGAGATGGGAAGTCCATCCATGAGGAACTTCAAGCCTGTAGTGTTATCCTTCTTTGTTTCCTTATGTGCAGTTGATTTTCCCTCCTTGTTTGATGGAGCGGGTGGATTGATCACAATCTCCCAAACACCAAACTTCTTCAAATATGCCTTCATCTTGCTCCTCCAATCGAAATACTCTATAACATCAAGTACATGCATGTCATTGCTTGATGACTCTACTTTTTCTTCCATTGTGTCTCTGGATCTCCTTCAAGCTTGCAAGACTTGCGACAAAGGTCTACTCTGATACCAATTGTTGGACACAAAGGCAACACTGAGACGAGGGGTGAATCAATGTGTGATAAATTTTAAATTTTTTACCTTCTTTTAGTTAATCAGAACATATCAATCATTATGCCATCAATTGCATAATCAAATTCATCATGAGTCATAACTTATAAGAAGAACATCACATCAAAAGAGACACAAGAATATATGGAATTTTGATATTTATTTATTGTACATGAAAGAAAACAATCTTCTCAATTACAATCAACACCAACTGATGAAAAGAGCACTAACTCTCATAACAAGACCCAACCTAGTTTTCTTAGCTCCAACTAAGAAGGGTTTGAAGAGTCCAATCCTCAAGTGCAAGATTCTTCTTGCAAGAAATCATATGGCTCTGTTACACAACCAACCTTTGCTATGCACACCAATCTTTTCTCATCACTCTACTAGTCAACACTACTCATCAATCTCTGGTTAATCTGCTCATCAATCTCTGGTCAATATTCTCATCACTACTTCTCAACACTACTGCTCATCACAACTACTCATCCCTGTTGCTCATCACTGTTGATCATCACTACTACTCAAGTATCTATGCACATAAACTTTTCTTATCACGACTGGTCATTATTTTTTGCTCATTAATACTGCTGGTCAAGATGGTCAGTTTTCTCATGTACACATCATAGTACACCTCATCATACACAATTACTGGACAAGTAATTATACTCTGCTTTCACTGAGCATAAGGAATGCATCGATATGCATCATCATCATAGGGTATGCATCGTCATCATCAAATATACATCATCATTATATCAGTGTGATTCTTTTAAGAATCATCATCATCAAGTATACATCATAGTGCATAGGATAGCATCATCACACTATGGTAATATGCATGTACATCATATTCTATAGGAGTGCATCAACATCATAGGGTGTACATCATTATCACATGCTTTATAACCATAAAGTGTATCATATCATAGCATAAAGGTATGTAAAATCATCATAATAGCCTCCATAATGACTCCAAATTTATATGCCAACATAGAGGCTCACATACTAATATCAACGATGAACTCTATCCATGAGAGACATGTGTCATCACAAGAGAAACCCAAAAGCATGAACCATACTTTTTCTAAGATCACAAGGTGAATAAATATTAGAAAAACCAAAATAATATCTACATCATTTCACCACATATCCCTCATAACAAGCTTTCCAACGTGCCAATAATTTGGTAATTTTGATCCCGTATGAGAAAGTTATACCAATTTTAGTGAAGATGCCCATAATTTCTCCTCCACAAAGTTTCACACTTTTATCCAAGAGTTGTGAAAATACTGAGAGAATTGATAATGAACAAATTAAATGTTTGATACTCTATTTATATACATTGTGTAGGAAAGTTATTACCTCAAACAGGGCCGACATGCAATTCAAAATTACAAATAATTAAATTATCTTTTGTTTGGTTGGCTGACCAAAAAAGGTGGGGTGCACCAACTTCAAAAATTCATATCTCTTCAACTTTAAGGAGTTAGAATATGTTCCACATTTCAACGGAAATGGATTGACAAGGACTATCTCCCTATGATGGTTTTATTTGCAAATTCGTGGTCTAATACCCTTAATTTATTCAAAATGTTTAGGACGTCAAAGACCCCACACATGAGGGTGTTAAAGACCATACCACCAACTACTAGAGTTTCAAAGTCTTCTTCAACATATCAAGGTACGCCCATGGGCTCTACCTCCATCTACATTCCAATAGCCATATAACCACAAAGAGGACCATACATCACCATCAACAAGCTACCAAGCGTATGGTTTCAAGACCCAGGGCACCACATGCAAGGGTTTCAATGAATTTTTCAAAGATATCATATAATATTTAAACAAGATACTTTCCATGGAATTCAATCCCATCACACAGGACTCCATTGCCAAGTGATGAGGGAGTCATGACCAAATATTCCATCATATCAAAGGCTCCAACAATCATGGGCTTACAAACCACCATATGTATGGATTCCAAGACCCAAATCATTTCCAAATTGACCATCAATGATCATATAGTTTCCAAAGGTCATCATGCCACCATTTATGTGGGTGTGAAAATTTCTCATGCATAATTACCATCTCCAAGGGTTCCATGACCCCAATAAGTGCTACATGGGCATCAAGATCTTCATCAAGTCATTAATGACCACATCATCACCTTTAAGGACCATTAAGCAATCAAAGGTGGGTCCAAGGGCTTCTGCATGGCTTCTTCATCAAGCAAGGGGCTAATTCATAGGATTCTTCAACCACCTCAACCACACCAAGATACCTCCAAGGGTCAAGATCCATCATGACATCACCTGCGGGGTTCCTATACCTTCTCCTGGGGTACCATGCCACCATCAGAGCATGAATGACCATAGAATGGGTCATTAGTGCTTCTCCAACCCATCTAGGGCTTCACCATCATCCAAAAAGGCTTCATCACCATCTCTAGGGTCTTTAGTACCATCAGCAAGTTCTTAAGCATCTTCAACAAGGTGGTGGCTATAAGATCCAGCCTTCTAGGTACAAGGACCTTCTCAATTGGGTACAAGGTGATTCACAGAACAAACTCACTCTCTAAGAAGTCCAAGGAACTGCAAGTGAGATTTGGTGGCATCAATGACAACTTGTGGGGCCATTGCAAGTCCATGTTGGCATCAATGACAATTTCATGAACAAAATTAGTTTATTAAATAATCTTTTCTAGTATATAAATCGAATCCTCTTGGATCTCCCTATTAAGTATGATATTTTGTTAAACAATGCAGACTTTGGTCAATAGTTGATTAGCTAAACATAGGGCCATTCTAGAGAAGATTTATTTACCATTTAAATTTCTTGTATTATGTATAGGAAAAGTAATCTATGATTTCTACATTTATGTACGTAAGTAAATAACTACTAACAACATATAAAGTAAGAATTAATAATAACCAAGTTAAAAAGAATGCTAACTGATTCATTGTATAATCTCAGTTTATAATACACCTAGAATTATAATCTACTTTCATATTTCAATTATCAAAACAAAAACAGTAAATAAATTTAGTAAGGAACTTGTCACCACTGTCGGGACAACAGAATTGAAGATGTTGTTCCTCCCAACCAACTCCTATAGTATCCAAAACTTACTTGCTCCAGAACCCTCGATCCTATTTGATGAACCATAAGGGTAAATTTCGATCAATGTGCCATCTCTTTGCATTAATAGATTTTCCCATCCATCGCCAACCTCCTTCTTATTCGATGGACATACTATTTTATAGTATTTTGCATTGGACTTGGTCAATTATGAGCCTCCTACTCTTTAATGCTCCAGAAGGAGTCTTGACCTGATTTTGGGGAATATGCCTCGTGCATCACTTGAGTTCTCACTCAACAGTTTTTGCCATTTTTCATTACCTCTTGTGGGTTAACAAACACTCTTTTAATGGATACTTCAGTTCTGAGTCCTCTAAGTTGTTTAATTAATCAATAATAATAATTCCATTACATTTAGTTTGACTTTATTTGTCAAAACATAAAAAATAAATATTCAAAGTAAATAAAAAATTTAACAATTGTTAGGTGTATTATATTCTACAACAAAAATTCAGGGAATCTGGGTAGTTTGATCCCGATGGAACCAATTCCCTTTAGTTTGAGGATGGATTTGTCTACAAAATACACTATGTCATCCACATCGTCATTTAGTTTTTCAAAACAGTCTTTTCTAAATGTCATGTGGGATGTTGCACCAATATCAAGCAAGCATCAATCTTTATAAGATGAAAAAGATGTGATTTCATTTATTCCAAGATTGCAACATGCAACAATACACTGAGCACAATTAGGAGCTTTAGCAGCTTCTTGGATCTTACCTTTTTCTTCTTTCTTTTGGTTGTCTTTCTTTGATGGAGTCCTAAGGGGACCAACACTAATCTGCTTCATGTCCATTTCTCCCACAACACTTACACTTCAAATCTAGTCTCTTATTTAAGTTTTTTTATGCCCTCCCTCCCTCTAAAGTTTCTTCTTCCTCATCCTCTTATGCGTCTCTCTCCCTTGTCTTGGTTATGAGAAAGGAAAAGCGTCTTTATTGCTCCAACTATAGATGCAAAATAATGCATCTTCTACAATAGTTATCTCTATCACCTACAATTAAATGCTGTTTGGGAAGAAAAAAAAGAAAAGGTGCATATCTAAGTCTTTGCCACTATTTTCAATAATTTTTTTTTAAAACATTTCAGATTCACTATCTAAAATCAATCTCTGTAATGATCTCTTTACAATAAAATATCTAAATATATATGTTGCAAAGATGTACTTCACAACAAACTTTGCAATCATGTCATGCCAATCGTCAACTGAGAGAGGAAACAAATAGCCTCTTGCTTCACCAGAAACAACGTATGTGCAGGCTTTGACCAACATTCCCAATCCACTAAATACAAAAGAGGAATTACACTAATTTTCAAGGTTCAATGCAATATTACCATACAGTACACTTCCCATGCACAACTCAATTAAGGTTTATTTCCATACAGTAAAAAATGCATTACTCCATTCATCAAGAGAGAAAAATAAGAGAGCATTGCTAAATGATTACTCCATGCATTTAAAAGAGCAAAATTTAAATATTACTCACTCCACGTAGTAAAAAATATGGGGCTATCATTCTCCAGGTGTCATCTCCATGCAACTTATAAATTTGAGAGATAATGCACGCACCATGGGAGATAGGAGATATCATATAGTTTAGCAATATTAGGTCCTTGATCTTTAAGAAGTAATAGTATGCTTCAAAGCTTACCCCACAATAGCACCAGTCTTCACTTGGAGAGAACATAGATGAGCAATCTTCAATTGTTTTTGCACCAAAGAATGAAGAGGCAGCTCGAAGTTATCACCAGACCTTCTCTATGTAGCCTCAAATTAGTCTCCATGATAGTCATGATATTAGAAAGAGTCTAGGGTTTTCGCATTTCCTCCAAAGAGTGGCATCTCTACTTAAAAAGATGCAGTAGTTCATGACAACGAATAGAGTGGGAGTCATATCTCCTGCATGCAGTAGTTCACGAAACATAGAGGGTGGGAATCTATACACTTCAACAATGTAGCTCCACTAAGTATTAAAAATGACTACAACTCCAAAGAAGGGTTGCAGCAACAATACAATTCACATTTTCATGCAACACCAAAAGGAGAGATGGGAGAGAGAGAGAGAGAGGCTTCATGTCTTCCACACCTTGCAATAATTCCTTCAAAAATACAAATGGACTTCCTCTTACTCTAAGAGGGTCCAGACTTAAAAATGACATTTTTC
Source organism: Pseudotsuga menziesii (assembly GCA_001517045.1). NCBI lineage: Eukaryota > Viridiplantae > Streptophyta > Pinopsida > Pinales > Pinaceae > Pseudotsuga > Pseudotsuga menziesii. Next base: position 361,726 of record LPNX010626386.1, on the reverse strand, counting down.
ATGATAGCAGGTAGACATAACAACTAGGGTTCGCACTAGTCACATAAATTGGTAGATAGAACCCGCATTGAGGAATTTAATTCTTTCCATTGGTTAACAAAAAAACTAGGGTTCGTGGATATATCGCCGAGTTTACAACACAATTTTGACTCCATGTCACACCAAAGTGGAAGATATTATACATGTATTAAATTCATAAGAGATCAATTACATTATGCAACACACAAATTATTGTTTACGCTACAATACAACTCCAACGATCGCATAAGGATAGAAATGAGTATGAGGAGAAACATATATGGAGGGAGAGACAAGATAAGTAAGTAGAACTGGTAGAATGTAGGATATAGGAGGGTACATAATCTAGAGAATCATCTCTAAAATGTTAAGAATGGAAGACTTAACCAGATTGAGAGCAAGCAGGAAGGAAGACTACTAGGGTTGAGCAGCAAGAGTTATGCCAATATTCACCAAGCTTTGATACCACTATTAGACATTATAACTCCCAAATTAATTTTAATTGATCAAATTCCATTATTTATACATGAGGAGGTGACTCTTTGGATTCACCTTCTAAGGGGTCTATTGGAATCCAAGGTGACTCTTCATTTTCTACTTATTAAACTGAAAAGTAATTACAACATATACAATATTAATTGTGGGACCATAATCTTGTAGGATTATGTTTCCAACAATTTAAATGAATTAAATCCTAAAATTAACTACAAATCAACTCAAGAAAAGACTAATTAGAGTTATATATTTTAAATTTTACTACAAACACCATGCATCAACCATTAATAATAATAATAATAATAATTTAATAACTAATATATATTAAATCATAATAATGTATGAATGCAATACACATAATTTGTGTATGTACTACATATAGCCTTCACCACCTCTAATGTAAGATAGATTTAAAAAACACAACATTATACAATCTTACTAAGTCATAATACACTAGTACCAATTGAAATTTCTAGTCAAATTTATCCTTAATGAATTAAACAGGTGATTTAGACATGAAAGGAACCAACTACTAAACTAAAGTGGCATGTCTAATTCCCAAACAATAACCTTACTATTCTAAATCATCATTCCTTTCCAACCTACTTCCATCTTTCACATCCATCTAACCTCCCAAGTAGCAAACCAAGAGCATATCAAAATAATAATTAATTCATGAACTAATGTTTCATAGCTTCCTCTTCTTTTTTGATGTCAACAACATAGTCACTTTAATACCAAATATATTACTTATCTCCTGTAACATGTGGGTTAATCTCATCAAAAGATAAGATCACGCATAATCTTTTACCTTTTTTAAACAATTACCAAGCTATCAACTATAAAACAATGTAAATAATTTAATCTATTCATCGTGTACATGGCACATATTTATTCACTTTATCATAACATAAATTAATATCCAAGTACCCTATCCTTTTATTTCGATTTGCATGTTGGAAGTAAATCACAGTAGTGTCATCATTATTAATATAATGATAAACTTGAAACATAACTTCCATATATAGGTAGGTTCATAAATCCACAAATATAATATATTAAGAAAAAAAGTACACAATAGACAATCACCGTTTGTTTAGTTGTTAAGTCAAAACATGAAGTATTACAATGATCCATCCATAAATGCACAAAGGTCGTTCCATGGAACAAATATGTGTTAGATTTTTAACATTTAAGCTATATGATCTTAGGACCATATATGAGAGAATAACAAGTACAACAATCAAACACAAGAGACAATGAACACAAAGATTTTCCTCACAGAAACCATAAAGGAGAAAACCCAGAAACTTCCTCAGAGATAGAATCAACACCAAAAGTAAAACCCAAAAATAGTAAGATGATCTCCCAACAGCGGTAGTCTCTCTCTCTCTCTTGTCTGAGCTTCTTCTTTCTCTCTCTGTTATGCGCTACAACTGAGTGTGAGTGAATGTGTGATAAATAGAGAGGCTCACTCTCTATTTATACTAATTCCCGACTTGACAATAAATCACTAGGGCCGAATTCTCTAGGAGAGTCTAATAACCCTAGGGCCACACAATTGCAGGGAATTTAACCCTTGATCAATGAGGGTTACCCTCTATGACTTTACACGACTTGTTTATATTATTGAATCTCCCGATAGGAACATCGAGGCATGACACGACTCAGTNCAATACATAAAATATACAAGTGAATACATTCCGAAGTTACAAATACATCAACACTCCCTCTTAACTAGGAAGGTATTCTCTTGACACAATTTATCAGCAAAATTCTTCTTCTCTGTATCATCTGGATCATCATCAAGTTATCTTCATCTTCAAGTCATGTTCATCTTTGGATCTAGATCATCACTGGATCTAGATAATCACTAGATCTGGATCATCACTAGATTTGGATCATCACTAGATCTGAATCATCACTAGGTCATCATCACTGGTGCTATCTATCAATTCTTCTCGTCATAGGAAGTTCTACAGAGCTAGCTCTTTTTCATGCTGTTTGTAGGACTAGCCTCAATGTAGGTATTCTTCAGTTCTTAAATCTAACCCTCAGTCAGAACGACCCTCCCAACACTTACATCTTACCATGGGAGGAACACATCCAACAACCATGTCAGAAAGGCACGCCCAGCACTCAAATCTGACCATGGGAGGAACACACCCAACAACCATGTCAGAAAGGACTAGCACTCACATCTGACCATGGGAGGAACACATCCAACAACCATGTCAGAAAGGCTTCATCACTTATATCTTACCATGGGAGTAACACATCCAACGACTATGTAATAAAGGCTCAGCAGTTATATCTTACCATGGGAGGAACACATCCAACAACCATGTAAGAAAGGCTCATCACTATATCTAACCATGGGAGGAACACATCCAACAACCATGTCAGAAAGGCTCAGCACTCACATCTGACCATGGGAGGAACACATCCAACAACCATGTCAGAAAGGCTCAGCGCTTATATCTTACCATGGGAGGAACATATCCAACAACCATGTAAGAAAGGCTCTACGCTTACATCTGATCATGTGGGTACACATCCCGCAGTCACATCAGAATGGCTCTGCATTTACATCTGATCATGTGGGAACACATCCCTCAGTCACATCAAAATGGCTCCTACAGTTATATCTGACCATGGAAGGAACCAATCCTACCATGTTAGAAAGGCTCTCAGACTCATCACCTCCCCTGGGAGGGAACCTCTATTTGGAGAACACCAAGCTTCTCCTTGAAGTACTCAAACTTCACTCTGGCTAATGGCTTGGTCAACACATCAACTATTTTCTCGTCCGTTGCAACAAACTAGAGCTTCACTGCTCCTCTTTGCACCATATCCCTGATATAGTGATATTTGATCTCGATATGCTTCGACTTGTCATGGAACACCGGGTTCTCAGACAACTTCACACAAATTTGGTTGTCGCAATATATACAAGTAGGATCTAACTGGAGATCAAACAAATCAGACAGTGGCTTCCACATCCATACTGCCTCACAACTAGCTAAACAAGCTGCGGCATACTCTGCTTCAGCTATACTCAGTGCCACGCAAGACTGTTTCCTGCTAAACCAAGAGATCACACCTGATCCCATACTAAAGTAGCACCTTAAAGTGCTCTTCCTATCGATGGCACTTCCTTCCCAATCTGAATCAACATAACCTTATAGGTTGATCTTTTGATCTGCCTCATACTTGAGTCCACAATCTACTGCACCCTTCAGGTACCTCAAAATATGATTTGCATGTAACACCCCGATTTTGACCCCATTTGCATTAAAAATGTATACGATGTATATATATATTGTAATTAATCATAGTGTGGAACTAAAGGAAAAATCCTCACCATCGATATAACGTTTTATGTTTCGGCGATTAAAATCGTTGCCGATGGTATATTCGTGCTAAGCTGGCACATTATAATTTTTGCATCATGTAAATATGCATTTTAATTAAAATACCCACAACCAGCTATGTCAATGCAACCATAATGAAAAGGGCATGATTGTCCTAAGGAATAGGGAGGGAAATTATTTAAACCTTTGGGCAGATGGGGAAAATCCAAATGTCAAAGGGAGAACCCATGAAACAGTCAACCGCCTTTCTTGTCTCATTCACCCAATCATTTAATTCTGCCAGAAATTGGTTGAAGTAGTTATTGCATGGGGATGGAAGGAGTATGGGCAGGAAATTCGAATTTGGGGAAAGCCCATTTTTGGGGAAAATCAATTTTGACTTCTAAGGCAAGTAAACACCCAAAAATGCATGCCATTGGGATATACATCCATGTTCTTCATTTTTTGGCTCACGCAGGGAAGCTTAGGAGTTGTTTTACCTCCATGATTTTGCTGGCTGTGTGTTCTTCCTTTAGGATTTGGGCTCCAAGGCATTTTTATCATTATCATTCGCCCACGTTTGGGGCTCCCTCAAGCGGCTAGGAATTTCCTGAGTGTGAAATCCATGATTTTGGATTTGCTGTGTATTTCTTCCTCACGTGGACAGTCGTTCTTCATTTTCTAGAGTCTGAGAATTTTGTTTTTTTTATGTTCTTGTGGTTGGGTTCTTCCCCAACGTTTTCTATTGAATTACCCACTGTTTGTCAAGATGAAAATCGTTTTTGTGTTTCCCAATGATTTTGAGGAGAAACCACATCCTCTTGGGTGTTGTTGATGAGTTCGATTTTGGCCATGTTAGGGCCAAAACGTCCCTAGGATACGATTTGCTATTAGTGGGTTGTTCTTACCCTCCTTGGAAATCCATTTTGTTGCCTAATTGTTTTCCTCAACCCATAAATTGTGTATATTGTTGTGTATGCAATTGGTCTTTGGATTGTGTAGGAGTGGAAAGGAGTCTGCTTGAAAAACCTAGTGTTTTGTAGGAGCCTCATAGATAGAACTAGAGGGATGTCTCTCTTCTCTACACCCACTGAATAGCACTGGAAGGGGAGTCATGTCCTGAGGGACTGTGCAACAGAGAAGGGAAGGATTCCTTGTGTTGGGTGTGTGTGGATGTCTTAGGAGTCAAGCTAATTCTGGTGTAGGCATCCTTAGCTCTTTAGTGAGCCCACTAGCTTAGCAGACAATGCTTCCATCTCTTGATAACCTGATAAACCCAACTTGTTGGCTTGGTTATTTGTTGTTGTGTACTCTCAGTCTGATAAACCCAACCGTGTTGGCTTAACTGACTTTTGACATCTCTTTGGCTATGTGTGAGCTTGCTTAGTTTCCTTATTCATTGGGGAATCATGCCTAGCTCGAGGGTGGCAGTGTGGCTGAGAGATTAAGGAGCACACTGGCCTATGGTTGGGTGGAACGTTGCAGCGACATAGCTGGTTGCGGAAAAGATTCTTCATAAGATAAGTATTCTTGTCTATTTCATCTTTGCAGTTGTATTTGATTTTTAATGAAAATGATGAACATGCTAAATTCTTAAATGGAATGTAGTTTGCTTCCATTGTATGATAAATAATTAGGCATCTGTGCATGTTTTAGTTCAAAGCATTTCAATTTTTATCATGTGTATGTCCATGGGGATAGTTTCCCAAGTAGATAGCAGTAATAGGTAGCGTCCTCTTCACCGGTCGGAGGCTCGGTGTTGCTACATTGCAGAAATTCGTTGAACATGTCTAGGATCTGTCAGGAACTGGCTAAATGTGTTCACAGCAAAGCAAATATCTAGTCTTGTATTCGTCAGGTACATCAAGGACCTAATCATCTGATGATACATCGTGGCATCAACCGACTCTGATGAAGCATCACTTAAAAGCTTCAGGTTCGATGCCATAGGTGTGGTCATGGCCTTGCAGTCCATCATCCCAAACCTCTTCAGGATCTCTACTGCATACTTCGCTTGTCCTAGGGAGATTCCATGTGCATTCTGCCACACCTCCATGCCTATAAAGTAGTGCATCATTCCTAAGTCCTCCATCTTGAACTTGGAAGCAAGCTTCCTCTTCGTATTAGAAACCAGCCCATCCACACCTGTTACAAACATATCATCTACATACAGTAGGAGTATTACTGGGTTCCCTTCTTCAATCTTGTAGTAAAGGTTGGAATCTGCTTTACTCTTGGTAAAACCCAAACTGGATAGGAAGCTGTGAATTCTGTCGTACCATGTCCTGGGTTCCTGTTTTAAACCGTACAGAGATTTCTTCAATTTACACACATGAGTCTCCCTGTCATGTGTCTCAAAACCGAGTGGCTGCTCCACATACACTTCCTCTTCTACTACATCATTCAAGAAAGCAGTCTTGACATCCATCTAGTGTATGTTCCATTTCATCACTACAACTAGAGAAAGTATTGATATGATGGAAGTGTATCTGGCTACAAGTGCAAAATTTTCTTCATAATCTATTCCTTCTTTCTGGGAGAAGCCAAGAGCCACAAATCTTGCTTTATATTTCTCTATGCTTCCATTTGCAGCATGCTTGATCTTATAGATCCACTTGGAAGTCACGACAAACTTCCCTTCTGTTCTAGGGATAACATCCCAGACATCATTCTTCATGATCGAATGGTACTCCTCAATCATAGCATCCTTCCATTCTTTCTTCTCTGTCACATCTTCATAGTTGGAAGGTTCTTTATCAATGATGTCACATAATAGTGTTACATAACTGGAGCAGGACCTGGTTCTTTTCCTCTCTTTGTGCATTTCTTCTAGAGCCCAATATCTTTCTACACCTTGGATAACCTATTGTACCCATGCAGGTTTCCTTTTGTGAGGATTCTTCTCTTGGGGTGGATCTACAGGTTCCTGGGGTTCTTCTATTTCTCAATCTTCATCTTGATTTGTATCGTTCATAGTTGTATCTTGAATTCTGGGTACTTCTGTTTCTTTAGAGTCTTCAACTGGTCTCTTTCTAGATTTGTTGTAAGCTAAATATTCGTTGAATGTTATGTCTCTGCTAATGTCGATCTTCTCGAATCCTGAGAAGTATATTCTGTAATATTTCGAGCTTTCACTGTATCCCACAAATATACCCTTCTTTCTAGAAGGATCTAACTTTGACCTCTTTTCTTTTGGAATGTGTATCTACACTGGACAACCAAATATTTTGAGATGGTTGAATTTTGGTTTCTTGCCGAAAAAGACTTCTTTAGGTGTCTTGTTCTCGAGTACTCTGTGTGGAGTATGGTTCTGTACATACACCAATGTCCTGGTAGCTTCTGCCCATAGATGCATGGGAAGATCTTGATCATGAAGCATTTCCCTTGCAGCTTCCATGATCGTTCTATTGTTCCTTTCTACAACCCCATTCTGCTGTGGATTATATGGAGTGGTTAACTCCCTCTTAATCCCTGAATCTCTGCATAACTCTTTGAATTCATTTGATGTGAATTCTCTGCCATTGTCTGATCGAAAGGTATTGATCTTCTTTTCAGTGTGGTTCTCGATCAAGGCTTTGAATTCCTTGAACTTGTTGAATACTTCATCTTTGTTCTTTAAGAAGTATATCCATGTCTTCCTAGAAAAATCATCAATGAAAGAAACATAGTATACATACCCGCTTAAAGAACTGGATGACATCAGACCACATACATCAGAGTGGATGATTTCCAAGATTCCTTTTGCCTTGCTCTCGCTACTTGGAAATGTCTTCTTTGTATTATTTCCTTTCATACATCCTTTGTAGAGACCATCATGTTTTGTCTATATTTCTAGAAGACATTCAACAACTTTGCTTGCAAGTGGTAGTGCTCTATAGTGCACGCGTGCAAGCATTCTATGCCAAAGTTCATTTGGCTCTACTGAGTTATGAACCAAAGCTTGTTTTGGTTGGCCCTTCAATTTGTATAGACCTCCTTCTTGTTCCCCAATCATTACTGCATCATCAATAGTCTTTCCCTTTGGCCACATAAGAACTTGTCCATCTACAAATGCAACCCTTATGCCTTTTGCATCCAATGCCGATATGGAGAGGAGGTTCTTCTTCAGTCCTGGGACAAACAGGACATCCTTCATCTTCATAGACTTTCTAGAGTCTAGCTTATAGGAGTATTCACCACTACCTTTTATTGGATACTGGTAGTCATCCCCAAGTTTCACCTTGTGAGGTGACTCATGTTCAGACCATTTCACAAAGGATTATTTGAATCCTGTCATATTTTTGGAAGCCCCATTGTCTATAAACCAATCATTTCTTCCATGTGTAATAATTCCCATGAGAGCGGAAATCAGAACATATTCTTCATCACTTGAAGAATCACCACTTTCTTGTTTGATTCTCTTTGTGGAAGGTTCATCATCCTCTGCAGCATGAGCATGATGTCTTCCCTTGTTTCCCTTCTTCTTGTGAGATTCATTTTTGTTTCTAGGACAATCTTTGGTAAAGTGTCCTCTTTCATCACATGTATAGCATCTGAATTTAGGTAAATTTATGCTAGAGCTTCTAGGGTTATCTTTCTGGTGGGGGTGCTTAACTTTGTGATAGTCTATTCTTCTTTTCTTGGATTGTACTATGAGATCTTGATCTTTACTTCCCATCTTTTCTTCTCGGGCTATTATTCGAGATTCTTCTTGTGAGCATTCTTCCCACAACCTACTAAACTTGACTAGCTTCTTTCTTGCACAAATCCCTTGAATGAAGGAGTCCCATGATCTAGGGAGACCATTCAAGGTAGTCATCACAATTTCTGCATTCTCCACTTCTTCATCCACTGCTTCAAGTTGTTCTTTGATCTGGGAGACCCTTGTGAAGTATGATTGTATGGTTTCCGTATTCTGGATCTTAACATTCTTCAACTAGTTCCTCAAAGTCATCTTCCGATTTATGTTCTTTCCTTCAAACAGTTTGGTCAGGGCATCAAAAATTGCTTTAGGTGTCTTTAGGGAGGACACCTGTGGTATGAGGTGATCCTTGATTGAATCAGAAATAATCCTCTTAGCCATGATCAATTTCTTTTTTGTGTAAGGCCTTAACCTCATCTCCCTATGGAACTAGAACCTCTTCACTTATGTAAGAGTCCAACTCATTTTCTTCTAGGACCAGGGAGATCCTATACTTCCAGGCTTGGAAGTTATCATCTCCCTTAAGCTTTTCATCAAGCTTGGTATGATGAGATATCTTAACTGAGAACTTCAAATGGAAATACAAAATATTTAGATCTTACCAATTTGAGAAGCTGAAGACTGGATCTGGAGTTGATCTTCTACAGTGTTGGTTCTCTGGTTCTAGGGAAGATTAGGGTTTGGCTTTCCCGGAGTTCTACCCAACCATAAAAACTTGATTCTTGTCTTCAGTGAAAAGCCCTAATTTCTCGATGTAGTGGTAGGTCAAAAACTGAAAAATGCTCAGACTCAGATTCTGCTTCGACATAAATATGCACCCTTCAATGGAGGTTCAACCTAGCCTCCTTTTGCTGATGGATTGTGGAGAGAGACCCAAAAAATAAGAAGCCCTAGTTTCCGCAACTGCGTAGTGTCTTCTTCTCAGGTTAGCTCTGATACCATGTTAGATTTTTAACATTTAAGCTATATGATCTTAGGATCTTATCTGAGAGAATAACATGCACAACAATCAAACACAAGAGACAATGAACACAAATATTTTCCTTGTGGTAACCATAAAGGAGAAAACCCCGCAACTTCCTCAGAGATAGAATTAGCACCAAAAGTAAAACCCAAAAATAGTAAGATGATCTCTTGATAGCAGTAGTCCCTCTCTCTCTTGTCCTAGATTCTTCTTTCTCTCTCAGTTATGCGCTACAACTGAGTGTGAGTGAATGTGTGATAAATAGAGAGGCTCACTCTCTATTTATACTAATTCTTGACTTGACAATAATTCACTAGGGATGACTTCTCTAGGAGAGTCTAATAACCCCAGGGGCCCACAACTGCAGGGACTTTAACCCTCGATCAATAAGGAGGGTTACCCTCTATGACTTTACATGACTTATTTACATTATTGAATCTCTCGATAGGAATGTCGGGGCATGACATGACTCAATTACATTACAAATACTTCTCGGAATAAACATCGGGGTACAATACATAAAATATACAAGTGAATACATTCCGAAGTTACAAATACATCAACAATATGTCCACAAATTCCTTGATTTGTAATAGAATCCTATCTTTGTATACATGTCAATGGAGAAGGGGCAACAACCAGTGTTAGCAAAAAATAGCTTTATGAGGTCCATAGAACCTATCTATCCTTTCCTACACCCTCTCCGTCCCTTGATAAAAATTGGACCAAGTGAACCAACCTCCATAATCCAACCTTTTATTTCCCTAATTAGGATCAAGGATTTGAAGGGTATGCTTGCAACTTGACCATGCCCATTTATCTAGACCACACACCATAGAACCTGATCCACCACTGGGATCACCAATCAACTCCACCATGTTATATTCACCACCTATTATCCATTATACATATGTAAGGTAAGAGGACATCCAATCCCAAAGATGATCTCAAGAAGAGTTGATGTTAGGTGCATATACTAAAAAAAAAATCCAAGCAGCCTCTCTTGTATAAAAAGAGTAACCAAGATGTGCCAATCATCAATGTCATATCCAAAAGGATGTAACAAAACTTTGAAGAGAAGGGGATACAGAAACCACTATGCAATCCTCCCCAGTTCCCTTGCCTTACCTTGAACATGGTATGAAGTCCAAAAGGGACCATTCCACACATAAATCAAATTTCTATTGTAAAGCTCAAAATCATAGTCCTTCACCTCCTAGAGAAATACCACATCTACCTTAACCTTTTGAAAGACTCCTTGCATAAGTTGTTTTCGACCATACCAGGAATCATCAACCCTCTCACATTCCACGAAAAAAAGAAATCTTCATTTAATGAATAGGGGGTTTTCAAGACTACTGAACTTGTTTGTTGATACTATATTACATAAGGAGGAGGATCCCTTGTATGTGGAAAGGGACACAAATTCCTTAAAATAATTTACTTGAGGAGCTAGACTTAGTAGTTTATTCAGTTTCTCTACACCAGTTGGAGACAAGGTCCCCTTCCTCTTCTTATACTTGACCCGCCACCCTTCATCAACATCCGTACCCTAAGTCTGACATTGATACCTAGGATTGAAGCTAACAAATGCCTCTGAACCTTTGAGCTATTGATAGATCTGCTCATGACCAAAATCTTATACTTGTTTAAAATCAAGTACCTTAGTACCCGAAAAGGTTGTTGAGTCACTCTTGTACTAGTGTTGTCTCCCACACCTTTCGAAGGATGAGAAACAAGATCATCAACCTCGACTTGTGTACAGACATCATGGGTCACATGGATATATCCCCCACCCTTGTTCAATGGGGTTGATGATGTTGTAGCACCTTTGCCCTTAGAGGCCACATTAGGTGCTCACCAGTGTGGGAATTCACGAATAAGGTGGTCATGAGCTTGACATGCAAAACAAGCATTAGGAATATTTAGATAACACACTTTCTATTAGCGAACCTCATCCACTGTCATAACTAAAATTAATTAAGGCAATTTCTTTTAGATAAATCATCTTCTATACACACTCTAGGGCTACCTTGAAGTTAATTACATCTTCCATCTAGGATCAATAATTTTCCAAACCTAAGTTAGAAAACAAGTCAATAAAAAGGTCGTAGGTTTGTTGTAAGAGAAGGAAATTCTAGCCATAAAGGCTTGTAAGCTTGTCCTCAATCCTCTAGACTAAAATATGCCCTCCATGATTGCACATATGCCAAAGAACCAGAAATGTTCCATTCTTCTTGAGATCTGAGTGACAAACCTGGAACTCAATCAAACTTTGTATTTATGAGTATGCAACATTTCTTCTAGATCCATTCAATTCTTTGCAATCTAACTCTAGCAAGAACTCCATTGGAGAGTGATATTGAGATCTATTGCTCTTAGAAGGCCCCAACCTTCTTTCATTAAAGGTGGGGTTGCAAACCCCTTACTAACAACTTAGACCTCTTTAGGGGAATACATAGACCTTGATGATAGAGGTTGGTTAGGATCGACGTCCATCTCCACATGATGTATATGGCTACTAGTTCTTGAATGAGAAGATTAAAAATGCAAAATGAGAAGATTAAAGATGTGCAAACCCTGGCTTCAAGACAACTCCCTCATTACACATGGTGACTATTTGATATTTCATGTGGTGAATGAGGTGGATGTTTGCCTACTCACACTTCCTTCCTTCTTGCTCATGTTGCCTTAGCTTCACGCTGCCCCATCTCATACCCATCCCACATTTCCCTAGATCACACCTTGTTCCTTGCTTCATGTTTCCCTAGCTCACGCCCTTCTAACCCTACCCTAGCTCACCTCCATACGTGAAGTTGCTCCATACTCCTTGCTTCTTTTACTAACTTGCATCATATAAGAACTCCATGATTAGTTGTTGATAGATTTTAAGTGATTTTTTTTAAACTATTGAAAGACATATGGTCTCTTCTATCCTATTTTAAGATGTGGGGATTTTTTTAATATTTTTATAGTAATTTAGTTATAGTGTTTGTAGATAAGGTTGAAAAATTGGCAAGAATGACAAACTTGTAGTCCTCACTTTGTAGGTTTGTATCATATGTGTTCATATTAAGGAACATCCTTGGTGTACTCTACTTTAAATATTTAATAAAAATGTATCCTTCCTCACAATTAGATATGACTAAAGTGGTTTTTATTTTTCTTCTCTTTATTATTTATATAGTGATTAATGTATGCTTGTATTTATAATATTAAAAAATAATATTGACATTATTAGAATTTCAGATGGTCTTAAATTTGATTGAAAGAAAAAGACATATTCTGTAACTCCGTGGTCATCCAAAAATTGACACATGTAATTTTTAAAAATAATAAAATATTATAAAAATAACATATCTCCTCAAATTAAATTTAAAATTTAAAACATTTATAAGAACATATATATTTAACTCCACACAAAAAAACAAAGATCTTCATCCAAAAGTAAAGCATCTCTGCCTAGCTGACACTCCTGTAATATTGGTGGCTTTATTCCAAAAATATAAATACTGATCAGTTCCTACGACAGAAATACAAAAATGGAAGGCTGAGAATGCGGTTGACACCCAAATCAAAATACAGCACACAGAAAATTACCAAACAGGAGCGTTGGAAAACATTTGAAAGTGACAGTGCTGGATGAGCGAAATGATGTGTCAGATGCAGAAGAACTTTGTGGTGTGTGCCTCCAACTTAAACACTAGATTGGTTTAACCAGCTCTTGCAACTATAGACAGAACAGTAGGCAGCAACAGTATCACTGCAGATAGGAATTTCCACGACCCAAATATATGTTTGTTCACACCACGACAACATTCCATTTTCTGTTATAATGTGCATTAATGTCCTTTATAACTTTGTCCAGATATGCAACTTTTCTCCCACGAATGCACTTACCCATGCTATTCGAGGATCGCAACCAGTGATCAAATTTGAAGGCTGGGTCTTACTTTCAATTGAAAGGCTATTTATTTTTTTAGCCCTTCATTTTTCAAAGCAAAATAAATAATTGTACTTTAGCCCTTCCCACACCTGCCGGGGGAGTCTACCTATATCCATGGGAATATGTCTTGCCAGAAGCAGTCAGAAGAAAAATGCTCGAAGAAACACCTAGAGACGAAGCATAACGTTTTCTTGAGCTATGTACAATCCAAAGAATCCAGTCCTCACCTCTGACGCTGGATATTCTTGAACGATGGGAGAAAAATGCTTTTCTCAGCTTCCACAATGCTAGAGAAAAACTGATAAAGGATCGAGATGTCTGGATTGACTGCAATCTAGAATTGACTGGAGATGTCTGGTATGTTGACATTGGAAAAGGCCGATTATATTGGTACCATTATAGCCTTATTCTCCAGTTCTGCAGAGAAGAAGGACAGATTGTAATCTGCGCAGATCCAGCACTCCTGCGATGCAAGAAATGGATGGGTTGGACAGAAATACTCCTGGATAGATTTTGTCCAAGAGTTGACTGGGAAAATCGACGTGTGAATTTCATTGCACACCTTGAAGCTAATATGCATGTAGCAGACCAGAACCATCAATGGTTCAAATTCCTGCTAGTTCACGAAGGAGGATCCTATAAGCCATTGGATCATGAAATATATGTCACACAAAAATTTGTAATGAAAGATGAAAAAGGAAAAGACAAACACTCTAAAATAATAACCAGACAAACACCATTGAATTTTAGAGTAGAATCTCATTACAGAACTGAATATCTGTATCCTGCAAATCCACACTTTTATGGATCTGATTTAGAACACTGTTTTGGTGACCAGCTCTACAATCCTCCAGCAATAAATGAAAAGCCACCATATATGGAAGAATCTCAATTTTATTATGATTCAGACTGTGATGAACTGCGAGGTTGTACCTGTGGCGGTTTAGACATGGATGGTTACCATGACTGTGCCTGCTTTCAAGGCCGTGACGGCTGGGATTAGTTGGAAGCAGTGGTGGACCATCACTTGAAGGCTGAGTCAGCCAGTATTGCTGACATTGTATCCGTCGTGGGCCGGATGAATGCTCCACATTGTAATATTTAGGGAATAAACTGAAGTGGGCCAGTATTGCTCCACTGTGTAAGTCTTGTCAGAGTCAGTCTGTCAGTATTTGGTGACTCTGGGTCCCCGTAATGCCACCGGCTAGTTAAGGGACGAGATAACGACAAATGGTAGTCCCCACTTGTCGCCCCGGATGATTCGGTATTGACTTATTAGTGCCAGTCTAGTCTACCAGATCTACCGATTGACTTATATCTGTCGGCTTCTGCTCACCAGAAAACCGGTTCAAGTTTGTATAAATAAAGGCCCGAGGCCTCATTGTAACATGAAGTCTTTGCATTGAGCAAGTAGTCCGCTCGGATTTTAAGTCTAGATTCTGTATAAGTTGAGTAGTATGCTCTGAGTCTTGGCCTTGTGCTATAAGAACTCATCAGAACCTCTGTGTGTTGAGTCTTGTTAGCGTCTGTAATCAGGCCAGTATGCTCTGCAAGTTGGCTCTCGAGCTATAACATTGCATCAGAACGCTCTGAAGTATATTAGCTAAGCGTCTGTAAACATAGCGTATGCTCTGTGAGTTGGCTTTCGAGCTATAATATCACACCAAAATCTGTGTCTAGGGTTTTGTGTGTGCAGTGACGACCTTCGCAGTTGGAAGGCGATCTGCTTATATGCGTCTGTAAGTCATATAAGTCTGTAATGTATACCACTTCTGTAATAGCAATTATTCTCTCTATTTGCATCCTGTTAATTGCTGCGATAAGTAAGATTTTATTGAGAGAGTTGAGAGATATTGTGTCTGTATCTACAAATTAATGGAACGAATGATGATTGATGATCGATCGCTGGAGCAAATGGTATCAGAGCCAACATCAATCTAATCTGCAACTAAGCTTAAATCAAGTAAGTCTCTGGTTTAAATCTTCATATTATTGTTTGTTATGTTGGTGTATGAATCTAGCTAAAGTAGTATCCCCGTAGCTAAGTGGAAATGACTTAGTGAGTAATCGAGATAAATCCTAAAAGTCTGTAAGTGGTCTTTTTAAGGGTATTAGCCGTTTGGATAGGCGCCATAAAACCCGCTATTGTAGACCAAAGTGAGTCAAGACTTTTATTCAATGGATCCCTCGATGGATTCTCCTTCTCACACACTGCTAGACTGCCAGCAAACTGACAATGGTGAAGTATCTCTTGCAAAGAGACGTTCATCATTTGCAGCATGTTCCTCTTTTGATCATTCCTCTTCCATTATACATATTGACAACACCAATCCCTCATCTGATTGGCAATTACCAAAAATCTTGCCCCGTGATGTTTATAAACTTTCAGCATGCGAATATATAGCCTGCACGCATATTCGTACTTCATCTGTAGATATATGTTTTACTGACTTGGAAGAGCTAGTCCATATAAACTTAATTGAAAAATGTCAAATTGATTGGGCAAAGAAACATGGCTATAAGTATGCTCACCTTGGAGCTATTCGCTTAGGCCTTGGTCCCCTTGTCCGACCATGCTTAAATGTTTCCTCTCTATGTGTAGCCATAGATACCCGTCAAATAAATTTTGCAGATGCCATAATAGGAGGCTTTACCACTCCTCTTCACGATGGTCCCGCATTCGGCACCATTTTTCCTAAATACAGTGTAAGCTTAGACGACCCTCATATTTATGATCTCTTAAAATCTTACATCCTTCCATAAGGTTTTTCAATGCGTACTGGTTCCAAAATAATTCAATTAAAAAGCTTAATTTGTATTAGGTTTGGGAATGACACCATCCCACCTCTCAGGTCTCATGTCCATCAGAGTTCTCACCTGCTCAGCGTGGTGGAACATGACAAGTCTAAACAAGCTCAACCAGTCACCTTTGATTGGACAGGTATAAAATATCCTCATAATTGGGAAGTCAAGTATAACGAGCTTAGAAGTGTTGAAGCAACTAGAAATGCTTTGATCTCCAGACCTTTGAAATTTAACAGACAGACAAGTTCATTCAGATACAATGAACCAGAATCCTCTACCCCTGTACACTCTCTTCTTTGCAGCTCTTCTGTCCATTCCCATGATAGAAGTAATTTACAAGGAAACCCTCTAATAAGCAAACCTGACACCATATCTTTCACAGGCCTTAATGAAAATGAACACCGAGGGCAACATCATAATTGTCCAGCCTGTAGGAAGACCCTCCAGAAATTAGAACACCAGCAAAATAGACCAAGTCTAGGTATGTTCTCTACATCAGCATACATTCTCCATAGACAGAATGATGGCTTTGAAGCCACACTTCAAGGATGAAAATCATATCATCCTGGAAGGAATCTACCTGATACTCCTTTCAGACAGTTTGCTTCAGATGGAAGCACAAAGAAAGAATTTTTGCCATATAAATCCTCAGGGATAGATGAATCCACTTCTGATGAAGTTAAGTTAGCAAACTGGGGAAATTTGCAGCACAAACTCACAGCACAAAACTTAGATAATATGGCTACAGACCTACTACAAATCAAAAGCAGTATCCTTGAAGAAAAAGAGAAAGTCTCACTCCTCGAAACAAAAATGGAATTAATAAACCATCTGTTAGCAGACTTTGAGGAGATTAAAGTTGCTGTAGCCCAAGCAGCAACGAATATAGAAAAAAGATTGCAGGAAATAGAAGCAATTATAAAACAAATGACTGAAATCAAGAAACGAGCTCCTACTGTCAGCCCCATGGCTTTTTCTTTAGCAGCCAAAGGATTTGAGCCCAAACCAACTAGTTCTACACTAGAAAGAAGCTATTCCTTTGGAATGTTTAACTCTCAGCCTGAAGAAGAAAAACCTGAGTATGACTTCGGTTATACTGAAGCACAAGTCACAGAAGTACAAGATTGGATCCAGTTCTTCCATTCTTGTAAACCATCTCTTGAGCCTAAATACCTCCAGATGATGTCTACTCAGCCATTCATCAAAACTGAAGCTTTTGATACCCCTGAAACCTCTGCAGCAAATAATCCTGGAAGCACAGTTTCAATCCCTCCGAAGTTTCGTACTACTTTTGGAGTCAGTTCTATTAGCAATATTATTTCTCAAATGCCTAAACACCCTGTCTTCAATATTCAGTGCCAAAGTTGTGATGAAATCAGAACAGCAATCACTCTCCTATTCCACTGGACCATAGCGCAAAGAATAAAAGAACCAAGCGTCACAGGACAGTATTTGGGAAATCTGATAGTCTCAAGATTTTCTGGTCTTGCAGCAGACTGGTGGGAAAGACTCCCTACCCAAGGTAGGAATGAGCTTCTGTTATCAAATGATGCTGATCAACAGATCTTGAAAGCACTCACTAAACAATTCTACGGAGAAGATCAGCAAGATGATTTAGACCATCTGGCTTCACTTTTCATGTCGGCTAGGTTATGTAACCTGTCACAAGCCGAATCTTACTTCTGCTATATGCAGAGATTGATAATAAAATCAGGGAAGGAAAATGACCCAGCATATCTTAAACACTACTTGTGTAGTTTCCCTGGCCATGTACCCGATGCTGTGGAACAATATCTAAAAGATAAAAACATAAATTACAGAGATCTGTCTCTGGCACAGCTTCATAATTACATCTTAGCAACATGGCAAGAACACTGCTTAGAGAAGCATGTTTCAAAATATTTTAAAAGGCATCAGAATATGTACACACCATCATTTTGCAAGAACGTTGCAAGAATGCCTGACTGGGGTTGTGGAGAACACAACCGTGGTTGTGGAGAACACAACCGTGGACATTTGCAATCCAGCTGCAAATGCCATTCTAAAAAGAAAGGTAAAGGCTTTTATGATAGCGCTCCTCGCTACCATTTTCCAGATAAACCTTTACAATATTCCAGAAAGCCAAAGCATAAATTTAGAAAGAAGTTTGCCTCGAAACAGCCTAAAAAGTTCATTAAGCGTCGGTCCTTCCAAGCCGATAGTAAATCATGCTTTCTCTGTGGCAAACCAGGTCATTGGGAAAATAAGTGTCCGAAGAAGAAATCTAAGCCCAAATTAGTTTCTTTCTGTGACAATCTGGATCCAAGATGGTGGGATCACCCAGATTCTACAGATTCACCCGAAGGAGAAGTTCTGTATCTTCCTTCAGATGATTCCGATTCTTCTGTTTCTGCTAGTGATTTCGAGCCTGCTACTCCACCTGCTCTTCAGAAATTTGATCCGTCCTCTTCCTCTGACTCCGATTCCGAGTCTGCACCAAATTTGGGGGGGTATAAGATCCCAGATTTTGACTTTGCTCTAAACATGCTCAATTTTAATATGTTTACAACACCTAAGCCTCAAGAAATAGAAAAGCAAATAGCAGCCATAGATCTACAGCTTTCTATTATTGAGCCATATGAATATCAAAAGAGAGAAAACCTCAGAGAAGACAAGAAAGAATTGCTCAGACTGCTTGAGCAAACAAAAGGTAAGCAGAAGGTAGAATATGTAACCTCTCTGTCCTATAGCCCTTCAGAGCTCTATCAGAATTATCCCTCTGGACATACTGAAAGACAAAAGTTTAGAGGAGACAGAGAAGCTAAGCTAAGATTACAGCTTAGAGAGAAACAACAGCAACTCAGACAGCTATGTGTTGAAATTGAAGACATTAAAAGTGCGATCAAAGTTATACAAACAGAACGAGATCAGTCCTCAGACGAAAACCTGAGTAAGCAGTATGAGAGTGCTTTAAGCACGGTAAGTACCAGTGAAGAAAGAGAAGAAAGGGAAGAATCCCCTGAACCTCCTACACCCTCTTTCACTCCAAGCCTATCTATGCTCTCTGGTCCAAAGTTGTATATTTCTGTACAGTTTCATCCATCTGAATATAGACCATATTTCCTCAGTTGTCTATTAGATTCTGGTTGTCAAGTAAATCTAGCTAGAGGATCAGTTTTACCTGATTTCTATTGGGAACCTACCTTAGATGGCGGAACATCCATAAATGGTACCCCTGTTCCTTTGACAGCTAAAGCTAGGTTCTTTCCTGTAAATTTCAATGGGGTTAAATAAAAACTGACAGTGTATAGAATGGACAACCTCAGTGAAGATGTGGTTTTAGGTTCTGGATTTTTGCATATGGTAAGTCCCTACCTTGTAGATCATCATAGACAAAAGTTCACTTGTGTAATGAATGGTAGACCTGTCACCTTACCACTATCCTTCAAGTCAGCCCTGAAGTGTAGATTAATTGAGCCACCACCTGTATACTTTCCTAATAAAGCTCAGTTAATGAAAATGGAAAGAAGCAAAACTTACTCAGAAATCCATGGAGAAAAGCAGTTGCAAGAAATTTCTGAGAAGTTAGAAAAGGATTGTTCCTCTGACAGTCCAAATGTCTTTTGGACAAGGGAAAAATACTTTGTGTCTCTTCCTTATGATCCACTACAGACTATCAAGCCTATGAAAGCTTCAGCAGCTTTAATGTCCCCCTCTGAAAGAAAGTTCTGTGATTCTGAAATTAAAGATCTGTTAGAAAAAGGCTTGATCGAACCATCCAGAAGTCCATGGGCATGCAGAGCGTTTGTCGTGAACAAACACTCAGAACGGAAGAAAGGTAAGCCGAGATTAGTTGTAAATTTTAAGCCTTTGAATGCAGCATTGCAAAAGGTAAAATACCCTCTTCTAGATAAAGCCAGCCTGTTACAGCGCATTGCAGGTTGCACGATCTTTAGTAAGTTTGACCTAAAGTCAGGCTTTTATCAGATAGGCATCACACCTAAAGATCGGTTCAAGACAGCATTCGTAGTCCCTCATGGTCAGTATCAGTGGACAGTGCTGCCCTTCGGCATCAATAATGCTCCCTCTGAATTCCAGAAAAGGATGGAAGATATATTCCGAGAATTCAGTTGGATTCTAGTTTTTATTGATGATATTCTCATCTGCTCAAAGACCTTACAGGAACACCATAAACACTTGCAGCAATTTTATGATTTGGTCTTTAAGCATGGTTTAGTTTTATCCAAACCTAAAATGGAGATAGGAAAAATTGAAATAGAAATTCTTGGATTCAAAATTGTAAAAGGTCAAGTTATACTCCAAGATCATGTGTTGAAATGTTTCAGTTACTTTCCTGATGAAATTACTGATAAAACTTAGTTGCAGAGATTTTCTAGGATCTCTGAATTACATCAGACCTTTCTACAAGGGTCAGGCCGATGACATATTTATCCTGCAGCAAGGATTGAAAAAACATCCGCCTAAGTGGTCAGCAGCTATGTCTGAAGCTGTTCAGACAATTAAAAAGAAAGTCCTAGAGCTCCCGCCTTTGTCCCTACCGACCGGGAATGGCAGCTTAATTATTGAAACTGATGCTTCATCCCAGACTTGGGGAGGAGTCCTTCTAGAAGCTATTACTGGCAGAGAACACATTTGTGGCTACAGATCTGGTTCATTTAAATCAGTAGAATTAAACTATCCATCCAGCCATAAAGAAATATTGGCTGTCAAGAAGACAGTAATGCACTTCCGTCTGTTCCTGAAACCTGTCAAGTTTACCATAAGAACAGACCTAAATATAATGCCTGGCATCATGAAAAATGAGAGTTTATTGGTAGAAAATAATAGCCGCATTTTAAAATGGTTTTTATGGTTAAGCAATTTTGATTATGAGATTGTTTATAAACCTGGCTATCTAAATTGTTTGGCTGACATGTTAACAAGAGAAACAGATAAAAAGTAGCCACCTGCCTTAAACATGTTTAGCGCTGGGGAATCCAGTTATAGCTCCAGGACAGGCAAAGCTAAAGCCCCTGCTATCCAGCCTACTGCATCAATCCTTCCCACACCTGCTGGGGGAGTCTACCTATATCCATGGGAAGATGTCTTGCCAGAAGCAGTCAGAAGAAAAATGCTCGAAGAAACACTTAGAGATGAAGCAGAACGTTTTCTTGAGCTATGTACAATCCAAAGAATCTAATCCTCACCTCTGAAGCTGGATATTCTTGAACGATGGGAGAAAAATGCTTTTCTCAGCTTCCACAATGCTAGAGAAAAACTGATAAAGGATCGAGATGTCTGGATTGACTGCAATCCAGAATTGACTGGAGATGTCTGATATGTTGACATTGGAGAAGGCCGATTATCTTGGTACCATTATAGCCTTATTCTCCAGTTCTGCAGAGAAGAAGGACAGATTGTAATCTGCGCAGATCCAGCACTCCTGCGATGCAAGAAATGGACAGGTTGGACAGAAATACTCCTGGATAGATTTTGTCCAAGAGTTGATTGCGCAAATTGACGCGCGAATTTCATTGCACACCTTGAAGCTGATATGCATGTAGCAAACTAGAACCATCAATGGTTCAAATTCCTGCTAGTTCACGAAGGAGGATCCTATAAGCCATTGGATCATGAAATATATGTCACACAGAAATTTGTAATGAAAGATGAAAAAAGAAAAGACAAACACTCTAAAATAATAACCAGACAAGCACCATTGAATTTTAGAGTAGAATCTCATTACAGAACTGAATATCTGTATCCTACAAATCCACTCTTTTATGGCTCCGATGTAGAACACTGTTTTGGTGACCAACTCTACAATCCTCCAGCAATAAATGAAAGGCCACCATATATGGAAGACTCGCAATTTTATTATGATTCAGACTGTGATGAATTGCGAGGTTGTACCTGTGGCGGTTTAGACATGGATGGTTACCATGACTGTGCCTGCTTTCAAGGCCGTGACGGCTGGGATTAGTTGGAAGCAGTGGTGGACCATCACTTGAAGGCTGAGTCAGCCAGTATTGCTGACATTGTATCTGTCGTGGGCCGGATGAATGCTCCACATTGTAATAGTTAGGGAATAAACTGAAGTGAGCCAGTATTGCTCCACTGTGTAAGTCTTGTCAGAGTCAGTCTGTCACTATTTGATGACTCCGGGTCCCCGTAATGCCACCGGCTAGTTAAGGGACGAGATAACGACAAATGGTAGTCCCCACTTGTCGCCCCGGATGATTCGGTATTGACTTATTAGTGCCAGTCTAGTCTACCGGATCTACCGACTGACTTATATCTGTCGGTTTCTGCTCACCAGAAAACCGGTTCAAGTTTGTATAAATAAAGGCTCGAGGCCTCATTGTAACATGAAGTCTTTGCATTGAGCAAGTAGTCCGATCTGCAACTCTGCAAAATCGAGTCTGAAGTCTTTGCATTGAGCAAGTAGTCCGCTCTGCAACTCTGCAAAATCGAGTCTGAACTTTTTCTCCAAAAATATGCAAAATACAAATATTGTTTGTTCAAATTTTTATAATTTAAAAAAATTGAGCACTCAATATCTACATGAAAAAATGATATATTTTCAATAAAACTTATTTTGAACACATTAAGTTGTCATATGTGTATCATTAATTTTACAGTTCAGTAACATAACAACTATTATATTGTATTTTTTCTAGGTGAATCACACTTCATTATACAAAAAAAACTACATAGACTATGCCATAACCATATTGGGGCATTCACGTGCAATCCAAGCTAGAGAGATGTAAGAATGATAAGGATTGGGCACCTAAGAGAAAATAATGCACAACTAAAAAAACATAAAAAAGTTCCTACACACCAAAGAGTGTCACACCACAACAATCCAACTTGTCAAATCTCAGTTGATAGTGTTAATTAAAGACTTATATGGTAAATTTAATATAAGACTTACTTATAGTTGTTTCTTATTCTTTGCATCAATTCTTACTATAAGGTAAGGTGAGGATCTGCATGCATAACAATCCTTAGTTATGACTATGAGATGAGGATGTAAAGACAAGTAATTTTTAGATGTATTTTTGGTGGCGTTGAGGACAAATGTTGTGAGAAACCACAAATGTTTGAAATGATGAAGAAAGATTACATCATGATCATGCCATCTATCCGTGATTATAATTTATATTTTGAATGATGAGTTGAATTTTATAGCATAGGAATTTCAACATATTGACAAATTTACATAGATGAGTAATTTTAAATGTTACATGATACATAATTAAATTATGTCCCGGTAAAATTCAGATTTTAAATTTTTGTAAAGAGCAATTTTTTGAAATGTTGATACAAATTATGCCTTTCTTATTGAAAAGGGTAAAATTCAGATTTTAAATTTTTTTAAATAACACTTTTAACTTTACACTTCTGGGAAGGGCTGTGAAGGGTTCAATTTTGAACCTCTCCGTCACTTTTCAGGTGGTTGGAAATAATTCGACTCTCTCTCAACAATGTCACATCATTTTCGCAGTTGATCAACCCGTTCATGAAATCAGTGTATCGTCTCAAATGAAGCGCACCAGGTGCTGCAGAAGCTTCGAATGCAACCAGATTTCTCAGAATTACCTCTGTGTTGCAGTCCAACATTAGTTTGGGGAGTTAAAGCGTAGCAGATTTCTTGTCAAACTGTATTGTTGTGAGGTCGCCATGGCAAGGAGAGAATCTGATTACCGCAAAATATAAATCGGCAGCAGAAGGAATATTCAGTTCGTTTCGAGAGGGTGGTATGATCTTAACGGAGGATTCTTCGTCACTTTTCATGACATCTTTATTGACAAGAGAAAGAAGACGTAAGGGCAGCCACATCACAATTCGCACAGGCCTCTGGTTCAGCGCTCGCCCGAGGCAACTCCTTGACAAATCGAATAGGTCTAACACGAGGTACATTAGATCTAACATTAACAAGGTACATTAGGTCTAACATTAACAGGGTATTTTTTAACCGTTGGTTTTTACTATTTTTTTTTTGAATTTTCAAAATTTTTAAAAACATTATTAGATTTTACTCAGTGGGTGTTAGGTGTTGAAGATTTTCTATCACTTAGTGTCATTTCTAAACTTAAAATCGCCCAACAAATAACAAAAATTACAAATTTTCTTAAATTAAATTCTCGCAAAACCAAAAAAATCAAAAAATCCCCTCCAAATCCCTTTGACACGGCCCCAAAGGCCCTGTCCCACTTGCCTCAAGAAATATCACGGTTAAATAAGTTTTGCCAGTGGTAACCCACTTACAAATATTTTTGATAGTTAGCATCCAAATGTGAGAATGGGAAAAGGTATTGAGTTTCCTTTCCTTTTACGATTTCCACTTTCACCTCTGAACAGATACTTTTTTGGGTTGGCAATCATGTGTAGGGATGACTAGTGAATGAAGAGACAGATTTGGAAACACTTAAGTTTTTACTTTTCAATTGTTTTATAGGCTATTCTTAGCTTCGCAGACGTTATAATATTTATTTTCTTATATTGCTAATAAAAGAAGAATCATCTGTCACATAAACTTTCAAAATCTGCTTTGGTAGGAAAAGAAGGGATTAATTCTATTATGGGAAGAATTTTCAAAATCTATTTTGGTAGGAAAATAAGGGATTTTATTATGGGAAGAATTTATGGAGAATATTTAAATAGTTTTGATTTCATTAATTTCTTTAATCACTAAATTTTAGGTTTTTGTAGTTTAGATAGATTCATTAACTTTAGATATTTGAGATCTTATATAGTCTAGTTTGAACAATCAAGTTTTTTCAGATTGTATTTGAAAGTTTTGTACTTTTTGATTTAATGATGAATAGTAAAAATATGTTTAAAAAAATATTCTTTGAACAATTTGAATTGATGTTGTTAAGGTATTTTTCAATAGAAAAAAATTGCATTTTCTTAATATAAATAAAACATATTATGAAAAAAACATTTGTCTGTTAAACATGTGTCTAAGCACAAAAAACTATAGCTAAAGGGGCTTAAACCCTGCATCTCTCTTTTACAAGGCAATAAAAGATCTACAATATGCTAAAAAAGACTCAAAAAACACAAAAAGAACTACTCAGATCGAGTAGAAAAGTAGGAAAATGCCACAAGAAAGGACATTTGAGAAAAACTAGAACAAAACCCTTAAAACAAGTTTTAGTACCCAAAAAATTAGATCCGTCACTTGAGTTCCTACATGGAAGGACCCACCGACTATCAAGAGAATGGTAGCAGCCGCCATCAACACTAAGAGGGTAAACCAAAGAGCCACCATGTATAGGACGACAACATAAGGTTTCCCACCGCCGCCACCACAGAGCAGGCCACCACACCGCCACCACCACATAATAGGTCCACCCATTGCCCACCACTTTCAGTTTCACTTCCTCTGTAGGAACCGCCCCCGAGAAGAAATGCACAAAGGCCATTCACCTCCACATAATAGGTCGTCGCTCACCTCAGATAGAACCGCCACTACCACAGGAAAGTTTGGAACCACCACAATAAAAAGAAAATCTACTCCACCAGTAGTGCCCATATGTTAGAGATGAGCACTTAAGCTCTTATCATTGTCTATTTGTATCTTTCTAGCTCCTAAAGAGTTGTTTTGTCATAATAATAATAAAATTATGTAATGTCATAAAGTTATAAAGTGTGACATATGATAATAACTTTATGTTTTGTCATAAAGTTATATATGACAATTTATACCCCTATTCAAGTGTGACATGTATGTTGCACATCAATACTATTGTACATGTACCAAGTGTGCATGCATGGCTAGCGTATGCACAAGTAGGATATGCACTATAAACAAACACCATCCCACCTATGCATACATGCTAACTAATAATAGTAATTTCCCCATGTAGAAAGAGAAAGCATATATATTTTTAACACTCCGAGTTGTTTAACAATTAATCCCTTTTATGATTTGGTATCTTTATCTTTATGTAGATTTACATTAGTTTAATCGATCAAGTACACGGAATGGTACCTACTACCACTAATTCTGTATCAAGGAATGCCCAACCATCAACAATACTAACTAATACATCCTCCCATCCTAACCTACATCTGCATCCTCCCTAGCCTTCCTCTACTAGTATAGAAGTGGATGTCATCTTCGCCGACCTGACCACATAAGAACATGAGAGCGATAATGATGACTGAACAATGGTCCTAGCCTCTCCTAGTAGGCATTCGACCGTCGTAATCACAACAACTTGGAGAGCATGTATGAGCATGACCCTCCCATGACCTCGGGTATCATAATAACATAGGGTGGGAAATACATCCATTCCTCTCAAGATACAAGGTTTATACCCTATCAAATCATTCTCTGTTGCTATCAAGATTATTGGATTATGTCATCGTATCATCATTTTTTAGTCACTAAGGTTTATTGTGTAGCAAGTCACTACTCCAAATATCATATCAAGTATTTGACTATCACGTAGCGCCAATGTCATGTGGGTTAGTACTTCACAAATACACACGTATAAAAAGTAATTTCACTTGATAATCAACTGATCACATCATCATCCTCATCATTATTTCATGTAATAATTTAATTCATTATAGGTACACACAACATATAATAATTCAATTGGTCACATCGTAACATGGTATCCATGTACTGCATCACATACAAGTCACATTTGATAAATGAAAACATTTCAACATTTATTATCATCGTAAAATACAGTAATCCCAT
The DNA here is from genome assembly GCA_001517045.1 of Pseudotsuga menziesii. Lineage (NCBI taxonomy): Eukaryota > Viridiplantae > Streptophyta > Pinopsida > Pinales > Pinaceae > Pseudotsuga > Pseudotsuga menziesii. The sequence continues at coordinate 334,759 of LPNX010626386.1, read as the reverse complement.
GATAATAAACATATCGTAATCGCATAAACATGATGACATCATAATCCTAGTAACCTTATAATTAGAGTGCCATAATAAACAGTCACATCACAATTCCGTTCAATCATGTCATAAATATAATTCACTCACTCGAGATGACTCCAAAAGAAAATAAGAAAAATAAGTGGAGTGTGTCTAAGCGATAAGTATGTTTAGTAAAAATGGGGCATTACATACACCCATCCTTTAGGAAACTTCCTCCCAAAGTTACTATCAAGACACCGTGTGCAAGTTATAATGTTTTTAAGGAGGGTTCAGATCAATCTTAATAATGCATATCTATAACGTTTTAATAATTCTTATGAGTTATAGTCAAGTTAGTCAATCTCAACAACATACTTCCTTACCCCTTAATAAGACGTACACACTCCTACCGTGCTAACATGTTTACACATTTCACATTTAAGATGCCTTCATCGTGGTCATAAATGCTAAGTTGATACCATCAACTTAGCATGCAATACTCACTCATAACTAAAATGCTTGAAACTACCAATAAGAGTTTAATATAAGATGCTTCAAATGTTTAGGGTTTTAACATCTAGGATTCCTACAAGGATTCATTACCATAATATATAATTAGCATGATGAAATCTTATCTTTACAACTATTTTCCTTCATATCCTCTTTTCTTAATTGTTATGTTGTAATGTTTGTGATTATGTATGACACCCACATGATATTATCGATGGTTTTCTCTAAACGGGTTAACATGTCTATGCTTGTCATGTAAATCTTGCGACTAATTTTACGTTAAACATCATGACTTGTCTCATCTAGATAAATGAATATCCATCGTCACACATCATGAACCTTAAGTCTTAATGTCGTGAGTCACGAGTAAAGCAATATGTCATAGGAGAAACATGGGGTATCACACCATCCTTGAGGCTTAGGTAGTCTCTTTCAACCACATCCACCATTGGGGTCGCACATGTCATAATTACTTGTATAGAACCTACTATGTTACTGAATTGAGCTTAAATTTAGTTTAACTAGAGTCGCCTCCTAACAATCTAACCGATTCAAATTAAATTGTAGTTAACCTATAATTCAATACACTTATATTACTCTTAACATATAATATTTAAACCCCAATTCATTTATTTACTTATATCAAATGTGTAGCATTGCACCATCCTCATGGCTTAGATAATCCCTAATGACCATACCTATTGCAAGGGTCACACGTGTCGTGAATTCACGCATGACTTCCTACATTATTTAGTGCAACTTGCGTTGAATCATAACCTTGTAACTAATTCAGTATTTGTTCTATAATTTAGACCTATAATGTTATTATAAAATTTTAATTAGAAGGTTGATAATTATATAAATTTTAATCATAAAAGTTTAATCTTATAACACCTATAACTTAGACTAAATATCTATATACAATAAAATAATTCAAAATTTTGAAATATAATTAAATTTAAATTGATTGATCCAAACCATATTTAATCGAGGTAATCCTAAAATAAATTTCGAATTTATATTAAATATGTACATAAATTTAATTTAAAATTATGTAAATTTAAACTTCATTTAAATTTTATTTTGATAAAATGGTGTGTGGGTCTTTCATCTTTTCACAGTCCACTAGGATTTCTCCTTCGTTCTCCCTTATGCGACCTCTTCCTATTAAATCCTCGCTGCATGCCCTTCACGTGGAAATAATCAATGAGCCCTAGGATACACTAAAATAGTCTGCCCTCCTAATCGAGTCCTTCTTCCACCCAAAATTTTTGTTTTGCAGGTCTATGAGGGACGAAGAGGGAGATTGCATGAGGAGTTTTTGCATTCAGCTACCACCTTCCACAATGGAAATTTCAATGTGAATGGGAGTGATGGTGCTACCTCTCATTTGCCTTGGCCGGGCATCATAGGAATAACTCCCAAGCATGGAAACATTGGTATCATGGTTTTTCATAGGAAGACTTGGCGCACTTATTGAAAGCATGCTCTCTGCAACAAGGAGGATTTTTTGTTTTTGTTTTGTTTTGAATATCCAGAAAAGTTTCGTCTCTAAATATACCTTGACAATATTGAATTTTTTATGGGGTTCATATGCACATACAATTTGCAACCATGTGTACAGTGGAGCAAGAATGACAGTGGAAAGAGGGTCACAAAGGCAATTATTGGAGATGATGATAAGGTCATAGAAGGGGTATCTCCTGCAGAGCTTCATAAAGCACTTGTGGGTAAGTGGGTTGTTGCAGCACACAGAAAGGGTAAGAAAATGTGGCTGAAACTTGATACGCTACCCTTTCCTTCATTCCAATTCGGTCTGTTGTTAATGATACTGATGTATGGACGTCCTTTTTGCTTTTATGACTGTGGATCTTTTGGTGCTCTCCATTAGAGGTATCGCCAAGCGTTTTTCTTTGTTAATCAAAATCCTCTTCATGCTTAATTAGTATCTCTGTCATATTGATTTATTTCTCTGCATTTATACATTCGTGGTGTTGTCTTCGTGCTATGTTCATATATATCTATGCATCTGACTAGTATATATGTAACATCCCTAAATTTCGTAAATAAAACAAAAATTATTTACTACATATAATCTTAGATATTCCTAGTTAATATTTAAAGAGACGTTATTACTCACACTTCTTTTTGTCATGCATTATTGTTGTCATATATCTAAGTTATTGTTAGTTTGATTAATTGGTGATCTACCAACATGTCATTACTTTCTGACATAGGAAAAACTGTCTAAATCCAACTTATTATCGTAAAATAGTTTGTACGGTTGTTGTTTGTTTGACTCTACCTTGAGTTTCACGTTGGATGGATCATGGTATTACTTAGTAGACATGAATAATGCATGAATCCTTCCGTCTAATATGTGCAGGCAGTGGGTGTAATGTCCCCGGTTTCGACCCTGTTTGCATGATGTATATATTGTAATTAATCGTGGTGAGGAGCTCAAGGCAAAAGCCCCATCATCGATTTGTGTGTGTATGTTTCGGCAATAGGTATAGTTGCCGATGGTATATCGTGCTGTTTGGCACATTGTAATGTGGCATCATGTAAATACGCACATCAAATAAAACTGAAACCATAACCAGCTACGGCAGTGCAATGTTAAGATGAAAAGGGCATGGTTCCAAAGGATAAGGGGTGAGGGATGTCAAACCTTGGTTATGGGAAAAACCCATGTCTCACCACCTTTGTTGTTTGTCACCTTTTGTCTCATCCAACCTTGTCAACCTCTTTAATGCTTCAACTGGTGGTTGGGGAGTTATGGATGAGTGGCTGAGGGCATTTATTGCTGGAGAAAACGTGGGTAAAGAGGCAAGCAATTCCTCCATATTCCCCATGAATCCATTCTCCCCATGGTCGGTGGTTTTCACGTCCTATTGCTTACTCTCACGGCTGGTCTGTTTCTCCTCACGCAGAGGTCTGTTCGTCCTCCAGATGGCCTGTTGATTCGTGTGCAGGGGTGAGGTTGTTTCCCCTCATGCGCAGGCTGAAATCCTCACGCAGGGATCGGGTATGTTTTCCCATGTATTTTGCTGTTGGGTGCAAGTTTTTCCTCACGCACAGACCGTTGAGGTCGATTTCCCATGTGAGAGCCGTGCTCACTATTTTGTTTTGGGGATGTTGTCTTCCCCACGGGTTTTCGTGTTAGCTGTGGTGTCCAACTGCGTTTTGGGCCACTGGGTATTTGTGGTGAGCCGTTTTTCTGCTGTGGTCTGAGTTTGAGTCTCCCATAGCTATGCTAGGAGCTCTGTTTCTTGTCCACTGTGGTCTGTGAATTGTTACCATTATTTGTTGGTGATTGGGTTGTTGTTGTTCCCCTGGTTTGGGGTGTTGTTGCTGAGTTGTTTTGGCCACGATAGGGCCAAGAACAACTCCGTGTTGCATTGTGGGCTTTAGCTGTGCTCATCTACTATTTGGGATTGTCACCGGTTGTTTTCCTTCTTCACAAGAGCTGTGAAGGGATTGTTGCTGCGTGTATGCAGTGGTTGGCCTTTGGGCTGTGTTGGCTTGGCTGATTTGTGAACAGCCTGATAAACCCAATGGTGCTTGCCTGCTGTTTTGTGCCCCCTTGGCTATGTGTAAGCCTGCAATTGTCCCTTAGTCCTTGAGGAATCATGCCCAGCTCGGGGGTGGCAGCGTTGCTGAGAGATTAATGAGCACGCTGGCCTATGGTTGGGTGGAACGTTGCAGCGGCATAGCTGGTTGCGGGTGAAGTCTTCACCAAAAGATAAGCCTGCTGTCAATATTTCATCTCTGCAATTATATATTGATGTCAATTAATTAATTATGATTAACATGTTTATGTTGGAAATGTATGTGTGTTGCTTCCGCTGTATGATTGAGGATTCAGGAATTTGTGTATGCTTAGGCATCTTAATATGCATCCTGTAAGTTTTAATTCCAGCATTGATTTATCCCTGTTGATGTTCATGGGGTGGTTTGCCGATCGTGTTTGATGTTCGTCGCGTCCTCTTCGCCGGTCTGAGGGATGGGGACGTGACAGTATGGTATCAGAGCTCCAGGTTGCAACAGTGGGCCTCTATGGGCCAAGAAGGTGCAGTGATAGAAGGTAGAATCACCTTCTCTGATCAGAGTTTGACAGCAGCAAACTTCAAAAATCGCCTAAGTGTTGACAGTAGTCGGAAGGCTTAGCAATTCTCGGTCCGTTGTTGCGGCTGTGAAAAGGATTCAGCCGCCGATGCAGTAATGAAGCCAATTACTGATGAAGGGGATGAAGTTAACCTCCGACATTGCGGAAGAATTCCGGAAGTGCCGCCGTTGCGGACGGTGGAGCGATTTCGCATCCAACTCGAAAGCCGTTCGATCGTCGACGTCGCAGAAAGGTTTAAAATTTGGCTAAGTATGGGACAGTCGGGCCACTAGCGGAAAGGCTTCCACCGTTGCGGAAGAGTTAGAAGTCCTCCCATCCGCCGTTTTGGAAGCGGAAGCATTAAGGCTTCCGATCCAGAAAGACCGCCGACGTCCGAAAAGATGAAAATTCTCCAAGTAAAGAGCAGTCGTCGGAAGGATTTGGCATTTGGCGAGCTGCCGTTGCGGAAGTCAAAGCCATTTGGCTTCCGATGTGAAATTCTTTCGACGTCCGACGTTCGACTTCTTCTAAGTGTCGATCGGAAGAAGTTAACGTTTGGCGAGCCGCCGTTGCGGAAGCCAAAGTCATTTGGCTCCCGATGTCAGAAGTCCGCCGACGTCCGACGTCCACCGTTGCGGAAGGGAGAATGCTTCCGATGTCCGCCATTGCAGAAGAAGAAGCGTTTTGGCTTCCGATGTAGAAAAGCTTCCGACAGCCGATGAGGTTATCATCCGCGGAACGATTAAAGCTTTCGGGGATCCGTCGTTGCGGAAGCAGAAGCATTAAGGCTTCCGATCCAAAAGTCAGCCGACGCCCGACGTTCAAGTCGGAAGAGAAAGTGTTCCGGGAGCCGATTCAGTGGAAGAAAGGATGGAAGAGGAGCCGATTCTGCGGAAGGAAGAATGGAAAGAGAAGCCGATTTCAGCTGTTTTTAGAAGGATTTTTCAGCTGTTTTTCAGTGAAATTTCAGGGCCGAAAAAGAGAAATTGGCAGTGATCTAATGTGCCAGATTGCGCGAAAACCAATGTTTTACAAAAAAAAAAAAAAACGAGGGTGCTGCCCTCGACACGCCCTGCAGTGGCGCAGGGAAGCCACAAGGGGGCAAGCCCCCTTGACCCCCGTCGTTCCCTCAGGAAGTTGTCTTTGAAAAGAAAATCCTATGGTTTGGGAAATTTAGTCAAACCCAAAATTCATAAAAGATGAATGAGGCAATGCAACTGCCAAAATGGCTCTGAGATCATTGGAAGAATGTGAAAATTCTACTTTGCAATGGTGTAATGAAAATGCAAAGATTTGGTGAAAGTCTTCATTCTTAGAAGTGGTGTGGTTTTCACACCCGAGGTCGGAATGACGCGTGTGAACAGGCGTTGGAAAGCTTATCCAGTGGAGAACAAGGATAAGTGACCAGAATCTAAGCATGGAGCAGCAAAGTGCTAATGATGGCCGCTACTATCAAATGGAAAAATCTGGACAATTGCATGCCCAGGGGCAGCAAGGACTATGAAGTCAACCAGCTGCTGTGTGGAAAATGGATTCCATGAGAAGATGAGGGATTTGAAAGGGAAGTTTTCATTAGACCCTATCTTGCTGATTATAACTACATTCCTAAGTTTATGCTTGAAATGCATGAGGATATGTTATGTATGAACCACTAATGATAATCATTGTTTTGATGTTGGCATTAGTGGAAAAACCAATGATGACATGGACCTGGATGAATATGTTGCGGATGCTGATAGATGTGACCAGCAACCCTATGAAGAAAGGGTTAAGGAAACAATTCCATGACAAAAGTTGGTGAGCAGATGCTGCAATCTCCTGCCAAGGACCAACCAAAGTGGTCATGTCAGGGGTGTAAGTACGACCCATGCAGGTAAGAGTTTGCTTATGACAAATTCCATGGATTGGTAAAGGTAAGAGACCTCATACCATGTGGATATTTGAATATAGAAAAGTATCATGCCTATATATGTTGATGACATTGATTATAATCATGCATCCTATATGAATTAGTCATGGTTAGGCCATGCACGGTATATTGAATGCAAGATAGCATGAATGGATATGCATTAGAAAGATTTTATGAATCTTGTAGTTATGCAAGGGATGTATGCATATGAAGGATGTGAGTGACTGATTGCATAATTGTAGGTGCAATGCCGTGATGTATTGCATGAATGCATTGAGATGAATGCATGTGATATGCGGACTAACTAATGATTGAAATGATGAATTAATGATAATTCTGGAACTGCTTCGAAGGCTGTTATGAATACAGGATAGTCATGATCAATTGGCTGCCAGAAATGCTCTATTGAAGAGCAAGGTGGTATGAATGATACGCTTGTGAAGTAAGGGTATCTAAACTTTCATTTAAATTGCATGAATAATGTGACTATGCCTTGCAATATTAGTATGATAATGATTGCATGACGTAAATGAGCTTTGATAATATTGATGTGACTAACAGCTAGGAGTATTTGAATTGTATAAATTCTGAAAATGCTTCAGTGATGGTTGTAGCAATGACAAGGTTATATGCATCCATACTTACCAAGTGTTCGGTTGTTTTAAGCTTATGTTTCAGGTAGATTACTTTGAGCATGGCATTGAGAGGTAAGACCCTGACCAATGCCAGGATCTACCATGTGAAAGAGCTTATTAAATTTGAATCGTGAATTTCAAATTTAAGAAATTGCTGACAACTACTAGTCACTATTGGCTTGCATAAGCTTGTGTTTGGATGTTTGAAGCTTATGTTTCAGGTAGATTATTCCGAGAATGGAATTGAGAGGTAAGATCCTGACCAATGCCAGAATCTACCATATGATATGCTTAATAGGTTGTTAAAATTCGAATTGTGAATTTCGGATTTGAGAAATTGCTGACAACCACTAGCCACTATTGGCTTGCATGAGATTGTGCTTGGTTGATTGAAACTCATGTTTCAGGTAGATTATTCCGAGAATGGAATTGAGAGGTAAGATCCTGACCAATGCCAGAATCTACCATATGATATGCTTAATAGGTTGTTAAAATTCGAATTGTGAATTTCGGATTTAAGAAAGTGCTAACGACTACTAATCATTGTTGGCTTGTGTGAGATTGTGTCAGGAGGGACACATGGTAAGTGGGTATTCATGTTATGATAGTAAGCATAAAATTATAATGGGCATAGTAATGCTGCTTACAAGAGACCCACAATTGAGCAAGTCAATTTCTGTAGTAGATAGAATTGCAAATTCTCATTGAATTTGATTTCTAATGTCATTGCTTGGTTATGGAACGATCAATTTGGATTGTAGTATCAGGTAATGATTGACTGTTTGGCTACTTGATGAATGTGTCAGGGGTACACACTACAGGAAGACCATGTGTGATGGCCTGCAGAAGCCAAACTTCATGGGAAGGTTTTCCCTTATCTCAGAAATGGGTTTCGGGTGAAACGCCATTGGACATTTTGAAAATGTCTCATATGCATTGCATGTTTGGTAGTAACATGAGTGAGATGGCATGGATTATGTCGGTAAGACATGTGTGGATACGGACTGTGTTGGGGGCTTGGTTTGCTTGTGAAACCTGGTACGTTGGAAACCACACAGACAGAGCTAGAGGGCTGGCTTTCTTCTCCACAACCCTGGGGTAGCACTGGAAGGGAATGCAGGGCCTGAGGGACTGAGTAGCAGAGAAGGGACTGATTCCTTGTGCTGGGTGTGTGTGGGTGTCTTAGAAGTTAGGCTAGTTCTGGTGTAGGTATTCCTAGCTCGGCGATGAGCTCACCAGCTTAGCATTAGCCTTTCCCAACTCCTGGATAGTCTGATAAATCCAACTAAAGGAATATTGCGACGGCAAATGGATAAGTGTTCTGTAACCCTTGCTATGAATATGCATGTTTAATTATTAAATTACCATATGAAGAACATGTTTGATTTATTTCCATGATGACCGATTGCTTGAGTATGAATAGGGCCTGCATGGCACACGCCGGGAATGGGTGCACACTTTTCCGATGTTGGATCATGAAAGGGTTTTCAATATTGATTACACTCTAGGGAGTGGACGCACTCCTGGTGTCTCAATACTTGATAGTGAATGATGAGAAATGTGAATACAGTTTTTAGAGCAATAACGCTGATGAGTTCGCTTGTATTGCTTGTGTTGCTTGTGTTGGTAGGCTAAAGGTAAAGGTAAAATGGTAAATGGTTGTTGTGAGGGGTTGCGGAGTAAGGGTTATTGTTGATATAAGTGTGTGTTGGTATAAGTGTATGTTGGGCTGTTATATGCCTGGGGATCCATAGTAGATCCTAGACCTAGAAATGGTCGTGTTAAAGTTCCAAGCCCAGTTGACATGAGGATGTACTGGCTGGACATTAATTATTTGATGTTGTGGAGCAGCCGGCGTGCTAACCTAACATCTAAGTCCATAGGA
>LPNX010626386.1:277414-324029 GCA_001517045.1 Pseudotsuga menziesii | reverse complement strand
CATGAATGAGCTCATGTGCCTGTTGGGGGAAGGCATGAAAAATATGAAAGTCTCCTTGATGAGACTTGGACTGTCATGCCAAATGGGGAAATTAATTGACAGATTTTAAATATCTATATTATGCTTGGTCTGATAAAATTTCAATGGTGCATTTCACAGGTGAGAAAAGTGAAACCAGGTGGTGCACATTGATCATGGCAGCAGATCAAAAGTTGCTAGAATTAGCTGGAAGTCTCCTTCAAATGATTGCCAAGACCCAAGAGAATCTTGGGGAGATGCTCAAGATACAAAGAAGGCAGAGTGAAATGAACCACCAGATTTTGCAAGACTCTATTAGTTTGCAAAGGGAGGTGAAAAGCCTTCTAGGAGCAATCGGCAAAGGAAAGGAAGGTGGATCAGCAGTGGGACAATTGTCCAAGCGACCCGATAAGAAATGGTCCAGGCATGAAGACTCCAAGGAAATTGAGCAGGTAAAGATGAAGCAACTAGTGAAATGCTGGAGATGCGGAGGACATCATTTATGCCGGGACTGCACAATGAGGGAACATGATGAAGGCGATAGCCACAAAGTTCCTAGACTTCGGGGTCAGCTGGAAGCTGAGAACCAGCAGGAAAAGTCCATGGAAGCTGAGAGGCTTGGTCTTGAATGTTCAAAGTAAATGATTGAACGTGGGATAGATCTGCAATTTTGAAATTTTGATGTGCAATTGTATATGTATTGTATATATATGTAATGGAACACCGAGGACGGTGTTATTCCAAGGGGGAGGGGAATGTAATGTCCCCGGTTTCGACCCTGTTTGCATGATGTATATATTGTAATTAATTGTGGTGAGGAGCTCAAGGCAAAAGCCCCATCATCGATTTGTGTATGTTTCGGCAATAGGTATAGTTGCCGATGGTATATCATGCTGTTTGGAACATTGTAATGTGGCATCATGTAAATACGCACATCAAATAAAACTGAAACCACAACCAGCTACGGCAGTGCAACGTTAAGATGAAAAGGGCATGGTTCCAAAGGATAAGGGGTGAGGGATGTCAAACCTTGGTTATGGGAAAAACCCATGTCTCACCACCATTGTTGTTTGTCACCTTTTGTCTCATCCAACCTTGTCAACCTCTTTAATGCTTCAGCTGGTGGTTGGGGAGTTATGGCTGAGTGGCTGAGGGCATTTATTGCTGGAGAAAACGTGGGTAAAGAGGCAAGCAATTCCTCCATCTTCCCCATGACTCCATTCTCCCCATGGTCGGTGGTTTTCACGTCCTGTTGCTTACTCTCACGGCTGGTCTGTTGCTCCTCACGCAGAGGTCTGTTCGTCCTCCGGATGGCCTGTTGATTCGTGTGCAGGGGTGAGGCTATTTCGCCTCATGCGCAGGTTGAAATCCTCACGCAGGGATCGGGTATGTTTTCTCGTGTATTTTGCTGTTGGGTGCAAGTTTTTCCTCACGCACAGACCGTTGAGGTTGATTTCCCATGTGAGAGTCGTGGTCACTGTTTTGTTTTGGGGCTGTTGTCTTCCCCACGTGTTTTCATGTTAGTTGTGGTGTCCAACTGCATTTTGGGCCACTGGGTATTTGTGGTGAGCCATTTTTCTGCTGTGGTCTGAGTTTGAGTCTCCCATAGCTATGCTAGGAGCTCTGTTTCTTGTCCAATGTGGTCTATGAATTGTTGCCATTATTTGTTGGTTGATTGGGTTGTTGTTGTTTCCCTGGTTTGGGGTGTTGTTCCTGAGTTGTTTTGGCCACGATAGGGCCAAGAACAACTCCGTGTTGCATTGTGGGCTTTAGCTGTGCTCATCTACTATTTGGGACTGTCACTGGTTGTTTTCCTTCTTCACAAGAGATGTGAAGGGATTGTTGCTGCGTGTATGCAGTGGTTGGCCTTTGGACTGCGTTGGCTTGGCTGATTTGTGAACAGCCTGATAAAACCAACGGTGCTTTCCTCCTGTTTTGTGCCCCCTTGGCTATGTGTAAGCCTGCAATTGTCCCTTAATCCTTGAGGAATCATGCCCAGCTCGGGGGTGGCAGCGTTGCTGAGAGATTGATGAGCACGCTGGCCTATGGTTGGGTGGAACATTGCAGCGGCGTAGCTGGTTGCGGGTGAAGTCTTCACCAAAAGATAAGCCTACTGTCTATATTTCATCTCTGCAATTATATATTGATGTCAATTGATTAATTATGATGAACATGTTTATGCTGGAAATGTATGTGTGTTGCTTCCGCTGTATGATTGAGGATTCAGGAATTTGTGTATGCTTAGGCATCTTAATATGCATCCTGTAAGTTTTAATTCTAGCGTTGATTTATCCCCGTTGATGTTCATGGGGCGGTTTGCCGGTCGTGTTTGATGTTCGTCGCGTCCTCTTCGCTGGTCTGAGGGATGGGGACGTGACAGTGGGGTATCCTGCAATTATAGTTTAACGAAAAACTTTATGCTAACATGCCATACAGAGCAACGCCAACACGAAACTAAGGTCTGGACAAGGTTCTAAATCTAAACAAAGTTCAAAAGAGATATACAAGGTAAATATTTTTATCAATGCATAAGTTTTATCATAAATATGCTAATGGCTAAACTTTATCATTGCAGGTATAATATAAGCCAAACATTTGAAATGTAAACTATAAAATTCCATTATCCTCCAATGGGGAAAACTACGCCAAAAACAAAGGTTTCAATTTGATGTGATGTGTTTGATAGTCGGACTCAAATTTTGATATCCACATAATGATAAGTAAGAATAAGGTAATATTCGTCATTAAGACAGACCCTACGATTTCAATCCGTTCTCTAGCTGTCGGCAAGGCATGAGCTATAAATCCCTAAAGGTTTTAATGGTTCTTGATTTCTGCGTGGGTCATTTCATTAAGGTTTTGGAGAATTTTAGAAGCTCCTTCATTTTCCCCAGGGTCCTTTAGCTACTTGTTTTTGCTACTCCTCTGTCTGTAACTAGAGGTGGAAGAACCACCAAACTCTGCTCTTGTCACCATTTGAACCAGTCTACGCTCGGCTCAAGCATTAATGGATTCTGCAAACTCTGCTATGGTGTTGACCGTATACTGATGAACTATAGAAAGGTAATTGTAATCTCCACTATTATTCCTTTTTTCTTATTACTAGGTCTTTTCTTAAATTGTTCAGGGTTTAACTTCCAGGTTAATGTATTGCTTGCAGTACAACTCTGGAGTGAGGTGGAGGACCATACTAGCTGCGAAGCCTTTTCCCTTTAAGTTGTAATACCTCTGTCACTCCCTTGTGTGGCTCTTGGGGAGAAAAACTAGTTTCATGGTATGTTTTCATGGCCTCCGTATTCGATATGGAAGTGATATATTTCTTTGGTATATATGTAGATTTAATGTAATGGTATTTATAATATTCGTGGAGTCTTTAAATGACTTTGCCACTCTATAATTTTTGTTGGTTTTGAAACAATGTTAAAATACAAGAAGTACCTGTGCGGGTTTTAATATTGAAACTCAATTGGTTTATACTTCTCTGTCAATCCAGAATGTAATTAAATAGTTTAGCTGTGGAGTCTTGCGACTGTACCACCTTCATATAAAAGATATAAAGTTTATGTCAGTTGTAATTATGTATATCCTTGAATTTCGTTGAACCGAGAGGGTTTCATAACTTAGTTTGATTATATAGTTCCTGTCACTGCGGCTATGAGATTACTTTGTTAAATTTGTTTGTGCTTCGAACGCCACTTCCATTACAGTTTTACTACTTTGATAGAATGTTGAAAAGCATGACTGTAACTATCTGATTGTGGCTATCTGTAAAATATTTCCAGAGTTGTATTTATGGTTTTGTCGTAGCTATTAGTTAAACATTGCCTTACTTCTTTGTATCATTCATATTTTATGTTTTACTATAGCGTGGAACTTGTGTAGCTTACTGTCGAATCTTGGTTTTGGAATAAGGATCATTTATTATGTATATTTGTTTTTGGCATAGAAAGCCACTTTAAAACACAGTTTTGTTATTTCTGATGGTTAATCAACTGGAAGCATTGGGGTTCGATCCTAAGACCGCTCATCGTGAAAGTAGTAACTTTGTTTTGGTATAAATAAGATCCTAGATTCGATCTCTATACAAAGCTATTAGTAAAGTATGAACCCGTGAGGGATTTACATGTTTCTTAGATGTGTTTAATGTTCAAACTCTAATATTGAACGAAGATTTCAGCTCTTTTACTTAACAGTATGTGTGGCTATAAGCCATTGCCATAAATTTATTATTGGTTTGATAACACGATGGAAAATATATGGGAAGACGCCCTTAAGGTTTTACTATGTACAGCCCTTGTTGTTTTTTATTCTATTTTTCATTTCTCGAGTCCTCTATTTGTTTAAAGTTTGTAATATCATTCTGGCTATGTTGTCGTAATGTATTTTTAAAATAAATTACTGTTTACCATTATTTATCGGTTGTTTAACCTAAAATATTGTAAAGGAAATGGTTGTGGAGCCTCTGCCCTTTAAAATAGGTTTTAAGAGAGGGGTTGTAAGGCCTTAGTCAAAAAGGAATTTCTCTTGTCGAATAACTCTGCAGGGTTTTAGTTAATTAGTATTTAAAATATTGATTACAGGTCGTTTATTCTTCCACAGATAGTCTGTAGCTCTAGAAACACTTACAAGAAGAAAATTAGTTGTGAGACTCCTTTCGAAATTATTTCTATCTATAACATATCTAAAGAGCCATGATGGCCAATTGTTATTATTGTGAATAGAGTAATAAGAAGGAACTTGGTTTTGTGCATTTATATTCTTATACAGTTGGAAGTTAATGTATTTGAGAAAGTAATACTGTAAGTATGTTTTAACAAGGATAAAGTGTGTTGCTTTACTTAATTCATCCACAACTACCATTATTGAATCATTTTGTTTCTGGTTTTTAGGTAAACCAGTTACAAATTCAAGACTGATGTCTTCCCATTTTCAATTTGGAATTGGTAATGGCTATAAAAGGCCTGTTAGGTGTTGATATTCAACTTTAACTTGCTGACATTCGATACATCTAGCTAAAAATTCAGCAACCTCATTTTTCATGTTATACCAAAAGTACTCTTTTCTTAACATAGTTATCACCTTCTGATACCCCAGATTTCCAGAATAAGGAATTTTGTGCATTTCATTCAAAATCAATAGCATAACTTCTAGTATATTTGGTACATAAAGTATGTTTTTAAACAGTATTATACCTTTTTCATTAAAACTGTAATCTGTAATTATATTTTCAGATCTATTTTGAGTTATCTTTTCTTTTAAATTACGGTATTTTAGATCCCTCTTTATTTCTTCTTCCAATTTATCTTCCAAATCAGTTTTATAACTGCAAATGGCAGCTACAAAACTTGTTACTGCATTCCTACTTAAGGCATCAACCACTTTGTTTTCTTTCCTTCTAATATGTTTGATTTCAAAATTATATTCGCTAAGGAAAGCTAGACATCTAGCTTTCCTTGTGTTTAGATTTTGCTGATCAAACATATATTTTAGGCTTATGTTATCGGAAGTTAGTAGAAATCTTTTACGTATTAAGTGATGACGCCACATTTTTAAAGCATGGATTATTGCAGCCAACTTAAAGTCATAAGTTGCATAGTTATTTTTATGAGTTTTTAATTTTCTTAATTCGTATGCAATTGCATGACCTTCTTGTGTCAGTACTCCACCTAAGCCTTCGTTGCATGCATCCGTGCATACAACAAAATATTTGTCTGGATCTGCTATTTTTAGAAGGGGTGTAGTAGTTCGTAATATTTTTAGCTTATTAAAATTGTTTTCGCATTTCTGATCCCAAAAGTTTTTTTTACCCTTTTTTCTGTAATGAAGTTATAGGATTTGCAATCCTTGAAAATCCTTCAATAAATTTTCTATAATAACCTGTTATCCCCATAAAGGATCGTACATCAGTTATGTCCTTAGGACTAGGCCAATCAATTATAGCTTTTATTTTATCTGGGTCCACCGCAATCCTTTCTTCAGATATTAAGTTCCCTAAATATTGTATTTTATTTTTATAAAAATCATATTTGTTGAACTTAACATATAGCTGATGTCCTCTTAACACTTGTAGAATTATCCTTAGGTGTTCATCATGTTCTTCTTTTGTATTAGAATAAATTAATATGTCGTTTATAAAGATGACTACAAGTTTGTCTAAATACTTACTTAGGACATTGTTCATTAAGCACATAAAGGTTGGTGGTGCATTTGTTAGCCCGAAGGGAATAACCACAAATTCATAATGCATGTATCCTATCCGGAAAACAGTTTTAAAGATGTCTTTATCTTTAATTATAAATTGGTGATACCCAGACCCTAAGTCGATCTTTGAGAATATCGTTGCTTCGCGTATCTCACCAAACAGATTGTTAATGCAGGGCAGAGGATACCCATTCTTAATTGTTATTTTATTAAGTTGACAATAGTCTATACATAGACGCAGAGTACTGTCTTTCTTTTTAACAAAAATGACTGGTTCTCCCTAAGGGGATACACTTGTTCTTACATAATGTTTATCTATTAATTCTTGTAATTGTAATTTTAATTCATTCAACTCTAAAATGTTCATTCTATAGGGATCTTTCGAATTAGGTATCGCTCCATTCTAGGTACTAATTCGATTGTAAATTCTAGATCACGTTCAAGATGTAATCCTGGAATTTATTTCGAGAATACATTCGCGAAATCTTGTAGGATTGGAACATCCTCAGATCCTAGTTTATCTTTTTTTATCAATTTGTTTATTATTTATAATGTGTACAAAAAAGACTTTACAGCCCTTCCTTACATCCTTTTTCATCTGTGAGGCTGAAATTTGTCTAACATATATTTTCCTAGGTATTCCTGTGACAGTAATTCTTCCTCCTTCATTATTTAAACAAGTAAAAGTTTTCTGAAAAATAGTTTAAAATCACTTTGTGTTTATCAAGCCAATCCATTCCTATTAGGACATCGTAATATCCTAAAGGTAAGACATTTAGCTTGACCTGAGTTTCAAATTGAATCATAATCAAATTACAAATTTTAACATAATTTACCACCTTTCTTTTAGTTCCTGTGGCTAACTGGACCAGCCATGATTTTTCAAACTTTTTTAATGATAAGTTGCACTTTTCCACTATGCTAGGAGATACATAGTTTAATCTATCACCTGGATCAATTAATATGGAAACATAAAAATTTTGGATCATACATTGGAATTCCACCATGGAAGTCTGGTGGTCCACCGGTCAGTTCTCCTGAGATGCATTTATCCTATGCATCTCTTTTGGCACATCCCTAACTATTTCCTCTTCTTGGATAGTGTGTATGTTGTTGATGTTCTCCTTCCGGTTCGGTAGTACTTGGTGTAATGTGGTCCTTGACATTCCCAACATTTGACAGGTTCCCTTTGTTCAGTATTTTTAACAAAATAGTTTGGCATATCCTAGTCCTTTGATGTTGCAGTATTCTGGGGTAATTTATTCTTAAAATAATTTTTCTGATAGTTATTCTTGGAGAATTTCTGAGACTTACTCACAAAACTCTTGTTTGACTTGAATAATCTTCTTCTTTGGTCAAAATGACTTGTATTTTTAGTCTTACAGTTAGGTAGACTTTCCCTTTTCTTACTCTGCTCATACCATAAATCAACATTTCTCATAGCTTCCTCCAAAATTTTCAAATTATCAAACTCAATTCTATCTTTGAAGCTAGTAGGGAGACTGCTTAAAAACCGTTGAATTTTAGGATTTTCATCTATTATGTATGGTACATATCTTAATAGCCTTAAAAACTTCCTGTTCAACTCTTTCATGGGCATGGAACCCAGTTTTAATTCATAGAACTTCTTGGTTCTTTCTTCGTAGTATTGTTCAGACAAAAACTTTCTTTTAAAATATGACTTAAAAATTCTCCAGGTTAAATACTTCTATTTCATATTTTTGACCATCTTTATATCTTGCACAAGATATCGTCTTTTCCAGTCAAATTGTAAATAGCCATTCTGGCCTTTAGTCTGTCAGAATAGTTGTAAATCTGGAACTATTTCTTCATTCCTGACAGCCAAGCTTCTGCTTCCTCACCTTTCTCTACTTCCCTGTTGAACATGGGAGGATTTATTTTTTTGTATTCCCCATAAATTTATTTGTAGGGTTTATAATTCCTTCTCCTAGGATTATGGTCACTTTCACTACTGTCTCTCATGTACTTATACATTCCCTTATGTGACCTTGCATTAACCTCTGAAGAAGATTCAGTTTCAAAATATTTTACTTTCTTTCTTTTATGTTTGTAAGAGGTTGTTTCAGAATCAGTTTCGTAAACATTCCATTTCTCTTTTCCTCTGTTATTCATATTATCTAGTAACATTTGATTCATTTTTAGAATCCTTTCATTGTCTAATTTGACAATCTACAGCTCCTCTTTTAACTTCTCAGCTATCTGTATTAACTTTGGATTGTTCAAATCTACATAAAAGTTGTTAGGATTGTTATGTTGAGAAACATTTTCTGCAGATGCTTCAACACCTTCCATTTTCTTGCAAAATGGATTGTATATTTATGTACATAAATTAATGCAAATAAAATTAGTATATTGTTTTTCTTACTTAGATGTGAGTGAGCCAATCAGGCCTAGTGTTTGGAAACTCGCTTTGTTACCACATGTACCATCCCTAAATTTCGTAAATAAAAAAAATATTTACTGCATGTAATCTTAGATATTCCTAGTTAATATTTAAAAAGTCGTTATTACTCGCACTTATTTTTGTCATGCATTACTGTCGTCATGTATCTAAGTTATTATTAGTTTTCTTAATTGGTGATCTGTCGACATGTCATTACTTTGTGACATAGGAAAAACTGTCTAAATCCAACTTATTGTCGTAAAATAGTTTGTCATTGTCATTTGTTTGACTCTACCTTGAGCTGCACGTGGGATGGATCACGGTCTTACTTAGTCGACATGAATAATGCATTAATCCTTTCGTCCAATATGTGCAGCCAGTGGGGTATCCTGACATTACAATTTAAACGACAAACTCTATGCTAACTGTTAGATTTTTAACATTTAAGCTATATGATCTTAGGATTTTATATGAGAGAATAACAAGCACAAAAATCAATCATAGAGACAATGAACATAAATATTTTCCTCGGGGAAACCATAAAGGAGAAAAACCCACAACTTCCTCAGAGATAGAATCAGCACCAAAAGTAAAACCCAAAGATACAAATATGATCTCCCGACAGCAGTAGTCTTTCTCTCTCTTGTCCCAACTTCTTCTCTCTCTCTCGGTTATGCACTATAACTGAGTGTGTGTGTCTGTATGGTAAATAGAGAGGCTCACTATCTATTTATAATAATTATCGACTTGGCATTAACTCACCAGGGCCGACTTCTCTAGGAGAGTCTAATAACCCTAGTTCCCCACAACTGTGGGGACTTTAACCCTTGAACAATAAGGAGGGTTACCCTCTATGAATTTACATGACTTGTTTACTTTATTGATTCTCCCGATAAGATCATCGGGGTATGACATGACACAATTACATCATTGATACTCCCAATAGGGACATTGGGGTATAATATACAAGTGAATACATTCTAAAGTTACAAATACATTAACACTCCCTCTTAACTAGGAAGGTATTCTCTCGACACAATTTATTAGCACAAGTATTCTTCTCTGGGTCATCACTGGATCATCATCAAGTCCTCATCATTAGTTCATCATTATCAAGTCATCATCATGAAGTATGGATCATCATTGGATCATCATGAAGTATGGATCATCACTGGATCATCATCACTGCTTCCGCTATCTCTAACAAATGGTGATATCTCTCAATTATACTCGTCACAAGAAGTTATACAGAGCCAACCCTTTTTCATGCTGGTTGTAGGCTTAGCCTCCATGTAGGTCTTCATCGTCTTCAACACTTATATCTGACCATGGAATGAACCATGTCAGAAAGGCCCACCCAACACTTATATATGACCATGGGAGGAACACATCCAAGAACCATGTCAGAAAGGCACGCCCAACACTCACATCTAACAATGGGATGACCACATCCAAAACCCATGTCTGAAAGGCCCAACACTCACATCTGAGCTCATCTTGTTAGAAAGGCTCTACACTTACATCTGATCATGTGGGAACACATCTCGCAATCACATCAGAATGGATCTACACTTATATCTGATCATGTGGGAACACATCTCGCAATCACATCAGAATGACTCTGTGCTTATATATAATCATGTGGGAACACATCTCGCAATCACATAAGAATATCTCTGCACTTACATCAGACCATGTGGAGCTTAGCCTTCCATAATGTCAGAAAGGCTAACAGACACATCTATTCCCTTTGGAGGGAACCTCGATCTGGAGAACACAAAGCTTCTCCTTGAAATACTCAAACTTCACTCTAGCTAATGATTTGGTCAACACATCAGCTATCTGCTCTTCCGTCACAACATATTGAAGTTTCACTGCTCCTCTCTACACCATATCCCTGATATAGTGATATTTGATCTCAATATTCTTTGACTTGTCATGAAACACTTGGTTCTCTGACAACTTCACACAACTTTGATTGTCGCAATATATACAAGTAGCATCGAGCTGGAGATCATCGGACGGTAGCTTTCTTAGCCACACTGCCTCACAACTAGCCGAACAAGCTGCAACATACCCTGCTTCGGCTGTACTTAGTGACACACATGATTTCTTCCTACTTAACCAGGAGATCACACATGATCCCATACTGAAGCAACACCCTGAAGTGCTCTTCCTATCAATGGCACTGCCTACCCAATCTGAATCCACATAACCTTCTAGTTTAATCTTCTGATTTGCCTCATACTTGAGCCCATAATCAATTGTACCCTTTAGGTACCTCAAAATATGCTTTACAGCAATCAAGTGAACATGTCTCGGATCTGTTAGGAACTGGCTCAATGTGTTCACTGCAAAGCAAATATTTGGTCTCATATTCGTCAGGTACATCAAGGAACCAATCATCTGACGATACATCATAGAATAGACTGACTCTGATTAAGCATCACTCAATAGCTTCATATTCGATGCCATAGGTGTGGTCATGGCCTTGCAGTCCATCATCCTGAATCTCTTCAGGATCTCAACTGCATACTTCCCTTATCCTAGGGAGATTCCATCCGCATTCTACCACACCTCCATGCCTGGAAAGTAATGCATCATAACCAAGTCCTTCATCTCAAACTCAACAGCCAACTTCCTCTTTGTGTCAGCTATCAACCCATCTGCACCTGTTAAAAATAGGTCATCTACATATAGTAGGAGCATTATTGGGTTCCCTTCTTCAATCTTGTAGTAAAGGTTGGAATTTTGGTAAAGCCCAAACTAGTCAAGAAGCTGTCAATTCTCTCATACCACATCCTGGGTTCCTGTTTCAAACCGTACAGGGCTTTCTTCAATTTACACACATCAGTCTTCCTATCATGTGTCTGAAAGACGAGTGGCTGCTCCACATATACTTCCTCTTCTACTACTCCATTCAAGAAAGTTGTCTTGACATCAATCTGGTGTACTTTCCATTTCATTACTGCACCTATAGCAAGTACTGATTTGATGGAAGTATATCTGGCTACAGGTGCAAACGTTTCTTCAAAATATATTCCTTCTTTCTGGGAGAAGCCATGAGCCACAAATATTGCTTTATATTTCTCTATGCTACCATCTGCAGCATGCTTGATCTTATAGATCCATTTGGAAGTCACGACAGACTTCCCCTCTGGTCTTGGGACAACATCCCAAACATCATTCTTCATGATCGACTGATACTCCTCGATCATAGCATCCTTCCATTCTTTCTTTTCTGCCGCTTCTTCATAGTTGGAAGGTTCTTTATCTATGATGTCACATAATAGGGCTACATATCCAGAGTAGGACCTAGTTATTTTCCTTTCTCTGTGCATTTATTCTGGAGCCCCATATCTCTTTGCACCTTGGATAGCCTCTTGTACCCATGCAGGTTTCCTCTTGTGAGGATTATTCTCCTGAGGTGGATCTATAGGTTCTTGAGGTTCTTCTATTTCTTGATCTTCTTCTGGAATTACTTCATCCATGGTTGTATCTCGAATCCTGGGTATTTCAGTTTCTTCAGGATCTTCAACTGGTCTCTTCCTAGATTTGTTGTAAGCTGTGTCTTCATCAAATTTTACATGTCCGCTGATGTCGATCTTCTTGAATCCTGGGAAGTATATTCTATAATCCTTCGATCTTTCAGAGTTTCCCACAAATATACCCTTATTTCCTGAAGGATCTAACTTTGTCCTCTTTTCTTTTGGAATGTGTATGTACACTGGATAGCCAAATATTCTGAGATGACTAACTTCTGGTTTCTTTCCAAAAAACACTTCTTCAGGTGTCTTGTTCTCGAGTACTCTATGTGGAGTACGATTTTGTACATACACAGCTATTTTGGCAACTTATTCCCATAGATGCATAGGAAGATCTTGATCATGGAGCATTGCCTTTGTTGCTTCCATGATTGTTCTATTCTTCCTTTCTGCAACCTCATTCTGTTGTGGATTATATGGAGTGGTCAACTCCCTCTTAATCCCTGAATCTCTGCATAATTCCTTGAATTCATTTGATGTGAATTCTTTTCCATTATCTGGTTGAAAAATCTTGATCTTCTTCTCTGTGTGGTTTTCGATCAAGGCTTTGAATTCCTTGAACTTGCTGAATACTTCATCTTTGTTCTTCATGAAGTATATCCATGTCTTCCTATAAAAATCATCAATGAAAGAAACATAGTATACATACCCGCTTAATGAACTAGATGACATCGGACCGTATACATCGGAGTGAATGATTTCCAATATTCCTTTAGCCTTGCTTTCACTACTTGGAAATGTATTCTTTGTGTTCTTTCCTTTCGCACATCCCCTGCATACTCCTTCATGTTTTTTCTGCATTTTCGGAAGACCTTCAACAACTTTGCTTGCAAGTGGTAGTGCCCTATAGTGTACATCTGCAAGCCTTTGATGCCAAAGTTCATTTGGTTCTACTGAGTCATGAACTAAAGCTTGTCCTGGTTGGCCCTTTAATCTGTATAGTCCTCCCTCTTGTTCTCCAATTACTACTACATCGTCAATAGTCTTTCCTTTTGGCCACATGAGGACTTTGCCATCTATAAATGCAACTCTTCTTCCTTTTGCATCTATTGCAGAGATGGAGAGAAGGTTCTTCTTTAGTCTTGGTACAAATAGGACATCCTTCATTTTCATAGACTTTCCAGAGTCTAATTTGTAGAAGAGTTCTCCACTACCTTTTATTGGATATTGGTAGTCATCCCCAAGTTTCATCTTGTGGGGTGATTCATGTTCTGATAGTTTCACAAAGGATTCCTTAAATCCCATCATGTGTTTGGAAGCCCCACTGTGGCCCCACTGTCAATAAGCCAATCATTGCTTCGATGTGTGATTGTTCTTGTGAGAGCAAAAATCACAACATATTCTTCGTCACTTGAAGAATCATCACTTTCTTGTTTGATTCTCTTTGTGGAAGGTTCATCATCCTCTGCAACATGAGCATGATATATTCTCGTGTTTCCCTTCCTCTTGTGAGATCTATCTTTGTTTCTAGGACAATATCTTGTAAGTTGTCCTATTTCATCACATGTATAGCAAATGAACTTAGACAAATCTTTGTTGGATTTTCTAGTGTTATTCTTCTGGCGAGAGTGCTTAACTCTGTGATGGTCTATTTTGATTTTCTTGGATTGTACTGTGAGACCTTGATCTTCACTTCCCATATTTTCTTCTCGAGCTAATATTCGAGCTTCTTCTTGTGAGCACTCCTCCCACAGTCTGCTAAGCTTGACTAGCTTCTATCTGGCATAGATCCCTTGAATGAAAGAGTTCCATGCCCTACGGAGACCATTCAAGGTGGTCATCACAATTTCTGCATTCTCTACTTCTTCATCTACAGCTTCAATCTGTTCCTTAATCTGGGAGACCCTTGTAAAGTAAGACTGGATGGCCTTCGCATTCTAGATCTTTACATTCTTCAAATGGTTTCTCAAAGTCATCTTCCTGCTTATGTTCTTCCATTCAAATAACTTAGTTAGAGAATCAAACATCTCTTTAGGTGTCTTTAGGGAGGACAACTGAGGTATGAGATGATCCTTGATTGAATCAGCAAAATTCCTCTTAGCCATGACCCTTTTTTTTTGTGTCAGGCCTTAGCCTCGTCTCCCTCTGGAATTGGAATCTCTTCACTGATGTAAGAGTCCAACTCATTTTCTTCCAAGACCAGGGAGATCCTATACTTCCAGGATTAGAAGTTGTCATCTCCCTCAATATTTACATCAAGCTTGTTGTGATGAGACATCTTACCAGAGAACCTCAAATGAAAATACAAAAGATTTAGATCTTACCAGGTTAAGATGTCCAAACTAGATCTGGAGCTGGATTTCTGCAAAGCTGGTTTTCTGGTTCAGGTGCAGATTAGGGTTTGACTTTCCTAGAGTTCTACCCAACCAATTTTTTTTATCTTGATCTCTAAACTTCGATTTTGGGAAGGAGATCAATCCAGGCCTGGGCTCACTCAAAAATTCCACTTCTGTTGAAAGCCCTAATTTTCTGCAGTAGTGTCGGGTTAAAAACTGAAAATGCTTAGAATCAGATTCTGCTTCGACAGAAAGATGCTCCCTAGGGAGGAGAGTCAGCCTAGCCTCCTTTTGCTAAAAATATGTGGAGAGAGATCCAAAAAGTAGGAAGCCCTGGCTTCAGCAGTTGCACAGTGTCTTCTTCTCAAGTTAGCTCTGATACCATGTTAGATTTTTAACATTTAAGCTATATTATCTGAGGATATTATGTGAGAGAATAACAAGCCTAACAATAAATCACAAGAGACAATGAACACAAAGATTTTCCTTAGGGAAACCATAAAGGAGAAAACCCCACAACTTTCTTAGAGATAGAATCAACACCAAAAGTAAAACCCAAAGAAACAAATATTATCTCCCTATAGTAGTAGTCTTTCTCTCTCTTGTCTTAGCTTCTTCTCTCTCTCTCAGTTATGCGCTACAACTGAAGGTGTGTCTCTGTATGATAAATAGAGAGGATCACTCTCTATTTATACTAATTCTTGACTTGACATTAAATCACCAGGGTTGACTTCTCTAGGAGAGTCTAATAACCCTAGTGCCACGCAACTGTGGGGACTTTAACCCTTGAACAATGAGGAGGGTTACCCTCTATGAGTTTACATGACTTGATTCTCCCAATAGGATCATCGAGGTATGACATGACATAATTACATCACTGATACTCCCAATAGGGACATTGAGGTATAATATACAAGTGAATACATTCCGAAGTTACAAATGCATCAACACTAGCATGCCATATGGAGAAACTCCAACACGAAACTAAGGTCTGTACAAGGTTCTAAATCTAAACAAAGTTCAAAAGCCATAATGCAAGGTGACTATTTTTATCAATGCATAAGTTTTATAGTAAATATGTTAATGGATAAACATTATCATTGCATGTACAATATAAGCCAAACATTTGAAATGTAAACTATAAAATTCCACTATCCTCCAATGGGGAAAACTATGCCAAAGACAAAGGTTTCAATTTGATGTGATGTGTTTGACAGTCGGACTTAAATTTTGATATCCACTTAATGCTAAGTAAGGACAAGGTAAGATTCATCATTAAGACATACCCTACGATTTCAATCCATTCTCCAGCTGTCAGCAAGGCATGAGCTGTAAAACCCTAGAGGTTTGAATGGTTCTTGATTTCTGCGCAGGTCATTTCATTAAGGTTTTGGAGAATGTTAGAAGCTCCTTCATTTTCCCTAGGGGCCTTCGGTTGCTTGTTTTTGCTACTCCTCTATTTGTAACCAGAGGTGGAAGAACCACCAAACTCTGCTCTTGTCACCATCTAAACCAGTCTATGCTCGGCTCAAGCATTAATGGAGTTTGCAAACTCTGCTATGATGTTGACCGTGTACGGATGAACTACATAAAGGTAATTGTAATCTTCACTATTTTTCCTTTTTTCTTATTACTAGGTTTTTTCTTAAATTGTTCATGGTTTAACTTCTAGGTTAATGTATTTTTTGCAGTACGACTATGGAGTGAGGTGGAGGACCATACCGGTCGTGAAGCCTTTCCCCTTTAACTAGTAAGACCTCTATCACTCCCTTGTGTGGCTCTTAAGGAGAAAAATTGGTTTTGTGGTATGTTTTCACGGCGATGGGTTTTTCTCCACTCCGTATTTGATATGGAAGTGATATATTGCTTTGGTATAAATGTAGATTTATTGTAATGGTATTTATAATATTCGTGGAGTCTTTAAATGAATTTCCCACTCTGTAATTTTTGTTGGTTTTGAAACCTTGTTAAAATACAGGAAGTACCCGTGAGGGTTTTAACATTAAAACTCAACTGGTAGTTATAATTCTGTGTAAATACAAAATGTAATTAAATAGTTTAGTTGTGGATTCTTGCAACTGTGCCACCATCATATGAAAGGTATAAAGTTTCTGCCAAATTGTAATTATGTATATCCTCCATTTTCGTTGACCCGAGAGGGTTTCATAACTTAATTTGATTATACAGTTCCTATCACTGTGGCTATGGGCTTACTCTATTAAATTTGTTTGGGCTTCAAATGCCACTTCCATTACAATTTTACTACTTTGATAAAATGTTGAAAAGCATGACTGTAACTATTCGGTCATGGCTATCTGTAAAATATTGCCAGAGTTGTAATTATGGTTTTTCCGTAGGTATTAGTTAAACATTGGCTTACTTCATCGTATCATTCATTATTTATGTTTTACTATAGCATGGAGGTCATGTAGATTATTGTCGAATCTTGGTTTTGGGATAAGGAGCCTTTATTTTGTATATTTGTTTTTGGCATATAAAGCCACTTTAAAACACAGTTTCGTTATTTCTGATGGTTAATCATCTGGCAGCGTTGGGGTTTGATACTAAGACCACTCGTCATGATAGTAGTAACTTTGTTTTGGTATAAAGAAGATCTTAGATTCAATCTCTATACAAAGCTATTAGTATGTTATGAACCCGCGATGGCTTTACATGTTTCTTACATGCGTTTAATTTTCAAACTGTAATATTGAACGGAGATTTTAACTCGTTTACTTAACAGTATATTTGGATACAATCCACTGCCATAACACTGTCATAGCTTTATTATTGGTTTGATAGCATGATTTAAAATATATGGGATGACACCCGTAAGGTTTTATCGTGTACTTGCTGCATTTTATTCTATGTTTCGTTTCTCGAGTCCTCTATTTGTTTAAAGTTTGTAATATCATTATGGCTATGCTTCCATAGTGTATTGTTAAACGAATTATTGTTTACTATTATTTATCAGTTGTTTAACCTAAAATACTGTAAAGGAAATGGCTATGGAGCCTCTTCCCTTCCAAATAGGTTTTAAGAGAGAGGTCGTAAGGCCTTAGTCAAAAAGGAATTTCATCTGTCGAATAACTTTGTGGGGGTTTTAGTTAATTAGTATTTAAAAGATTGATTGCAGGTCAATTATTCTTCCATTGTCAATCTGTAGTTTTAGAAACACTTACATGAAGAAAATTAGTTGTGAGACTTTTTTTGAAATTATTTCTATCTATAACAGATCTAAAGAGCCATGATGGCCAATTGTTATTATTGTGAACAGGGTAATAAGAAGGAACTTGGTTCTGTACATTTATATTCTTAGACAGTTGGAAGTTAATGTATTTGAGAAAGTAATACCCTAAGTATGCTCATAAAAGAAAAGACTCTGCACTTATTTTTCTGTTCCTATAATTGTACTGTAAATGAAAGTTCCATTTTACTAATTGTTTATCTTTGACAATAAGAGTTGTAGCTTGTAAATTTAATTAAATACTACGTCTTCTAAATATCAGTAGATTGTAAACAATATATAAATATATTACATCTTATTTGCTGTAATAACTATCATACACAATGATTCCATTATTCTATACTATTACTCATTATAATATCACATCTTCCTACTTAAACATAACTTCCTACTTAAACATAATTTCATATCTTCCTGTACTAGAGTACGCAACTTCGGTGAGAGGAAAAATACAGGAGATAATTTATCTTCATTTCTATATCAATCAGTTTCTATGCAAATACTAAATCCTACAATCATTTAATAATTATCTATTAACTATAACCTCAGTTTAAACAAATTACAACTTTCTTAAACAAAAGTAAAACGATGTCATAATACAAATTTAGAGTTGGAACCTGGATACATTGCAGAAAATGGACTAACACTCAAGGGGGAATGTTCCACCCAACCTTTTCCTGAAGCAGCCAAATCACTTGCCTAGAACCCAAGAGCTTGTTCACTGAACTACTAGGACAAGGATCTCTGCCACAGAGCATACTTATGCAACTTATCACCCAACAACAGACTTAACTCAACAAATCGCTTTAGTTATCCCCTCATTAAATTCTTTGTGTGTCTTTGTAGCACTCACAAAGTTCATTCTCTTAGAAATCAGAATGAGTGGTGAGCCTCTTGCTCAATTTGATGGTTTATATAAGATTTCCTAGGTCTTCGAGTAAGTTTTGGAATTTAATGAGCCACCAGCTCAGTTCCCCCCTCTCAGGGAACATGACCACTTTTTTAGGGATTATGCTTCTGCAAGAGCTAAAAAGTGAATGCTAGTGCTACCACTTGTCAACCGGCCTTCTACAACTACTCCTTCTTCCTAGTGGGTTAGTGAACACTCATTTAACAATATCTCCTAAATATGTGTCTCCTTTTATTAATTATTAAAATAAATAATTCTTGAGTTATAGTCATCCTTGTCCCACTTGGTCATAAACTTTACAATAAAAATTAACATAATGTTTTTGCTTAGAAACCCATTTAACAGCACCAGGGTTTTAAAGAGTCTCAAGGGGATCCAAAGGGAGTCTCAACATGTATATACAAACATCATGTACATGGGATGAATTTTCTGAATATAGATTAAGAGGAACAATTAAGCATGTAGCCCATATATATATATATATATATATATATATATATATATACACACACACGTGTGTGTGGGGCTTACACTAACCCTGGGCGACTCCTACTTCACTGCCGGCCTCTATTGTAATAAATAAATAAAAATTGTATCGAGTGCAACCAAGCCGACTAAACTTGAGTTTAGGGCTCAGTCGATATTAAATTTTAATTTTCACTTTTCACACCGACCACTTTTTCTTTTTCACTTGTGGGTAAAACTTGTCTATCTCCCGACTAGACAAGTTTATAAATTTTAGTCAGTCTTTCACTCGACTAAATTTACTTCGACTTACCTGTCGGTTCTACCGACTGATTTTACCTCGACCACTTGTCACTTCGACCAAGTCGGCTGACTTCTTCTCTTCGACCAAGTCGGCTCACTTCATGTCTTCGACCAAGTCAGTTCACTTCTTATCTTCGACCAAGTCGACTCACTTCAGTGGGGCTGACTCAACCGACCACAAAGTGAAATCTATAGAGTATGTTTCTTAGTCTAAAGACTTAAGAAATTACAAATGTTTTTCACGTGTGAGTAAGATGAAGTAAAAATGGACACATTAACAAATCCAAAGAACTTATAAAAACATATGCCCAAATATGTAGGAAGACTAGAACTTTCACGGGGTGAGAATTTTATGGGTTCTTTGATCTTTCACTTAACAGTAATTGTAAAAGACATTTACAGATGTAAATCTGGAAATATGTGCGGCCAAATAATCATGCATTCAACCATAGACTATTTCATATATTTAACTATGTGAGAAATAACAAAGTATTACAAACTGGTCGGTCCAAACTTTTCGGTCGGTCCAGACTTGTCGGTCTACAGAGCTTCAGCTCTTCGACTAAATCACATGCACAGAAGCTTGAGCTTCTACTTCTCTTTCTCACCCTGAGTTCCTTTGCTGTCTATTATGTCTCTTGTGTCTGTGTAAACTGATTTACAATTTGCTTCTTCTATTTATAGGCAACCTGAAAATTGCTTCTGCATGGGTCGAGTGACTCACTATTAAAGAGTGTAATAACTATCTACCTAACAACTAAGCTTCAAAAATAAATTCGACATGGTATACATTGTATACATTGCCGAATGGTGGACTCTTCCTTGTACAGATCTGCGAGTAAGTACATTTTTCCAACCAATTGTCTTCCACGAAACAAAATGACGTCATATTCAATTGTCTTGTTGGTTTGGAGTTCTATACATCGATGGTTTCATTCACTATAAAAGAATGGAAAAATCCAACAAAGAGAGCTTGGAAAATTCAACTTGTTACTGAGAGAAATCACACGCAATATCTTGCTATTTTTTATGTTAAATATTTTTTGTTATGTTAAAAATGTGGAGTGAGAATTCGCAACCAGCTAAACAATATCGATATTTGGCACCATAGGAGCATGGAAGCTGCCATAGCAGTCAATCGATGAGTTTTCGCCAGAATTCAATTTCATGGTTCCTAAGAGACCCCTCCACAGTTGAATTAGGTGTTCTAGTGTTCCTCGTAATTTGTGCATTCTTTTTACCTGTATCCAACGTTTTTGGTGTCTGTGGCTGTACTTAAAAGATGGATGCATGAACCCAGTAAGAAAAACGAGAAATTGGAACTGGGCTGGGAAGAATGTGATCGTCAGAAAGAAGTGGGGGTGTCAGGTTAAGATGGACACCTCAGATCCATTAATTCTTTGTAGGTGCAGTGGACTCGCTTGGCGGTCAATAAAGTGAGTATATGCGATATAACTTGCTCCTGTTTGGCTAGGGTTTGGTTTGCATCTCTCTGCAGAATGAATGAATTCGTTTGCCTCTTTTTGTGCAGAGGATACTCCCAAGCTTGTTCTTCAGCTCACGAATGTGAGGGATTGAGTATTTCTCACGTCAAGAGTCATTTTCAAGTGAGAACTAAGGATCTGTTTCCATAGCAAATTAACTGCATTATAGCTAATACCTTATAGCTAATACCTTTAGGTTGTAGGAAAACTAATAACAATATAAAAAACTTAGGTTTAAACCTTTGTCGGGTAGAACCCTTATTTATTGTAGCAATACTAATCGCCATGCAAATAGTCTTGGTCCAATCACTAGTCAGATAAAACCCTTGCAGAGCTATTAGTGTTCCAGCAACACAAGGAATAGCTCAAGTTAATAATGCAAGTTTAAACCTTCAGTGGCAAGCAAAATTTTAATTCCAGGAGGCCTTTTGAAAGTCATGGCATTTTCCAAGGAGTCAAGTTTTAATATATATTGTAAATTTAGCAAAGAAAATTGATCTAGATTCTAATTTATGGAAAACATATCTATATTGTTGATTAAATTGAGGACTTGTGAACATGATGAGTTTGTCAATCTGCTTCTACTACTGCATCCTTCTACCCCTTAAAATTCATTTTTCTTCTTGTTATTCCTACAATGTTTATGTTCAATGCTTAATTAATATTACTCATGCAGAGGGACGTGTGTACCTATTTTCCATGATAGCATTGTTCCACTTGGAATTTGTTGCTGGGAACTATGTTCGCCTTAAAAAGGGTTTAATCCTCTTGTTGGTTCTCAGATCCTGTCTTCACTTCTAATCTAAACACTCTCCTTTTTGCATGAAACAATTTATTCTGGAATGTAATACCTACTATGGTTTGATGAGGGTTGTTCAAGGAAAAACGGGTGCAGAGAAGTGTTTTTTTTAATTAATTACTTATTTTTTTCTTATAAGGTCCTTGCAATGGAGACGTGGGTCACCTGTCTGGAAGTAGGAAGTAGGCGCTATTGCAAAAGGTATGAACAGATGCTGAGGTTTAGGCCAGGTATATTATGGAGTCTTTACCCAATGTTACAGACTCTCTAACCCGCCATCTCTTAATAAAATGGAGTATTAACATGGAGAGAGGAAAAACAGATGACTAACAACCAAGAATGGTTGAACTGATTATTTATTAGTAGTATATATGTTACATAATTGATTGTTTTATCCAATACCAGCTAACAGATTATGGAATTGACTAACTGAATATACTAACTAATGAAATTAATGAAATTTTAAGATTATTATTCTTAACACT
Source organism: Pseudotsuga menziesii (assembly GCA_001517045.1). Classification (NCBI taxonomy): domain Eukaryota; kingdom Viridiplantae; phylum Streptophyta; class Pinopsida; order Pinales; family Pinaceae; genus Pseudotsuga; species Pseudotsuga menziesii. Next base: position 301,892 of record LPNX010626386.1, on the reverse strand, counting down.
CTCTCTGAATCTCAAAAGTTACTTACTTAAATAGCAAAACTAATGAAATTATGAGAATATTATTCTTAACACTTTCTCTTAATCTCAAAAGTTACTTACTTAATTACTATAATTTAATAATAGCAAAATTTTGAAATAAAAAACGCCTGCTGTGCTGGTCTATGTCTATGTCTAGGCTAAACTTCCAAATACTTAACTACTTTTGGTTTTCAACTTTGATTCATGATGCTGCTGCAAATCTTTTTTTTTTTTTCCATCTTTTTTATTATGACGAACCTGCAAAACTTTCTTTCGATTTTTTTCTTCTTCTTCATCGTTTCATCGGATTCTTTATGCTTGCATATGCGTACTACTAATGTTCATTCTTCATCTTTGGGTATTCTTAACACCGCTAAACACTCTGCTTTCAAACCTGAAGCATTCTTTCTTCCCTCGATTTCTTAATGGCTTCTGTTTGCATCTTGTAGCTGATTTGCAACTTTCCAATTTATACAGCACCGATTGCAGTAATTTCTCTTTTCACAGCTAGGCTGGGACTTTTCTATATTTGACTGACTTGACTTCTTCAAAGAGAAGAGTTTTCCCTTTTCTTCAATCATCGTGGTTGTTTCCATTTGAGTAGTATGTTTTCACAGAACTGATCAGTGGCTGCTTCTCTTATTTTTAGGATTATTTTTTTATGCAACAATTTCTGATTTCTTTTTTTCTAAACATAAACTTGCAGCGATTTTCAGTCTTCTAGGAAACTACCTTCAGGAATAGGAAGCAGTGACCTTCAGGAATGGGAATTTTTTAATAGTTGATGTGGATACAAATCGTTTGGCTGCTACCCTCTTTCCACCGTTAAACTCACATTCTTCAATGGGATTCTTCACGATTTGATTACCTTCAAAATATTTAAAAATAAAGTATCCTGTTGTATTTTCTTCAAAATTATCTTTCACCAAAACCCAATAAAATCTTTTTCCTTAAGGATAATTCCATTAACCTTTTTTAAACTAGAAAAATCCTTTTTCCTTAACTTCAATAATGCCGTAAAATACTTTCAAGATTTTTTTTTAATAATTCCTTTTAACCTGACTTCACACCAATGCTTAAATTATTTTTTTATCATTTATCAACTTACGACTGTCTCATGGATGGGCGACTGTTTCCTCGAATCTTCACGATTATATCTTTATGCAGATATTTTAAGAAGACACACATTCTACAATTGGCATTTGGTGTGTACTACCGCGACGTCTCTTGTGGTCTTCCAAGACTTCGCTTTATTGCTCTCCCACATTCATAACAACAGCAGCAATAGAGGAGTCGCCGTATCGAAACCCCTGGAGCGGGAGACCTGCTAGATCTTGAAACCCGCTGGAACTATTCCTGGAACTCTTCGTAAATGTTCCTCTTTGTCTTTCTCTTCACTTACAACAGCTCTCTTTTCTTTACTGGAACACTTCACTCTTCACTCAGGTTTCTCTTCTCTCACACAATTTAGTAGGATCTTTATTGTCAGTAAGTGGGTAATATAGCAGCAATCTCTTCTTGCAACCTAAGGCTTTGATACCATGTTAATAAAATGGAAAAAGAGAAACAGATGAGTAACAACCAAGAATGGTTGAACTGATTATCTATTAATGTATAATAATAACATATATATTACATAATTAAAGGTTTTAGCCAAATACCAACTAACGGATTATGGAACTGATTAACTAAATAGACTAAATAATGAGATTCTGATATTCTTAACACCATCCACCTCATGAAGAAAATTCCCACCCATTGCACCAACCGTGAGACTGTTGTCCCTCCAAAGACCTAATGATATAGGGCTGCTGCAAGGAAACACCATCCCACCCAGGGTTACATAAAAACACTACACAGATGAACCCCTTTTCCCAACCCCTAGCACGACTCCACCTTCCAACCTCAGGTTTCCAATTTCCTTACTCAGATTTGGTTGATCATTTATTGTAATGGCTTCATGGCTTCATTTATTTATTATGATGCAGTCAAGCTTGTCTTTGACGAATTAGAGGAAGCCATCCTATCCCAAGCTCGGTCACTTTAATATTGTGGTATGTACTCCCTCTTTCCCTCTGTCGTTTCACCTTCAACACTTTCATATAAACTTTCAATTAGGGATTTCTAAAATAAAACATTGTCCTCCATATACAGTTGGTCGTAGAACTAATGTGTCTGCTTGTATTAATTCTCTTTTGAAGTTTGAACGATAGAGAACTTAACCTTGGATTTTCTTTGAAGGGCCATTATTTCACGGCCTCCTAAATCTGTTAATCCCGATAAGCCTTGTAACTTAAATTCCAAGAATCTAGATCGTCTTGATAATTTCATCATCAAAGTTCAGAACAAGAATGCCAAACAACAACTATATCCATGTACAATGGTTTATTGGACAAAAGTACAATACTGCAGGCGGTAACATAAAATGAATAAACCAAATAATCGATTATTTATAATGCTTAAATGAAATGAAAACATATTAGGTATTCAACTTGACTTTTTCAGTGTTGAACATGATGCCTATCCTTCTGACATTCATCAGAGCTTATGCAATATGTATTGGACTAACTTATGCTTCCAAGTATTGGACTAAATTATGCTTCTGAGATGCTCGATGCGTCTGTCCAAAGCAAGTAACCTTTATAGATCGACATAACTAATGTGATTTTGGGAGTGTGGTGGCATTGACTATAGTTGGACGAAACAACCGTCAACTTTTCGCTTCGTGAACATATTCATGATACAATAGATAGATTGACAACTCTTTTTATCAGATTATCAGTGTTTAGGAGAAGCCTTCCTTGATGTTTGTGGTTGAACCTGCTAACTTTTTTTTATCAAGTTAGCCCACCATTGCCAAGTGAAGTCGCTTTAGGAATAAACTCCATAGGGTGCAAGGTGGATTAAAAAAAATGGATAATAATAGACTTTGATAAATCGTGGTTAAACTAATACCAAAACCTAAAAACAATACGGGAACCAAATTTCGAACTAAATTTCTAATTCAACCTTATAGTTCAAAATATGGCTTTTCTTTTTTTGTCTTTTCATTGCATCTAGAGAAGCCAGAGAAGCAAAGTGCCAGAGCCCAGGTGGAATCTATGCCATCAGGTTTGTGTCTGTCCGTAACATTAAAATGAAAAAAAAAAACAATTTCATGAAGAAAAAAAACATTTTTTTTAATTCAATTTTATAGCTTAAAATTAGTTATTTTTTATCTGAATCTCGTGGGTATTAAGTCTTGTATTGTGAAATGGGTATTTGTGATGATTCTTTCGGAGGTCTTTGAATTAACTAGTCGTACTTACCTTAGCTGTAGAAACTTGAACAATTTATATATAATCATTTTGGGTGCTCATATATACATATTTCTTTGTTTATATGATCAGTCTTTTTCGTATACTATTTCTTTAACATATATAAAATTCTCGTTTTTTTTGTATTTGTTTCTATACTATTTTTTTTTGGATATTTGTTCCTAAATACCAGAGGATTCTTTTTTTATAACCAATATTTAGAGAGTTGAAATATTAGTAATGTAAAATCTAACTTTACCTCCCTTATTTTTCCCTTGTGGTAGATCTAAGAGAGTTTACCAGGGTAACTACTACAATTTCCTATATATATTTATGCATGAGTATGGTAGATTACTTTAGCTTTTAAATTTCATGGTAGTTCTAGGTGTAAAAATTCCCTTTAAGGTCCTAGTGCTTGAGCCAATGGCTCTCATACCATGTGTAGTGCCCATATGTTAGAGATGGGCACTTAAGCTCTTATAATTGTCTATTTGTATCTTTCTAGCTCCTAAAGATTTGTTTTGTCATAATAATAATAAAATTATGTAATGTAAGTTCTCATGGCATTTTCATTTGGTCCATGATTCTAACAGCATTAGGAATAAAAATAAAATGAAAGGCTCCTATAGGCTTAGTTAGGCTCTTGTAGCTTCTCCTTGCTGGAAAACCTTAGCATCCAAAATAGATAAACCACCCTGCCAACTATCTCATCGTGCTAGCCCTAGGGAATCCACAAATTTCCTAGTCCCCAAGCCCGCAATCCGATAATCCGAATAACAGACTTCCATAGTTTAGGATCCCTCCATAGTTCAATTTCCCTCTCCGCTTTGAGTTTTCCACCTCCTCAATCTTTGAGTTAACCCCTTCCTTGGTATGCCTTATTTCTCCAAATTCTCTGTCCTATTCTTTCCCATAAATCTTCCAAAAAACCCTCCCCTTCTCCTCCATGAGACCCCCCCCTTATGCCCATTTTCCTCCCCCTTTCTTCATGGTTACTCCGCCGCCTTTCCTCTAATGTCTCGGGACTATAAATTATTAATACCCTTACACTATTCAAGATATTTAATAATGATTTAATGTGGTTATCCGATTCATGGTTGTCTCAAGAAGTTAAATAGTTTTAATGCTTAATGAAGTGGGTACTTTTGAGTTGACTTTTATGTTTATTTATTAATAGAATCATTATTACCTTCTTGTTTACAGAACTTTTCATTTAATGATTACTCAATGCACCGCTTCAATATTCCAAAATTGTAGATAACCTAATAATTATCTCAAACTTCATGGAGATGATGTTTACTTTATTATTACTAAATTCACTATGATTTAATCATCATGTTTCAGTTTTCAAAAATAAAGATTAATTAATAATTTTAAAGTGGACCACATAATAACATTAAGTTACATCATCGTATTTCATTTGGTCAAACCTTTAATAATATATATATTGCCATTCATGTAAAACAATTTGGTGAGTTAAATAATTCTTTTGATCATATTCAATGTAGCTTAGGTGTAGCACCCCATAGTTATAACATTATAATTTTTTATTGTTAAACTAATAATAATCAATGGTAATAAGTAATAACAATAATTATTATTACTAATAATGGTAATTAATAATAGTAACATTTATTTGTTTAATCAATAAGTAAATCAATATAAACATAGTATCTTTATTAATGGGTTAATTAATCATGCTTAACAGTTAGACAAGACGATTCTTTACTATTGATGTTCTTTCCACGACACCTCATATTCATGATAATTTCAAATGATGACACTTACATTAATAATTTATTATGGTGTTTAGATATACCGACTAACTCACTTACTTTACACATTAAAAGTTTAACCATCCATTACCTAAGTCGATTAATACATCCTGAACTAATTTATCTATGACGATTTATACCCCTATTCAAGCGTGACACATATGTTGCACATCAATACTATTGTACATGTACCAAGTGTGCATGCGTGGACACCGTATGCACTCTAAACAAACACCATCATGCCTATGCATACATGTTAACTAATAATAGTAATTTCCCCATGCAGAAAGAGAAAGCATATATATTTTTAACACTCTGAGTTATTTAACAATTAGTCCCTTTTATTATTTCGTATCCTTATCATTATGTAGGTTTACATTAGTTTAATTGATCAAGTACAAGGAAGGGTACCAACTACCACTAATTCAGTATCATGGAATGCCCAACCCTCAACAATATTAACTAATACATCCTCCCATCCTAACCTACGTCTGCATCCTCCCTATCATTCCTCTACTAGTATAGAAGTGGATGTCATCTTCACCAAACTAACCACATAATAAATTGAGAGCGATAGTGTCGGCTGAACAATAGACCTAGCCTCTACTAGCGGGAATCTGACCGTTGTCATCACAACAACTTGGGGAGTGTGTCTCAGCACGTCCCTCCCATGACCTTGGGTATCATAATAACATAGGGTGGAAAATGCATCCATCCCTCTCAACATACAAGGCCTATACCCTATCGAATCATTCTCTGTTGCTATCAGGATTATTGGATTGTCTCATGTATCATCATTTTTTGGTCGCTAAGGTTTATTGCGTAGTAATTCACTATTCCATATATCATATCAAGTATTCAACTATCACGTAGCACCAATGTCATGTGGGTTAGTACTTCACACGTACACACTTATAACAAGTAATTTCACTTGATAATCAACTGATCACATCATCATCCTCATCATTATTTCATGTAATAATTTAATTCATCATAGGTACACACGACATATAATAATTCAATTGGTCACGTCGTAACATGGTATCCACATACCGCATCATATAATTCACATTTGACAAATGAATACATTTCAACATATATTATCATCGTAAAATACAATGATCCCATGATAATCAACGCATCATAACCGCATAAACATGATGACATCATAATCCTAGTAACCTTATAATTATAGTCTCATAATAAATATAGTCACATCACAATTTCGGTCCATCATGTCGTAAATATAGTTTAGGGCCCGTGCACGAAGATGGTTCCACTTTTTAGTGGGCCATCTCATAACTCTAAAACACAAGTGCAAAAACAAAATCTATAACGCATATGAGAAGATCGATAAGGTTGAAAGCAATGAAAGGTAAGAATTGCTTTGATTTTTTGGTTTTAGATTAGGAAAGAATTGCTTTGATTTTTTTGGTTTTGGATTAGGTAAGAATTGCTTTGATTTTTTGTTTTAATTTAATAATTTTTTAATTAAAACAAAGAATAAAATATTAATTCATTTTAAAATTTGTTATTTTTATATTAACAGGCAACTCAAATCCTTAAGAAAATGTCCAAATTCAAACCATCAATAACCCAACCCAAATACAAACACCGAATACATGGAGGAGGAACACGATAGGAATTCTGAAATTCTTGCTCGTTTGGGTGCATTGAGACACCTTAGTTCACTTTTTAGAGTTGGGACCACAGAAGACAGTCATTGAGAGAGGCACTAGATAACATTCCGAATACAATTTCGAATGCCTAGGGAGCACTGTACAACATTAGTTCCTACATGGATTCCCAGAGGAAACACTATTCCACTGGGTTGAGTTACAAAGTTGTAAAAAAATTAAAGATAACAAAAGACAATTTTTTCACTATTTCGGGACCCTAGCATTGGATTAGTTCCTCCCACTAGTCAACCACACATTTTTATAGAATGATGCATATAACCAAATATTAAATCCAATTGGATGGATCGTTGGTACATGGTCTTCTATGAATACCCTCATGGAAATAGAGACATCCCATTCTATTTCCTTAGGAAATTGTATGCCGAGTTTATATTGGGTAAACATGTAAATTAATTTGATATTTTAGAGTTCCAGGTGGTAGGACATGGGATGACCCAAGATAGGAAAGGGACGAGGACTGATCCAAACCGTGTGCGACAAACTCCACACACACCAAACACCCCTCGGTTATATCCTCCTACAGGTCCTGTGATTGATGACATACATGAGGCATTATTCCATTTGGTGGATACATTGCTTTGACATGGGACTGCTATCGAGGGCAATGTAAGCCAAGGGGTTGGCACATATGGGGATGGAACATCTGGGAATGGCACATCTGGGGTTGGCACATATTGGGTTGGCCCATCACACATAGAGGATCCACTTAGGTCTCCATACCCTACCAGATCTAGAGATCACACTGGACATGCAGAGGGTTCAGAGCATCACCTCATGCCACATCCTTGCACAACTTGTCGAAACATATCCTATGGCCTTATTCATAGTTTCGCAGCGATGGGTTACTCCAATATGTAATTCTAACTCGTTCTTCACATCATTTATTATTTTTTATATCATAGTCTTCAATTGTTTCATAAATTATTTATATTTTAAGTATCTGATAATTTACGTGAACACATTTACAGCTGGTGTCCAATGACACCCCAGAATCCCATACTCCGCCTGTTTAAGCTAATGATATGGATGCAGCAGTCATTGTTGCATATGATTTTGGTGCTTCACCATTACTTGTAAGAACATTACATTTTGATTTATCATCATGATTTACATATTTATAGTAGAGATTGGCACATTTAATACATCTTAATATTGATACAATGTATTTTATGCAGGGTGGGAACGATGAGTATGTTGCATTTGAGACAGGTCTGTCACAGATAGAGAAAGATCCACAAGTACATGTATGCTTTTAATTATTTGAAATTTTCTAACTGTATCTTTATGTTTTTTTACATAGGAACATATGTTCGATAGAGTTTCCCACCGAACGACCTTGCTCGTTGATGCATATACCCATCCTTTTAGGACGGTGTCAATTGTTTCACCCACTAGTGACCCACCTCTTCATGTCCCCCAGGTATATGTATATCTCACTTATCTTGTATCTCTATTTCCCCAATTGTCCCTCCATGTAGTATAGTTTTCTTTGTACATGCAAGTATATTTTTGGTGCACCCATTTATTTGATGACATTGACATATATTATTTTATGCAACTTTCTAGTGAGTGAGTGGTGCTTTAAGAGCACCCAATTGGGGCCTCTGTTCACCCACCTCTCCCCCCCCAATTACATGTATGTCTCTCTTTCTTTGAAAAAGTCATTGTCCCTCCATGTAGTATAGTTTTCTTTGTACACGCAAGTATCTTTTTGGTGCACCCATTGATTTGTTGACATTGACATGTATTACTTTATGCAGACTTCTAGTGAGTGAGTGATTCTTTAAGAGCACCTAATCGAGGTCGTTTGTCACCCACCTCTCCCCCCCAGGTATATGTATGTCTTTCTTTCTTTGAAAAAGTCATTGTCCCTCCATGTAGTATAGTTCTCTTTGTACATGCAAGTATCTCTTTGGTGCACCCATTGATTTGCTGACATTGGCATATATTATTTTATGCAAACTTCTAGTGAGAGAGTTATGCTTGAAGAGCACCCAATCGAGGCCCCTTCTCACCCACAGACTCCCCCCTAGGTACATGTACGTCTTGATTTCTTTGAAAAATTCAATGTAGGATGTAGATAAATTTTCAAATATTTATATAATTGATTGTATTATACACGGTTTCACATGTATCTAATTGTTTTCCATTTTTTTTTTGCAGGATGTTAGTGAGGCACTGATAGTACATGCAGTTACACCCCGACCCACCACCACTTACACACGAACAGTAAGTACACATGTTATATTGGCTTGGAATTTGAACAAATGTACATAGAATTTTTATAGGTTGGTAAAATAACTTACAAATTTTGGTTTTTGTGCAGTCTCCAAAAATGAGATCTGATCCTCTTGTTTAGCACTGGGGAACACCATTGAGCAGCCGAAAAATAAAGATAGACTTCTAAAAAACCACTGACATTGGAAGTGAAAGGGGGGGTAAATAGAATTCATGTATAGTGGGGATACATACATGTACCATTTTGTTTGTATACACAGATGTACAGTATGATCCACTATTTTGTATTATGTCCATGGCATGCCATTTTTGAAAACATTATATGTACATATAATATAAAGCAAGGTTCATATTTATATATATGGTTGACTTGACATGGGAACATGATATTTATTATATGCCTTTCAGATATGCTTAACTGTGTCTTTCATTAATAAGTATGTGTTTAATTAAAATGATTCTTAATGTGTGGTTCACTTACATGATATTATGATATTATATACATTATCATGACATATCCTATTAACTATTTGAAAATCTCCAATGCTCCAAGCAATAATGTATGACTCATGCAAGCATCCAACTAAGATCAAGTAACCATTAAATAAGCCACCTCTAATATGTAAATATGTCACATACCATCCAAGGGCTAATCATACACCATGTACCCCAAGTCTCATGAAGCACCCCTAAACACAGTGTAAACAATTTTGTAGTAACTTCGAAAGCTAATACTCCCTCTTATAAGGAAAGTGTTTTCACCAATACAAGTTAGATCCCATTGCAAATCCACTAGATTTACCATCTAGTTATATCACAACATCTCAAACCTCCAAGAATGTTGACCACCTGTGAATATGAAGGAACATAACTCTGCATCATCAACAACTTTCCAAAATGCATCATCCCTCAAGTCAACACCATGGGAGAAAATCACTAGACACCACATCACAAGTTGTTCATGACATCCTGCAGAGGTAATCACATCTCCATACAAGACCAAGACAAATGAATTGTATCTATGAAAATCACAAAGATAGAAAACTTCAGAAATCCATCATTAATGAAATACCAAGATCATGGTACAATCAACAACCCATGTAGGGCTATCATCAATTTTTTAACATCATAACATCTCTCACACACCTTTAAACCTTTGACAATCGACACACTAACTAGATCTAGGTCAAGTCTCTCTTTCTAAGAGAATTTTCAAGAAAGAGTATCATCAAGGTCAATTCCCTCTACCTAAGAAATTCCAACAACCCTATCCCTATATTCAAAAGAACTCTCATCATTTTCAATCCTAGAATCAATCTATAGGTTTTAAACCTATCTTCATGGCATCTCACCATTCATTCTCTACATATTCTTCCACAAAAAAATAGATGGACCATCTTTCCTCTCCATGGAATGTACAAGTGCCACTTGATCAACAAGAAACCTGTAAAGACCACCCTCTCTCAACAAACTACAATCATTGATGGTGCACTATTTTCCTTCAAATGGAACTTTATACTATACATATATCATATAAGGAATTCTCTTAAAATTCTTATTCAAACAAGGAACAAATAGAACATCACTCAAATCAAGAGCAGCACCTAAGGAATTTGGAAGGAAATGGAGCCAACTCATCACATGTGATAAGTAGCATCATAACCAAGATCCACACTAATACCTCCCTCTTTCTCTTGAAACATGTTTAATAATGACCTATCATATGTCACACGTCATAAATCTCCATTTCCCACATACCATCCAAGTCTGGACACAATCTTAAAATATAAGCAAGATACCATAGCCATATCCATGTTAAAAAAATCAACAATATGAAGAAGACAAAACATTTTTTACGGTCCAAGATATTTTCCCAATAAACTTAGGGTATCACACCCAACAATATCAATAAATTCAAGAACCTAACCTAAGCACACAACAATTGGAATACCGAATCAGAAATTAGCATATGTGTGTCACTAATGTAAGAGTTGACCCACCAATGCAATAGTTGACCCACCAATGCAAGAGTTGCATTCAAGGAAACTAAGAAAGACCCTAGTTTATGATATCAATGCACAATTTAGTCATTGGGACATGCAAACACGCTGGAGAGGGCCCCCTAGATGTAGTCGCATGCTAGGAGACCAATGGAGTTGACAATTCATAGATCCAACCTTCGGTTGTCGATTTATGTCCATTTGAAAGTCACCTCAAAATGTGGTTCAGGGACAGTTGGTAACTTTCGGTCCTAGAGAGAAAAACCAAATGAAGCAACATAATTGCATGTCATTGGCTCTTGCAGGTGTGTATGGGTAAGGCTGATATGGGAACACTACCAATAATTGCACTATGGAGTTTTTTGCAAAGTCGACCCACCAATGCAAGAGTTGCATTTATGGAAATTGAGAAAAAACCTAGCTTATGAAAGCAATGCACAATGTAACCATCGGTCCATGCAAACAAGGTGGAGAGGGCCCCTAGATGTAGTCTCATGCCAAGATACAAACAGATTCGATGATTCATTGATTCGACCTCCAGTTGACAATTTATGTCCAGTTGAAAGTCACCTCAAAATGTGGTTCAGGGACACTTGGTGACTTTTATTACTGGAGAGAAAAACCAAATGAAGCAACATAATTACATGTCATTGGCTCCTATATGTGTGTATAGGAAAGGCTGATATGGGAACACTACCAATAGCTGCACGATAGATTTTTTGGCAGAGTTGACCTACCAATGTAAGAGTTGCATTCAAGGAAACTAAGAAAAACCCTAGTTTATGAAATCAATGCACAATGTAGTCATTGGGCCATGAAAACACGGTGGAGAGGGCCCCGTAGATGTAGTCGCATGCCAGGAGACCAATGGAGTCGACAGTTCATCGATCTGACCTCTGGTTGACAATTTATGTCTAGTTGAAAGTTGCCTCAAAATGTGGTTGAGGGACATTTGGTGACTTTTGGTCTTGGAGCGAAAAACCAAATGGAGTAGCACGTAGTTGGATCCTACAAGTGTATATGGAAAAGGATGATATGGGAACAATACCAATAGTTTCACGATGGATTTTTGGTAGAGTTGACCCACCAATGCAAGAGTTGCATTCAAGGAAACTAAGCAAAACCATAGATTATGAAATCAATGCACAATGTAGTCGCCAGGCCATGCAAACATGGTGGAGAGGGCCCCGATATGTAGTTGCATGCCAGCAGACCAACGAATTTGACGGTTTTCCGATTTATGTCCAGTTGAAAGTCGCCTCAAAATGTTGTTCAAGGACACTTGGTGACTTTTGGTCCTCAAGAAAAAAACCAAATGGAGCAGCATAATTGCATGCTATTGGCTCCTGCATGTGTGTATGGGCAGGGCCAATATAGGAGAACTACGAATAGTTGCAGGGTGGAGTGCTTTGCAGAGTTGACCCACGAATGAAAGAGTTGCATTCAAGGAAACTAAGCAAAACCTAGTCTATGAAATCAATGCACAATGTAGTCATCGTGCCATGAAAACATGATGGAGAGACCCCCTTAGATGTAGTCGCATGCCAAGAGACCAACGGAGTTTACAGTTCATCAATCCGACCTCTAGTTGATGATTTATGTCCAGTTGAAAGTCGTCTCAAAATGTGGTTCAAGGACACTTGGTGACTTTTGATCCTAGAGCGAAAAACCAAATGGAGCAGCATAATTGCATGTTGTTGGCTCCTACAGGTGTGTATGGGAAAATATAATATGGGAAAACTACCAATAGTCGCACAGTGGAGTTTTTTTGCAGAGTTGACCCACCAATGCAAGAGTTGACCCACAAATGTAATTAAATGTGCATTAATATAAAAAAAATCATTAAAAGTAAATTGCAACAACTCAAGAGCATGTTATTTTCCAAATTCTATTTGGTGGTGTCTAAAGACACCGTTAGTTCTTGGCGCCTCCAAGGTTCCATAGATCATTTTGTATCCTAGGAAAATGAATGGTTAAACATTAGTACTCTCACTAGAAAATAAAGAAAACCCATTGAAATTGTGCAAAAATTATTTAGAGATAAGTCACATGAGGGTGTAGGATCGTTTTTGTACTGTCCAGTATACTATGAATAGTAGGATTCCTTAGAATGGTATTCATCAATCATAGGTTAGTACATTGGGAATAAACTAAAGGCTAACTCATTGAAATTGTGCTTTAGCACGCACTTTAAAGTTTAAATAATGCACTTGACAATCTAGTAACACCTGACAATCCACTCACTTGAGTAGGCCATCTGGATCATCTCTGTTGCCGATGGTGTCCATCAATATCTCATTCTCTAAATGAGGTAGAAATTATCAAACATGTGACCTATTTTTATTCGAAAGCGTGTGCAGCTTCATGTTTATACCAACTACCAGGTTGGTGAAGTGGTATACAATAGCTCCTAGTCTATAATCCTGATATACATACTCACCTTTCCTTTTCTGTTGTGGTTCTAGTGTTAAGTACTCCCCTTTTATAACCATCAAGACAGCTGGGAATTCAATATTTTCCTCATCTGTAACAGGTTCGACAATGGTTTGTTTCCCCTCTAAGCAACGAGGCAACTAATAGTAAGAACCCCATTCATTATTTTTTGTGGAAACCACTGCATATATCTGACATGTGAAAGGAAATAGGTTGAGTTAAAAATACATGTATTGAAAAATTTCTTGCATGTAACATAAATAAAATTTCTTTAAATGTAAAGCCTTGTAGTGATTTAGGTACTACAAATTTACTTTTGTGTACCTACTTGTATGAGATCCGATATGTGATCATAGTCTGTAGAAATATATGTCTGGTCATCTTCCAAATGGTCTATTACATTATCCCCCTTCAAATCGGTGCCAAGTGTCACTCGATCCCATGTATCAACCGTATTTGTATACTCACAATCATCCCATTCATCGATGCTATAGGAACCACAAAAGCAAGCCTTCAATCTTGCCCAAATTTGTAGGGTCGAGTTTTCTGAGCTTCTAATTGAAGGAAACTGTTGAGTTCCATGAACTGTGTTCACAACCACTTATACTATGAAACGAGAACTCGACACAGTTCTCATTTTTCTCTCTCCTAATTTAAGTAGCTATTTTACCTCCATTTAAAAAAGGGTTGATACCAGTATCACACATTTTCATGTTAAGGCATTTTTTGGGGCCTTTGAATCATCTTTATCGCAAACTATTATTACTTTCTATTTTCAAGTGTGTTTTCAGACATTTAACAAAATAATATACATTTAGAAGCAATTTATATTGAAAAACATAAACATTTTGCATTTTTTCTTTAAAATGAGACATGTCTATAAGCAAAATAAGACCTTTTTATTGGAAAAATTATAAGAAATTCTAGAAAATAAAGACATTTACAACCATTTTCAATGGATTTTCATAGCATTTTTGTATAAAAATGATACTATTCATACTATATTTTAAAATGTTACGATTCACAAAAATTCACGAAAAACTATACCATATATTTGTAAATAACATATTAAAAACAATATATATAGAAATTTTGTTTCTAAAAGTCAAAACAACAATAATATATCTTATCAAAAAGTTGTCAAATTTAACCTTTCTTCAAGACATTAAACTAATCAACATTGTCTTTCATGATGTCGTTCTCCCTATATCCAAAATGTACAAATTTAAAATACAATAAACACACATTCATAAACTAAAAAAATTCAACACCAATAGTCACTATAAACTGTATTTAAAATTTGTTTAAAAAAATTTACCACCCCCCTCCCCCCAACACTAACATTACATTAAATTTAAAAAAATAAAACCCCCTTAAGCACATCCAAACATTACATTAAAATAAATTTAACAATATTAAACCCCCTCCACCCCCTACCCGCTCCCCTAACATTACATTAAAATAAAGTAACAAAAAATTAAACCACCCCCTAACTCCCTAAACCCTCCCCAACTTTACACTAAAAAAAAAAAAAAACCCTCCTAGCTCCCTAAACCCTCCCGCATCATTACAATTAAAAAATAAATAAAAAATATTTAACCCCAAAAACATTATAATAAAAAAAGCATTATATTAAAAAAAACATTAACCTATTTAACTACACCTCAAAAACAATATATTAAAAATAAAATTAAAAATTAAAATTAACCTACCTAAGTAAAACATAAGACATTATATTAAAAATAATTAAAATATAAAAATAGCCTAACCAACTACACCTAAAAAACATAAATAAATAAAAATTAAAAAAATAATAACTACCAAATGTGTTCAACTTCATCGTCTGATTCTAAGGACTTGTTCCTATCTTGCTTATGATCGAAAATATTGAACAGTCTTCTTACACCACAGATCACATAGAACTATGTTTGTGTGTCCTTCCAGTGTGTCCATTATTATCCAATGATGGAATGGATAAGACTATAATCTTCAACTTCATCTGTATAATTCTTCTGGATCATATTCCTCATTACTAGAGGAATATTTGCTTGCTTTCTTCTTAGTTGCAACATATTCATCCTTGGTTGCATTTAGAGAAACACTCTTCTTTCTACAATATGTTGGAGTACATAGTACTACCAACTCAATCAGAGTCATCATACCTTTGCAGTTCCCTTTAGGTACCACACCATTTTCTCTGCATATTTCTATTGGATAAGTAAAATGTATTCTGGATTTCATCATGCTTCTAATCTCAAGAATCATGTCAAGAATCTCGAACTTTGAGATATACCATAGTCACTCCCTCTTAGGTGGAGCACCATCCTCTCTCTGCATATGTATTAGAAATTTGGGGTGACAGGTAGTCTCCTCTGTTGTTAGTCTTTTTTGTATCCATCTATGTCACTTGTCGAGGTCACTAGATATCAGGATCCTTCATCTTGAACTTTGTTGAAATTTTTATCTTGTCCTTTATAGGATTCTATCTTCAACCTTGTATTAAAGGTTGGGATCTCCGGTGACTCTAGTTGATCCTCAAGTTTCTCATGTGATTGTATGTGCTATCCCATGGGTGCTTATTGATCTTGTACAAATCCTTTTATGCATAGGTGGTTCTATGTAGAGAGTCTCAAACCATATAGGTTGTTTGATTTGTTCTTCTACTTTGATTACACCAATTGTCTAGTGTAATATCCACTACTGAAGAGGTGTGTCTAGTTCCTAGATCAGTGGCTTTCCGTAATCGACTCTCTTTGTTGATAGAAACCATCAAACTCACTTTGTATCTTTTGATACTTCGATCGGCAGTATACTCGATCTTGTAGATATTCCTGGAAGACTTCATAAAACTTCCCTTCATGTCTTGGGCTCACATCCAAACATCACTTTGTATGATCGACTGGTACTTCTAGAACATATCATCCTTTCACTCTTCCTTCTTGGTACATTCTTTCGCAAAGTGTCCTTTCACATCACAACTGAACTATTGAGTTGTGAAATGTACTTCTATTCTTGACGGGAATGTTCTTCATTCTCATTCTTTCTCTTATTGGCCTGAGTTGTTAGGGATTGATTCTCATCTCTTCTTCAATCAATCGTTCATTTCTCCATATGTGATCTTCTTACTAGAACAACTCTTTTGACCGAATTTGGAAGACCATTCAGAGTTGTAATTTATGCTTATGCTTCTTGGACTCATTGTCCTCAATGGCTTCTAATTGCTCCTTGAGATGAGATCTTCTTGTTGTTAATGTAATTGTAACTTCGGAATGTATTCAATTGTATTTCTTATGTATTGTAACCCGATGTTTATTCCGGGATGTATTTGTAATTACTTGATTCATGTCAAGTCATTGTCGGTAACCCTCCTATTTTTCAAGGGTTAAAGTCCCCACAGTTATGGGGCCCTAGGGTTATTAGACTATCCTAGTGAAGTCGACCCTAGGTGAGTCATTGTAAGTTGGGGCAATAGTCCCCACCATTGTGTTAAGGATAAACCTCCTTGTTGGTCGGAGGAGGCAAAGTCCCCACAAGTTGTGGGGCATTAGGGTTATTAGACACTCCTAGAGATGTCGGCTCTAGTAAGTAATTATTAAGTGAGGCCGACATGTTGGAGTGGGTTTCAAGTGAACGAAAGAATATAAATAGAGAGTGAGCCTCATTGGGGCGTATGAGTGAGAGGAGAACTTGTTGGGACAAGAGAGAGACTACTGCTGTTGGGAGATCATCTTTATGTTTTCAGGTTTTACTTTTGGTGCTGATTCTATCTCTAAGGAAGTTGTGGGGTTTTCTCCTTTATGGTTTCCCCGAGGAAAATTCTTTGTGTCTCTTGTCTCTTGTGTTTATTGTTGTGCATGTTATTCTCTCAGTTAAAGATCCTAAGATCATAATGCTAGCTTGAATGATAAAAATCTAACATGGTATCAGAGCTAACCTGAGAAGAAGACATTGTGCAGCTGCAAAAACTAGGGCTTCTTACTTTTTGGGTCTCTCTCCACAATCCATAAGCAAAAGTATGCTAGGCTGACTCTCCATTGAAGGGCACATCTTTCTGTTAAAGAGGAATTCGATTCTGAGCATTTTCAGTTTTGGTGCGGGAAATTAGGGCTTCTTACAGAAGAGGAATTTTTGAGTGAGCCCGGCATAGGATTTCTCTCCTCATCAAAATAGAAGTTTAGAGACCTGGATCAATATTTTTGGTTGGGTGAACTCCAGGAAAGTCAAACCCTAGTTTGACCCCGAGCTGGAAAAAACCTAAAATACTAAAACTGCTAAGTTTTGGTACATTAGCTATATCTTGGGCTTGGAGAAGGTGAAGGAGCTGAAAATTGCAGGGGCCAAAGATAAAATCCCTATTTACACTTTTTCCAAAATTCAGCCACAGATTCATTATATTCTGGGAGATATGATCCCTCCAAGTTAGGGTTCCAGCCTCTTCCAGTATTCATCTCTAAACAGGACACCTGGGGATTATTGCTATATCTTGGGCTACAAAGGTCCAAATGAAATTTATGAAGATGTTCCAGAAAGGGAACGGACTTTACTTTCGGTGTTCCAAGTTTTAGACCCATAATATGAAACAATGACATGTGGAAGTCCGTACAACTTAGCTGTTCTGAACAGTCCTGTAACAGGTCACCTTGGGAAAATGATTATAAGTCCCAATTGGTGAAACCAATTCTGATGAAATCTGTGGTGTTGGAACAGGTACATGCGAGGTTACCTCAGTGCAAAGTTTCAGACATTGATGAGCACTAATATAAGAGATATCACAGAATCAGTAACAGACATTTCTGTAGAGGAAATTGGAAAACTAGGGCTTCCTATTCCGGGAGCTTCCCTCCACTGTTTTCAGAAAAGGAGTACATTGGAAAACGTTCCTTGAAGAGATATATATTTCTATCCAATCAGATCTGAAAGATTCCAACTTTTGAAAATTAGGGTTTCTTTGACGAACCCTAGATCAGTCAGCTCTAGAACCAGGACGGACACCTCAAAGTGTCTTCCCTATAGACACCTAAATAGATGTTTGATTCCTTGACCAAGCTATTTGAAGGGAAGAACATAAATTGGAATATGACCTTAAGAAACAAGTTGAAGAATGTGAAGATATAGAATGCAGAGACCATACAGTCATAAGGGTCTCTCAAATCAAAGAACAAATTGAAGCCGTAAAAGAAGAAGTGAAGAATGCAGAAGTAGTGATAGCCATCTTGAATGGCCTCCCAAGATCATGGGATTCATTCATTCGAGGAATGTGTGCCAGAAGGAAGTGATTACTTTTAGCAGAATCTAGGATGAAGAAGAAGCTCGACTCATAAAAATAGAAGAGAAGATGGGAGCAATTGAAGATCAAGCTCTCACCATCGAAAGAAGATCCCTCAAGTGATGAGGAATATGAAGGACTCAATTCTTGCAAAACCTCTTATCCATCTTGAGAGTTTGGATAAGAAATGATGAAGTCATGAATGAAGAAGATGATGAAGCAAAAGGATCAGGAAGGAGTCTACCCATGAAACAAATAAAGATAAGTATTCAATTGTCATTTCATGATATTGTTTTTGTTATGCATTTGTTTATATTCAGTTGATGTATTATGCATGATATAATGTTTGCATTAACGACATTATACTACTAATATGCATATGATGGGTAAGTATCTGTAGAAGGAGCGAGTCGACATAAGTCGACTTGAACGAAGACCGACTTAGTCAATCAGCCGACTAAGTCGAGGGACCAACTTAGTCGATCAGCCGACTAAGTCGGTCGGCCGAGCAAACACAGTAATTAAGTATGCTAACTAATAGTTGTGTCGGTTCACCGAACCGACAGGTAGTTATTTTTGTAACTGTTTGTAACCTGTATATATTAGGCTGTTGAGCCTCACCAGAACTTAGTTCAGTTCTTGGCTTTGTACGATCTATTGAGAATAATATAATCTGTTTATCCTATCTGTTCTTGTCTCTTGTATCTGTGTATATTTCTGTATATTTTTGTATGTATTATTGGTAACCTTATGTGCTCTATGAGATTACAACATTGGTTCCGTTGTCGGTAGTACATAACTGGAAAATATGCTCACATATGATACCAGAACAGGAGATAAAGGACTGGTGGGAGCGAAAAATTGCTAACTATCTACAAAATTACGCGAGAAGGAACAGATTGACAGTCGCAGAAGCAAAAGCCAGATTTTTCACTGACACTCACGAAAAGTTTGTCGAATCCATGCCACACCTACTGAAGCAGCTTTTGGATGAGAAAACTGGACAAGACTAAAGAAGAACAGTTACTCCAGAAACTGATCCGAGGAGGATGTACGAATCTATCGGAGTGGTTCGAAAAGATAGCCGACGACTTCTGTGAGGAACAAGCAGTCGAAGACAGGACTTCTGTGGAAACTGTTCGACAGAAATTTTTCACAGAATTTACTGATCAATTCTTGTGTTCCTTACCGACTTTGTTGTTCAAGTTCTTAATAGAAAAAGGAGCAGGCCATATTGTCGAAGCTCGACCACTATTACGCGAACCACCATCAAATACTAACTGGGCGGAGAAACAGAAGAAGTGGGAAAAATTCATCGCTGAAAGGGAGTGGGAATACTTCCTGAGTAAATAGACACTATCCGAGCTTTCTAAAAAGCGTCGGGTAGGCTATGGGGGGGTAGCTGGTCGTGTGTCAAAGAGGGAGGATAGTGGATACCAGTCGACCAAGCCAGTAATGAACAGTCGACCGAAGAGGATTCAAAGGAACAGTATTGTATGAAAGTATGTCGGACATTAAGAGACTCGAGCGGGACGAACGACAACAAAGAAGGGAAGCCAAACGTGAACGAGCCGACGAGCTGCGTCGAGAAAAAAACCCTAGGGAGACCGACCGAGATGAGAATCCGCCAGAGTCGGATCATGACCGACACGAAGAAGGCGTAGACGAAGAGACGGCCCCTAAGGAAGAGGAAGTGTGGATAGAGTAGCAAGAAGCTCTCCGAATAGTGGTTCCTGATTAAGTAACCCTGTCCCCCGCCAATTCCCATACCGTAATACAGACTATTATTGAAGACGACCTCCGACTGAGAGCTGGTGACATCACAATCTGGAGTCGACTAGGTGATGAACCTTACCCGGGACGACACCTTGTTATACGCCGACCGGTCGAAGGGAACTGGGTGACCTTTCAAACAGCACCCTCCTTTCGTAGTATCCACTTGCTCTTGCCGACACATGAAGGAGCACCCCCCCTGCCACATACAACTTTCGAAGAGAACCAAGAGTCAGACCTGAGCATGCAAAGTGACAGTGGGTCATCGAGAGGACAAATTATCAACAATCTGTTGTACCGCGAGAAAGAAACAACCACCGACGGAGGCACAAGTTACGTCGACCAAAACCCCATCGTCACCCCCACAGGTTCGACTATATCATCGACCCCACCTCTTTCAACCCCACCCACACCTCCCACCCCGCCAACTTCAGAAAGTAGTGACAGTGACTCAGACATGGGTCACGGATCTGCTCAGATTCCCCTTTATGAGGGTGACGAAGACCCTAGACAACATTGGTTCATCTGTGAATCGATATGGGAGGCCAACAAGGTCACAGAAGAAGAACGCCAGATGGCCCAGTTCGCCGGAGCCCTAAGGAAAAGAGCTCTAACATGGTATATGACATTTTCTGAACGGCAGCCCAGAGCAACAAAAGCCGAGATAAAAGCGCAATTCCTATCATTTTTTAAGACCCCAGACGCCAAACACCTGGCCGCCAAGAAGCTGAAAAAGACATCACAGAAGCCAGGAGAAACAGTCCGCGACTACGATAAACGATGGAAGGATCTATTGAGCCAGTTAGACTATACTATTGACGAACAATTACTGATTCAATGGTTCCTTGCAGGACTCTCACAGAAAGTTCGCCAACACATCAGTTTGGAAAATTTCAAGTCGTATGAAGATGCGCTGACAAAAGCTCTGCAGGTCGAGATGGATGAAGACATACTTGCATATCAGACCGACCATCGTCTGGAGGAACAGCTGGAAAACGTGCAGAAGTCCCTGAAAGAACTCACACTCAAGAACCAAGAAGTCTGGTGCACTAACTGTTCAACAGCCGGGCATTCCAAAGATAATTGTCGACAGCAATTCAGCCGACAAGATGTCCGTTTTGTACAGACAAAGGCATTTTGCGACATTTGCCAGGAACATGGAGACCATTCTACAGCCGACTGTCCTTATAATATGAAGAATGGAAAGGCTTCCTAGTGTGCTATCTGCGAAACTGCAAATCACAACACGACCGACTGCCATATTAACCTGAAAAATAGACAGAACTACCAGGCCGTCTACCAAACGAATGCAGTAGCACAGAACACGGAGCAAAACAATAACAATAACCAGAACGGGCAACGCAATGACAGCCGACGATATGAACGCCGACATGACAATCGATGACCAGGGTTTGGAAGAACAGGTCGATTCGTTGGGAATCGCGAAATACGAAGTCGTCGACCCACACAATGCTTTATTTGTTACAAAGAAGGGCACAGATGCGCAGACTGTCCGTACAAGGACAGAACTGAACTCAAATTTTGTACACACTGTGGGGTAGGCGATCACTCCTTGGAGGATTGTCCTACCATGTTGGAAAAAATCAGCAATAAAAAGAATGTTAATTTCTTGTCTTGTATCCAGAAGAATGATGTAATAACTACTAAGAACTTGCACATTGTCACTCGACAAGGCACCAAAACCAGGCTTGATAACCCTCAAATTAGCAAAATCCAAAACACAAATGCATACCCTGACCCTAGCAAGGAACAACACACATACCAAGAAGCTACACACATATTTCAAAATATGGCACAACAAGAAGACAGTATTAACAGTCGACTTAGCTCGACCCAACAATTAATACGTCTCATTCAAACAGACGAATCTGTAGGTCAATTCATCGATTTATTGCATCAAATTAAAACCACTAACCCTGAGAAACAAACTAAGAACATTTGTAGCTTAAATCAAAAAGACAAAAACGATGTCGACCCACTGGTCGACCTAGAAATTGAAGGATACCACATACGACAAGTAGTTCTGGATTTTGGGTCCCAAGTAAATATTATGACCAGGGATACATGGGAACAAATGGGCAAACCTCGACTGTATGAGTCAGGCATCTACCTAAAACTGGCCGACCAAGGTCTCATTGAACCTATTGGGGTTTGGAAAAATGTAGACACAACTATTAAAGGCATATCAACTAAAGTTGATTTTGAAATTATTGACCCCAAGGAAGGATCTAGCTCCTTCCCAGCCCTTGTCGGTCGACCGTGGGGTCGAAAGATGAAAGCCTCCATCTCCTTAGATAGAGAGAGGATCAAGCTAAAAGGCAATGGCCAAAAAGTTATTGTACCCATTAACCCTTCCCAAGGAAAGCCTTGGATAGAACCTATTGATGAGGAGGTTGATGTTAGACAACTATACCAAATCCACAATAATACTGACTATACTGAACCAAATATATATGGGGAACTTCATTTAGGTAACCAAGACTCAGTTGGTTATAATTCAGATGCTGAACTATATGACTGGGAGATAGAAAACTATGAAACACAAGCAAGAGGGTGTTGGACTATCCAAAAAGTACAGAAAAAACCCACCCGACAGTGCTTTATAGTCTCAATTATCCCCAAGATTTTTGAGAGGAAAATCAGAGAACACCCTACCTTACAACCGACCAGCGAAACCACCAGGCAACAACCTAGGTATAAGGAGAGGGAATCCCCAGTCATGCATGTTGAACAAGTGTCTAAAAACATTGGAGAACATGGCCGACTACAGAGCTTAGTAGAAACCTTCACAGGTCAGGTAGCTAGATGGTGGGACACCCATCAGACAAAACTATAGACCTGGACTAGTGCTGCAACTTACTTTGTTGAAAGGTTTGGTGGCAGGAAGTTAACCTCACAAGCACAGATCCCTATCTTCACCCAAGGACAAAACCCAGAAGAACACATCCAAACTTGTGAAAAAGAGTGGAGAAGACTTGGACATAAGGATGAAAGAGCCTGGCCACACTTATTTCCTTCCACCCTAGACGACCTACCTAGCAAATGGTATAAGATGGAGGAAGCTAAAGGTGAAACCTTTTTCTGGAATGAACTAAAATCCAATTTCATTAAAGCCTTCAACTTTATCCCTGAAGATAAACAATTAGTCGACCCAGCACAACAAATTAAACATTTCATTCAACCGACTGAAACACACCCTTACAAAGACCCTTGACAGGTCAAGAACTGCAATAGTCTTCACATAGGATCAAAAATCGAGTCGACCCGATTACAATTGGAGAATGAACACACCGCAAGTAAAAGCTTCAGATGGAAATCAAACCATGCTGAAACAACAAAACCAATCCACTCAGTGCTAAGGGTCGCGACTACCGATCAACCAGACCTCGACCGAATGACTGCAGCCGACTTCCCTGCTACATTCTCACAGTTCAAGGAAGGAAGTCGACAGATCAATGAAGCTAAAGCTCCGGAATGGTTAGATGCCAAAGTAAGAACTAAGGAGGTAGACATTTCAAAAGACGACCGACCAAAAATAGCCAAGATTGGTGACTATTGGAATGAACAACAAACTACTGAAATAGTAACCTTACTTAGAGAATTCCAAGATGTCTTTGCAAGGGATTATAAAGATTTGAAAGGATTAGTTCAAGAAATGGGAGAGATGAAAATCGACACTAAACCTGATGTCCGACCTGTCAAGAAACGACCTTACAAACTAGCTCACAAATATAAAGAAATAGTTAAAAAAGAGATCGACAACATGTTGGAAGCAGGGATTATCTACCCTATTGACCAGTCGGAATGGGCAAGTCCCATGGTCGTACAACCTAAGAAACACGACCCGACCAGATTAAGAATCTGTGTCGACTTCAGGGAGCTGAATAAAGTCACACTGACAGATCCCTTTCCCACACCTTATGCTGATGAAATCCTGAATGAAGTTGCAGGACACGAG
>LPNX010626386.1:86242-276874 GCA_001517045.1 Pseudotsuga menziesii | reverse complement strand
TGGCTACTTCTCTTTCAAGAGTTTGAGTTTGAAGTAGTGGTCTGACCAGGAAAGCTCAATGTCGGACCTGACCACCTATCCCGAATCGACACAGGAGAAGAACCGACCGAAGTCGACGATGACTTGCCGGATGCACATCTATTTCGTATAGAAGCAATACCAGAAGAGTTGGAGGAGATTGCTCAGTTCTTAGAGACAGGTCAGGCACCAGAAGGTCTGAGCACTAAGAAGAAACAAATCCTAGCTATGAAGGCTGCTCCATACAGCCTCATCAATGGATTTCTATACAAGATGGGGTTGGACGATGTTCTTAGAAGATGTGTACTCGACCATGAATGAGAGCAAATCATGCATGAAGCACATTATGGACCCGCAGGAGGACATTTTCAAGCCGACACAACTGCCAAGAAAATCCAACAGTCTGGACTATGGTGGCCGACACTTCATAAAGATTGTAAAAACTTTGTCAGCCGATGTGATAGATGTCAACGAAGTGTGCGTTCAGAGACGACCGACCATCCAACTACATAGTCCTCACCAGGAGCAAGTCTGAAAGGTTCGACAGGACTTCATTTTTGTACTTACCTTTTTCTTCGGGATGAAAAAATGTTTTGTTCATGGGGGAGATGTAGAAGGAGCGAGTCGACATAAGTCGACTTGAACGAAGACCGACTTAGTCGATCAGCCGACTAAGTCGGTCGGCCGAGCAAACACAGTAATTAAGTCCGCTAACTAATAGTCGTGTCGGTTCATCGAACTGACAGGTAGTTATTTTTGTAACTATTTGTAACCTGTATATATTAGGCTGTTGAGCCTCACCAGAACTTAGTTCAGTTCTTGGCTTTGTACGATCTATTGAGAATAATATAATCTGTTTATCCTATCTGTTCTTGTCTCTTGTATCTGTGTATATTTCTGTATGTATTATTGGTAACCTTATGTGATCTGTGAGATTACAACAGTATCGCATGGCTCTATAAAACTCTCCATTGCTACTTATCTAGAATGAAACCTCTTTGCTGACATATTGAATTAAGTGCACAATCTCAATGTTGTCCTGGTGGAGATGGAAGGCATCTACAAAAGTCACCCGTGGGATATGGATGAATGTTGTATTGGCTAAAATAGTTGCATGATCATATCTTTATGCATAAGAATTTTCCATTATGAATATTCCTTATGAAATGTTTCTAACCATATAAATGCATTTGACTTGTAGGAAAGATCGCATACATAATCGCCTACAAGCAAAGAAGGATGAGACTTGTTCCGAAGAACAAGTAATGACAGTTCAAGATGAAAAATAATATGACGAATGCAGCGACATCATTGATGTAGAACCTTCCAAGAAGAAAGGGAAGACCAGTTCAAGAAGAATGATGCCTAGGATGCAGTATTGATACATGAAGGGAAGTTCGTAGTTCCATCATGCAATAGATGGAAACATTGTGGGATACAAGGCAAGATTCGAAGAGACATTTGCAGCCAGTGGGAGTTGAGAGACAAGACAGGAAGAATCATGTGTGAAAATGAAAGAAGACCTTGTACGAGCTCAGAAGACACCCATGGGATAACACATACATGAGGAGCTTGATAAAGATATGAACCTTTGCTACAAGGTTGATAGAGGATGACAAGCTCACAGATGGGTGCGAGATGAAATTTTGAAAAAGTTCAAGATAGAGGATCTTGGTATCCAGTGATCCTAGATGGATACATAGAAGATTAGTAGCATAGGAAGCTGCTTGTCACTCCGGTATAGAATGTTTCAGTGCATAGAGTACGGAAGACAGAGGAAGTATGATGATTTAGAGGGAGTGACTACAGAAGATCCTGAGGTTTGACATGGTACGACAGGATGGATTGATTACTGATGACTCTAGGATTTACTGAGAGTAAAGCGAATTCCAACATTTGATTCAAGGATGAAGGCGGAATACCAGTGATGCTCCTGTTATGTGTTGATGCACTATGTTCTAGGCATGGAGGCGTGGACAAGGGAAGTATGCAGTAGAGATCCTGAAGAGGTTTGGGATGATGGACTGCAAGGCCATGACCACACCTATGGCATCGAACCTAAAGCTATTGAGTGATTCTTCATCAGAGATGGTTGATGCTATGATGTATCGTTAGATGATTGGGTCCTTGATGTATCTGACAAACACGAGACTAGACATTTGCTTTGCTGTGAACACCTTGAGCTAGTTCCTGACAGATCCGAGACATGTTCACTTAATTGCTGCAAAGCATATACTAAGGTACCTGAGGGGTACAATTGATTATGGGCTCATGTACGAGGAAAATCAGAAGATTAACCTGTAAGGTTATGTTGATTTAGATTGGGCAGGCAGTGCCATTGATAGAAAGAGCACTTCAGGGTGTTGCTTCGGTATGGGATTAGGTGTGATCTCTTGGTTTAGCAGGAAGCAATCCTGTGTGGCACTGAGTATAGCTGAAGCAGAGTATGTCACAGCTTGTTCAACTAGTTGTGAGGCAGTATGGCCGCGGAAACTACTGTCTGATTTATTTGATCTCCAGATGGATGCTACTTGTATACATTGTGACAACCAGAGTTGCTTGAAGTTGTCAGAGAATCTAGTGTTCCATGACAAGTCGAAGCATATCGAGATCAAGTATCACTATATCAGGGATATGGTGCAGAGGGGAGCAGTGAAGCTCCAGTATGTTGCAATGGAGGAATAGATAGCTGATGTGTTGATGAAGCCATTGGATAGGGTGAAGTTTGAGTACTTTAGGGAGAAGCTTGGTGTTCTCCAGATTGAGGTTTCCTCCAAAGGGAAATGATGAGACCGAGAGCCATTCTAACATGGTGAGAGGATTAGTTCCTTCCATGGTCAGATGTAAGGGCTGAGCCATTCTGTCAAGGTGAGAGGATTGGTTCCTTCCATGTCAGATGTGAGTGCTAAGCCATTCTGATGTGACTGTAGGATTGGTTCCTACATGATTAGAAGTAAGCGCTAAATGCCATTCTTGGAATGGAGGTGCTTGGTCAATTACCAGGAATACTCGGTCTAGGACTGAGGGCATTTCTGATACAACTGTAAGATGTAGTCTTACATGATCAGATGTGATCGAGTGGCCATTCTGATGTGATTGAGGGATTGGTTCCCACTTGATCAGATAAAGGGCTATTGCCCTTCTTGGAATGGAGGCGCCTGGTCAGTTACCAGGTATCTCAGTCTGGGACTAGGGGCCATTCTGATATGATTGTAGGATTGGTTCCTACAAGATCAGATGTGAGTGCACGCCCTTCTGACATTGGTTGTTAGATGTAAGTGCATAGCCCTTTCTGCATGAAGGATTGGTTCCTTGCATGGTCAAATATAAGTGTCGGGCCTTTTTTACATTGGTTGTCATATATAAGTGCAGAGCCTTTCGGCATGGAGGATTGGTTCCTTGCATGACCAAGTGTAAGTGCTGAAGCCTTTCCAACATTGGTTGATAGATGTGAGTGCTGGGCCTTTCTGACAAGATTGTGGGCTATGTTACCACATGGTCAGATGTGAGTGTTGGGAATGCCTTTCTGATATAATTATAGGATTGGTTCTTACATGATCAAATGTAAGTGCTGGGCGGGCCATTCTGACTTAGGGTCAGATATAAGTGCTGGAAAATACCTACATGGAGGGTAGGCCTACAACCAGCATGAAAAAGGACTGGTTCTGTAGAACTTCTTGTGACGAGAAGAATCAAGAGATAACACCTGTGATGATGATCCAGCAGAGATGTTCCAGACCAGAGATGATTCATATCGAGTGATGATCCAAATCCAGTGATGATCCAGATCTAGTGGTGATGATCTAGATCCAGTGATGATACAGATCCAGTGATGATGATACAGATCCAGTGATGATCCAGATCCAGTGATGATGATCTAGATCTAGTGATGATCTAGATGCAATGATGATGATCCAGATCGAGTGATGATCTAGATCCGATGATGACGATGACTTGAAGATGGAGATGACTTGAAGGTGAAGATGATGAGGACTTGATGATGATCCAGATGATACAGAGAAGAAGACTTGTACTGATAAATTGTGTCAAGAGAATACCTTCCTAGTTAAGAGGGAGTGTTGATATAATTGTAACTTTGGAATGTATTCACTTGTATTTCTTATGTATTGTAACCCGATGTTTATTCTGGTATGTATTTTTAATGTACTTGATTCATGTCATGCCCCAAGGTTCCTATCGGGAGTTTCTATAATGTAACAAGTCATGTCAAGTCATTGTGGGTAACCCTCCTATTGGTCAAGGGTTAAAGTCCCCATAGTTATGGGGCCCTAGGGTTGTTAGACTATCATAGTGAAGTCGACCCTAGGTGAGTCATTGTAAGTCGGGGAAATAGTCCCCACCATTGTGTTAAGGATAAACCTCCTTGTTGGTTGGAGGAGGTAAAGTCCCCACAAGTTGTGGGGCACTAGGGTTATTAGACACTCCTAGAAATGTCAGCTCTAGTAAGTAATTGTTAAGTGAGGCTGGCATGTTGGAGTGGGTTTCAAGTGAACAGAAGAATATAAATAGAGAGTGAGACTCTCTATTTATCACACACACATTCACTCATTGGGGCGCATGAGTGAGAGGAGAAGTTGTTGGGACAAGAGAGAGACTACTGCTGTCGGGAGATCATCTTTATGTTTTTGGGTTTTACTTTTGGTGTTGATTCTATCTCTGAGGAAGTTGTGGGGTTTTCTCCTTTATGGTTTCCTAGAGGAAAATTATTTGTGTCTCTTGTCTCTTGTGTTTATCGCTGTGCATGTTATTCTCTCAGTTAAAGATCCTAAGATCATAATGCTAGCTTGAATGATAAAAATCTAACACTTGTGAAGTAATCATTGAATTTTTTTTGACATTGCACCTTCACATTCTTGAGTTGAGTTCTCAAGGTCATCTTCGTATATGTTGTTCATTGCATCGGACATATCCTTGGGAGTCTTCAAGGATTATATATATGAGATCCAATGGAGACGAAAATACTCATCTTTGTTTTGATTAGGTCCTTCTTTTGCTTGGTACTTTTTGTTATTATGATAAAAATGAGAACCTCAAATGGAAATAGAGAGGATGAATTACCAGTGAGAATGCTTCAAATTGATGCTTTCTTGAAGGATCTTTTAAAAGATTGCTTCTGGTGGGACTAGGGTTTGACAAAGAAACCCTAATTTTTCAACTTAGGTATCTTTAATATCTGATTGGATAGAAATATGTGCCTCCTCAAGGAAATCTGAAAACTAAAACTAAAACTAAAAGACAATTGAAAAAATATATATATTTTGAATATTAAAAAACTAACAGACAATAAAAAAAAATAGATGATATTGAATATAAAAAAAGGAGCAAGTTCATTGACTTGTGGCATTACCTCAATCAATCTCCATTGATTTTCCCCCGAGAGAGGCCTATCAGCTAGAGAGGATTCTCGATATCTTACTGAACTCAATGGGCTCCTCTCGACATCACGTTGAACTTGGATAGTTGTGACATGTTCAATGATGATACTTTGTAGTTGTTACTTGGATAGTTGTTCGGTAACACATATAATCATGATGTGATCATGGCCGGAAATTGCAAATCTAGACTAAAATCTAATGAAGATACCCACATACACAAATCGTGATTTGAGCAACTAAAATATGTAATTTAACCAATTTTATGTTCAAAGGATTTGGGAGAATAAATAGAAATGACGCATTATGATTGCCATATTTTGGAGTCAAGTCGGTGTCTTTTCATGCACATCGATATTGGACACAACCTCACCTTATTAAAAGAAATTAAGTGTTTGAACGAATCCAATCCAGCCACTTGTGTACTTCTGCGTTTATGCTTTTGAATAAAATATAACTCTTATATACTTTTATGTCGACCAACAATTTACTAATTTCTACCGAATTTTCCAATGGGCTATGGGAAGGCTAAAAGTGTGTCATTTTTTTAATCTTTTGTATGCCAATGTTATCATAAAACAAATTCTCTATAATTTCTTTGAAAATAACAAAAACTATTTAAAAATGACATAGTATAACCAAAGTAATTATAACTTATATCATAAAAATAAATTGTAATTTATATCATAAAATTAAAAAAATTAACTTAGATTATTAAAAAAATTTAAAAATGCATAATTTAATTAGTAAATATCATATATCAGAAAAATTATGGATCCAAGAAAATTGACTGCAATTTACTGATATTAGTAATATCAAGCTCAATAAACATGATTATTTGAATATTTATCATTTCTATATCGCAATGCTTATCCATTAACATTAGGAAACAACTAGCCAATTTAACATAGATATAGTTTTTCTTTACCCATACTACATGTTTTAAGAATTCAAGAACATGACAATTTATTTAAATCTTCCAATTTCACTGGGATAAAGTAGAGAGAGAAAAGATTAGTACCTGGAAGTGGAGATGTTAGAGTAGCTCAACAATTTCACTTTCTTCTATTCCAAATATGAATTGGAAAGATCATACATGGTTTCTAATGCGCCAAAGTATCCTTGGTTGACTATATCCCTCAACAAAATATGCAAGCAATTGGCCTCTATTAAACATGAGGTCCTCCCTGGGGATTCAAAAATTCCTAGTAGACATTACTGAAGATCTCGAATAGAAGTTGATTTTAAAGTGTGCAAGTTCGACACTAAGGTTCGATTTTCAATTTTAGTATATTACCAAACTCAAAGATTCAATACCATACCAATATTGGGCACCAAATCGTTGAGAATGTAGTTGCCATTGATGTCAAAGGTGTTCACGATTGACAAAGAGTTAACTAGTGGATATGCTGGCAGGGTAAGATCAGTGAAAGACAAAGGATAATGATATGGAATTCCACAGATGATGATATGGAATAAACAAATGGACAAAAATAGTCACAGAGGATTTCCACAAAGAAATTATGCAGATCCACAAAGTTATGGTAAGATCTGCATTAGTTCTAAAATGAATGGTCAGGAAGCATCCCGCACAAGACCCAACAGATGAGGATCAGTTCCGCATAATATAGGTGGAAAGGTTGTAGTTCAACACATCCATAAAGTTATGGTAAGATCCGCACTAATTCTAAAATGAACGGTCAAGAAGCATCCCGCACAAGATTCGATGAATGAGGATCAGTTCCGCATAAGATAGGTGAAAAGGTTGTAGGTCATCAAAGATTATAAATTGAATGAATAAGAATGTGTCCGCAACAAGATCCGACAGTTGAGGATCAATTTCGCATAAGATAGGCGGTAAGGTTGAAGTTCAGCAAATATCTGAGATCCAATGGTTGAGAAGTGATATGCTAAAACAGATCAACAATTTAGATAAAAAACAGAAGGTGAAAAGTGGATAATCATGAAAAATACTGTTGGAAACATTGAGTTTCCAACTTCTGCATTCTGCAGTGTGGGAAAAAAAGTGCGGGTACGGAACCATGGAAATCAAAAGGTCAAAGTTGTGAAAAATTGAGTTTCCAACTTTCGCATTTCGTAGTGCGGGAACGGAAGTCCGGGTGCGGAATCACAGAAATCAAAAGGTCGAAGTTTTGGAAACATTGAGTTTCTGATTTTCGCCTTCCGTAGTGCAGAAAGGAAATTCCGCAAAGGAATCTCTGGAAAGCGGAACCAAAAAAAGCTATAAATCAAAGTCGTGGAAGTTAAGTTTCTGACTACCGCCTTCTGCAGTATGGAAAGGAATGTATAGAAAGCTATAAATCGAAGTTGTGAAAGTTGAGTTTCTGACTTCCTCCTTCCGCAGTGCGGAAATAAAAGTCTGGAAAGCGGAAGAGCATAAGCTCGTTTTTGGAAACGTTGAGTTTCCAATTTCCACATTCTGCAGTTCAGAAAAGGAAGTGCTGAAAGAAAATTCTAGAAAGTCAAAAAGCATAAGCTCAGTTTTGGAAACGTTGAGTTTC
This sequence comes from Pseudotsuga menziesii, assembly GCA_001517045.1. Lineage (NCBI taxonomy): Eukaryota > Viridiplantae > Streptophyta > Pinopsida > Pinales > Pinaceae > Pseudotsuga > Pseudotsuga menziesii. Next base: position 268,941 of record LPNX010626386.1, on the reverse strand, counting down.
CAACTTCCGCATTCCGCAGTTCGAAAAAAGAAATGCGGAAAGAAAAGTTCAGAAAGCGGAAGAGCATAAGCTCAGTTTTGGAAATGTTGATTTTCCAAATTTCGCATTCCGCAGTTCAGAAAAGGAAGTGCAGAAAGAAATGTCCAGAAAGCAGAAGATCATAAGCTCAGTTTTGGAAACGTTGAGCTTCTGACTTCCGCATTTCGTAGGGAAAAAAAAGCGCAAAGTGGGAAGGCTGCCGCGGAATGTTTAGTGCAGAAAGTAGAACATCTCGAAATAAATATTTAGAAAATTCACAAAACTGCATTCCGCTATCCACGTCTCAGATCAACGGTCACAGAAGAGCCTGCAGGAGATCAACGATGCTCAACAGTTGAGGTGGAAATTTAGGTATAGAAGGACATTTTGAGAAATGCCACATTTTGGAAATCCAAATCCTACCTTAGATCAACGATCAGGAAGAATCCCAATATGAGATCAATGACTCAGGATGATTGTGGAGATGAAAAATACAAAAACTCGTGACTAGAAGATTTAAACAACAAATTGATTAATAGGAATTAGCTTAGTTATTTCAAAGAGGCACGATCAAGAATGGAATGGCGCATTGGTGAAGAGATGTGTCTGAGCGTGAGGGTATTTATTAACAGTTTAATTGAATGAAAGAATTCTCTTTATAATTGCGAATGACAGAGTCCAAGAAGTGAACCGCAAGCTGATAAAAATCAGTCAAGGGTGGCAGGGTGGCGCTAGGGAAGATTATAAGTTTGCACAGGGTGTTGTAGAATCCTTGTCTGTTGTAGCGGGAAGAAACCCAGGGTGTTTTAGCATCCTTGTCTTTTGTAGAAGGTAGAAAACATAGGGTTTTGTTGCATCCTTTCTGTAGTAGCAGATAAAACAATTTTATAGATTCATCTTATTAATGAGTTTGAATTGGTGGTTTTATTTTTAAAGTTTCCACGATAAAATTTGTGTGTTAACCTTGTTATGCTTTTATCATTTAAGCAATATGATATTAGGATCTTATTTGAGAGAATAACATGCACATCAATAATCACAAGAGACAAGAGACACAAAGAATTTTCCTTGGGGAAACCATAAAGGAGAAAACCCCGCAACTTCCTTAGAGATAGAATGAGCACCAGTAGCAAAAGTAAAACCCAAAGATAGAAAATATGATCTCCGACAGCTGATCTCTCTCACTTGTGCCAGCACTTCCTCTCTCACTCATGTGCTTTAGTTGAGTGAGTGTGTGTGTGTGTAGAAATGAGGAGAGCCTCACTTCTATTTATATTCTTCTGTTCACTTTATTTCCACTCCAACAAGTCGGCCTCACTTAACAATTACTTACCAGGGCCGACTTCTCTAGGAGAGTCTAATAACCCTAGTGCCCCACAACTGTGGGGACTTTACCCCCCTGATCAACAAGGAGGGTTAAACTCAACTCAATTGTGGGGACTATTTCCCTGACTTACAATGAAAGGTTAACCTCATTGACTTTACATGGCTTTATTATATTAATGACTCTCCCGATAGGAACATCGGGGTACAATGAAATACAAATGATTCTCTCGATAGGAACATCGGGGTACAATATAAGATATACAAGTGAATACATTCTGAAGTTACAAATACATCAACACTCCCTCTTAAACACCTCTTAACTAGGAAGGTATTCTCTTGACACAATTCATCAACACACGTCTTCTTCTCTGGATCAAGTCTGCATCATCATCAATGATGGATCATCATTGGATCGTCATTGAAAATGGATCATCACTGGATCATCATCAAAGCTAGATCATCACTGGATCATAGAAACTGGATCATCACTGGATCATCATCAAAGTTGGATCATCATCAAAGCTGGATCATCATCAACATCACTTCTTCTGCCATCTCGATCAACTGGTGCTATCTCTCAGTTCTTCTCGTCATAGGAAGTTCTACAGAGCCAACCCTTTTTCATGGTGGTTTTAGGCCTAGAATCCATGTAGGTATCCATCTTCTTCAGCACTTATATCTGACCATGGGAGGCACACATCCAACAACCATGTCAAAATGGCCCGCCCAGCACTTACATCTAACCATGGGAGGAACACATCCAATAACCATGTCAGATTGGCATGCCCAACACTCACATCTGACCATGGGAGGAACACATCCAACAACCATGTTAGAAAGGACCAGCACTCACATCTAGCCATGGGAGGAACACATCCACCACCATGTCATAGAGGCCCAACACTTACATCCAACCATGGGAGGAACACATCCAAGAACCATGTCGGAAAGGCCCAACACTTACATTCACCAGCATGATAGGACACACCTACTATCATCTGTGAAAATGCCCAACACTTACAAGTGACTTACAATCACTAGCATGATAGGACACACCTACTATAATCTGTGAAAAGGCCCAACAATTATAATCACCAGCATGATAGGACACACCTACTATCATCTGTGGAAAGGCCCAGCACTTACAACCATCGGCATGATAGGACACACCTACTATCATCTATGGAAAGGCTCTGCACTTACATCTTATAATGTGGGAGCCAATCCCATATTCATATCAGAATGGCTCTGCACTTACATCTAATCATGTGGGAGCCAATCCCACAGTCATATTAGAATGGCTCTGCACTTACATCTGATCATGTAGGAGCCAATCCCACAGTCATATCAGAATGGCTCTGCACTTACATCCAAAAACAGATGGAACCAATCCTATCACCATGTCAGAAAGGCTCACGGACTCATCACTTCCCCTTGGAAGGAACCTCGATCTAGAGAACACCAAGATTATCCCTGAAGTACTCAAAATTCACCTTAGCCGTTTCTAACATAGAATCACATCAGGGATGATTACATCCAAGGATAACCTGCGAGCTTTTCCAAGACTGATTGCATCTGAGGACAACCTACATGACCGTTTACGTATGAGCCACCTATGAGCTTCACCAGGATTTTATGCTCAGACAACTTGTCTCACCGGCTATGCTAGAACTCCCTCTTTCAAGAGATATCGATCTGGACCACATACTGGAGCTTCATTGATCCTCTCTTGGCTATACTCAGTGCCATGCAGGACTCCTTCCTGCTAAATCAAGATATCACACCTGATCTCATACTGAAGCAACACCTTGAAGTGCTCTTCCTATCAATGGCACTGCCTGGCCAATCCGAATCCACATAACCCTCTAGGTTAATATTTTGATTCGCTTCATACTTGAGCCCATAATCAATTGTACCCTTCAAGTACCTCACTTCATGCTTTGCAACCATCAGATGAACATGTCTCAATGTGTTCACAACAAAGCGAATATATGGTCTCGTATTCGTCAGGTACATCAAGGAACAAATCATCTAAGGATACATCGTGGCATCAACCATATCTAATGAATTATTACTTAATAGCTTCAGGTTCGATGCCATAGGTGTGGTCATGGACTTGCAGTCCATCATCTTGAACCTCTTCAGGATCCCTACTACATACTTCCCTTGTTCCAGGGATATTCCATCCGCATTCTACCACACCTCCATGCCAGAAAAGTAGTGCATCATCCCCAAGTCCTTCATCTCGAACTCGGCAGCAAATCTCCTTCTTGCAAATTTAATGAGTTCCTCTTTTCTGTCAGGAACAAGTCATCGACATATAAGAGGAGCATCACTAGTATTTCACCTTCAACATTGAATTAAAGGTTGGAATCCACTTTACTCTCAGTAAAGCCTAGAGTCATCAGTAATCTGTCCATCCTGTCGTACCATGTCGAACCTCAATATCTTCTATAGTCACTCCCTCTGAAGTGGAGCATCATTCTCCCTTTTCCTTTCATACTCTATGCATTGAAACATTATGTACTGGAGTGACGAGTAGCTTCCTCTGCTACTAATATTCTATGTATCCATCTAGGGTCACTGGATACCAATATCCTCTATATTGAACCTTTTCAAAAGTTCTTCTCGCACCCATCTGTGAGCTTGTCATCCTCTATAGGATTTCATCTTCAACCTTGTAGAAAAGGTTAATATATTCATCACTCTAGGCGATCTTCAAGATCCTCATGTATGTGTTATCCCATGGGTGCCTTCTGAGCTCATACAAGGCCTTCCTTAATTTTGCACACATGATTCTGCCTGTCATGTGTCTTAATTGCTAGTGGCCGCAAATGTCTGTTCGTAGTCTATGCCTTCTTTCCATGAGAAGCCTCATGCTACGAATATCGCCTTGTATCCCACGATGTTTCCATATACTACATGCTAGATCTTGTATATCCTTTAGGTCTCGATACTACATCCTATACATTATTCTTCTTGAACTAATATTCTCCTTCCCTTTCTTCTTGTCTACTTCTTCATAGCTGGAATGTTCTGCATCAATGATGTCGCTCAACAATGTCACATAACTAAAGTGTCTCTGAGGCCTCTTTCTTTCTTTGAAAGTATCGTCATATTATTCTATATCCTTGGATTATTTCTCGAAATGTCACCACTTGTTCTTCGAAACAAGTCTCATCCTCCTTTTCTTGTAGGCAATTGTACACGATCTTTCATATAATTTAAATGCATTAGTTGTATGGTTACAAACATTTCACAAGGCATATTCATAATGGAAAATTCTTATGCATAAAGATATGATCATGCAACTATTTTATCCAATACAACATTCATCCATATCTTATGGAAACTTTCTAGATGCCTTCCATCTCTACCAGGACAACATTGAGATTGTGCACTAATCCAATCTGTCGACAAAGAGGTTTCATTCTAGATAAGTAGCAATGGAGAGTTGTATAGAACCATGAGTTACTTACACATCACATGCATATTAGTAGTCTACTATCATTAATAAAAACATTCTATCATGCATAACACATCAACTGAATATAAACAAATGCATAACAAAACAATATCATGAAATGACAATTGAATACTTATCTTTATTTGTTTCGTGGGTAGACAACATCATTTCTTATCCAAATGCTCAAGATGGATAAGAGAATATTCAAGAATTGAGTTAAATTGGAGGAAATTTCAACTCAAAATGGGCCTCCTAAAAAAAATTAATAAAATAATATTTATTAATTTTGGAGGAAGAAAAGAAAAAAACTACTTTTTTGTTTGTATTTTCAACATATCTCCCTATGTTTTTACCCAAATTTTGATTGGGAGAGCTCGTTGGATGTAGAATTAAATTAGGAATCCAACAAGTACCCACGCAGCATACTTTTGACGGACCGTTCTACCCAAAAAACAAGAAATACCTGAAAAACATGGTGAATGATCATCACATTTTTCAGGTATTTCTTGTTTTGGGGTAGCGCAGTATGCCAAAAGTATGCCGAGTGGGTATTCGTTGGATGTGAAATTTAATTCCACATCCAATGAGCTCTCCCGATCGAAATTTGAGTAAAAAAATGGGGAGATATGTCGAATATACAAACAAAAAAGTAGTTTTTTTTATGATACCTATCCCCAAATTTATATTAAAAAAGTGTTTAAGACCTATACGGCATTTCAAATTTAAATCAATTTCATTAGCTAACACATGATGACATGGAATTTGAATTAGAGTTAAAAGGCCCATTTTGAGTTGAAATTTCCTTTAATGTTCATATTCCTCATCGCTTGATGGATCTTCTTTGAATCGTGAGTGCTTGATCTTCAGTTGCTCCCATCTTCTCTTATCTTATTATGGGTAGAGCTTCATCTTGTGTCTGCTCTTGCCAGAGTCTGCTGAAAGTAATCACTTCCTTCTGGCACACATTCCTTGAATGAATGAATCCCATGATCCTAGGAGGCCATTCAAGGTGGTTATCACAACGTCTGCATTCTCTACTTCTTCATCCACTGCTTCAATTTGTTCTTTGATTCGAGAGACCCTCGTAAAGTATGACTGTATGGTCTCTGCATTCTCGATCTTAACATTCTTCAACTTGTTTCTCAAAGTCATCTTTCGATTTTTGTTCTTCCCTTCAAATATCTTGGTCAAGGAATCAAACATCTCTTTAGGTGTCTTTAGGTATGACACTTATGGTATAAGGTGATCCTTGTTTGAATCATCAATGATCTTCTTGGCCTTGACTAATTTCTTCTTGTGTAAGGCCATATCCTCATCTCCCTCTAGAACTGGAACCTCTCCACTTATATAGGTGTCCAATTCATTTTCTTCAAGAACTAGTGAGATCCTATACTTCCATGCTTGGAATTTTTTAACCCCACCAATATTGTCATCAAGCTGGAGTGATTAGTCATTTTGAAATGAGAACCTCAACTGTAAATAGAAAAATATTAGATCTTACCGATTTGAGGTGTCCATCCTGGTTCCGGAGCTGGCTGATCTAGGGTTTGTTAGAGAAACCCTAATTTTCAAAACTTGGAATTTCAAACTTCTTATTGGATAGAATTATAGGCCTCTTCAATGCGAGCTGTCCAATGTACTCCTTTTCTGAAAACAGTGGAGGGAAGCTCCCGGAACAAGAAGCCCTAGTTTACCAATTTCTTCTGCAGAAATTCCTGATACTGTTTCTATGGTATCTCTGAAAGTAATACTCCTTTATGTCTGAAAGTTTGTATTGAGGTAACCTCGCTTGTCCTATTTCCATCACTACAGGTTTTACCAGAATTGGATTCACAAATTGGGACTTATGAGATTCTTCCCAAGGTGACTTATTTCATGACTGTTCAGCATAGTGAACTTCTATAGACTGCCACGTGTCACTGTTTCCCCTTCGGGGTATGAAACTTGTACCACAGGAAGTACAGTTCGTGACCTATCTGGAACATCTTGATAAATTTCATTTGGATCTTTGTATCCTGAGATATTTCAATTCTCCTTAGATGTCATGTTTAGGGATGAATCGTGGAAGAGGTTGGAACCCTGATTTGGAGGAAACATATCTCCCAAAATATAGCAAATATGAGGCTGAAATATTTACACAGGGTACATCAGGATTTTACCTTCAACCTGTGAATGTTTTGGCCCCTGAAACTTCTTCGATACCGAGATATAGTGAATGTACCAAAACTACCCGTTTTAGTATTTTAGGGTTTTTCAAGCCCGGGGTTAAACTAGGGTTTGACTTTCCTAGAGTTTCACCCAACAAAAAATCTTGACCTAGGTCTCTAAAATTAGATTTGGATGAGGAGAGAAATTAGGTCTGTCCGGGCATTTTCGACAGCTGATCTCTCTCACAAAGACAGAAAAGATGATTTTCGACAGCTGATCTCTCTCACTTGTGCCAACACTTCCTCTCTCAGTCATGCGCCCTAGTTGAGTGAGTATGTGTGTGTGTGTGTAGAAATGAGGAGAGCCTCACTTCTGTTTATATTCTTCCATTCACTTTATTTCCACTCCAATAAGTTGGCCTCACTTAACAATTACTTACCAGGACCGACTTCTATAGGAAAGTCTAATAACCCTATTGCCCCACAACTGTGGGGACTTTACCCCCGTGATCAACAAGGAGGGTTAACCTCAAATAAATTGTGGGGACTATTGCCCCGAATTACAACGGAGGGTTAACCTCATTGAATTTACTTGACTTTATTATATTAATGACTCTCCCGATAGGAACATCAGCGTACAATGAAATACAAATGATTTTCCCAATATGAACACCGGGGTACAATATAAGATATACAAGTGAATACATTCCGAAGTTACAAATACATCAACAAACTTGTTTGATCCATTGTGTTTTGATTTGAAAAAGAAAAAAAGACAATACTGATTCCCCCCCCTCTCCCTCTTAGTATAGTGGAATAAACTAAAAATTGGTATTAGAGCAGGTTCCTTCATCACAGTTTAACGACTAGAAGGTAGATCTTGTTTAAAAACCACTATGGATCAACAAGAAGGTTTAGTCACCAACAAACCTCCACTATTCACAGGATAAAAATATGCTTACTGGAGTGTGAGAATGAAATTCCATCTAATGTCCCTTGGATGGAAGGTTTGGGATGCAACTCTGAAGGAATACAAAATAGATGACCAAGAACCTATAGACAGTACAGAACTAAGCCAATATGAAGGTAATGCTAAATCCCTAAATGCAATCCTGAGTGGATTGACAAACTCGGTATTTACAAACGTTATGCGATGCGGGACTGCTAAGGAAGCCTGGGATAAGTTAAAAATTATCTATGAAGGAGCATATAAAGTCAAAGAATCCAAGCTTCAGACATATAAAGGGTAGTTTGAGAGCCTTAAAATGAGGGAAGAAGAAAATATCAGGGAATATTTTTAAGAGTAGATGAAGTTGTCAATTCCATTAGAGGTCTTGGTGGAAAATTAAGAGAAAAAGAAGTTGTGAGCAAGGTACTAAGAACGCTGCCAATGAAGTATGATTCAAAAGTATCCACCCTAGAAGAACGGGATGATATTGACCAGGTGACAGTAGATGAGCTACATGGAATTCTCACTGCATATGAGGTGAGAAGAGGAATAAATGAATCTTCGAAAAAGGAAGCAGCTTTTAAGGCCTCATCTGAAAATCAAATAGAGAACATAGATGATGAGGAAGCTCTCTTTATTAAAAAACTTGAGAAGGGTATTGGCAAATATAAAGTGAATTTACCCTTGAAATTTTTTAACTGTGGAAGAATTGGACATTTTGCTTCAAAATGTACTTACCCTAAAAAGGAGGATAATGACGAGAGAGAAACCTCAAATTCACGAAGGGTAAAACAAGAAATAAGAAGAAGTCCTATGAGAAAAAGAAAATTTTCTATACCATGGAAGATAGTGAAGATGGAGATACAAGTGGAGACTAGGAAACTGAGATTATATTCATGGGTCTAGATACTCAAGCTTCAAATGATAACTCAAATGAAGAAGGAGAAGTAGATTTAAGAGATGAACTTGTTAGCGCTCTTGAAGAACTTGATAAATGCAGGAAAAAGAACAAACAATCAAATCATATCATTAGTGAGTTAGAAGCTCAACGTCTAGATTTTAAAAGAATTGAGGAGGATCTAAACCTGCAACTCAAAAGAAGGATACAAGAATCTAAGAAACTTGAAGAAGAGATCATGCAATTCAAGAAAAAACTTAATGAAAGATCTATCAAATTAAAATTTGAAAATAGCTCAAGGATTCTAGATTGCATCTTGAATAGCCAAAGACCATCAAATTATATAATTGGTTTGGGTTTTGTCAAAGAAAAGATTCCATAAATTTTATCTTTCACTAATCAAGGAAGAAACAAGAAAAGTTATGCTGAAGCACTAAAAAGTCTAATGAAAAAGGAAGAAAGCAAGAAAACTGCCTCAAAACCTCAAGATAAAAGCATAAATATGGTGCCTAAGAGAGCAAATAGATATATGTAGATATTTTTAGGTAACTGTTACTCCTGAAATAACTTTGGGCATAAAACCTTAAATTGCAGAACTATTAGAAAGGTTCATGAGTACAAGAAGAAGACATCGAGTCATATACCAAAATAAAATCATAACCTTTTTACACTTCTTCAAAAATATGGCATAGAGTGTTACAAATGTAATAAATATGGGCATATGGAAAGAGATTGTAAACTGAGGACTCCTACAAGGAAGCATCAAGGAAGACTTTGCAATTAAGTCTCAAGACACAAAACAAAAGAACTATTGGAAGGAAAGGGAAGAAAAAGAAAGTATGTGCAAAAAAAAGTCAAAACCTATGGCACTTGGATAATAAGGGTAAAGTCACTTTTTGAGACATTCTGTCCTCCAAGATAATTGGCAAAGGAACAGCTGTTGTTAACAACAACATCAAAGAAGAAAATGTATTTCTAGTAGAAAACCTCAATCCTAATCTTCTCAGTGTAGGTCAAACATGTGATCAAGGGTACATTTGTATTTTTTATTCATAAAAATGTGAAATCAAGAAAAAGGACTCAAGAAAAGTTGTCGGCATTGTTATAAGAAACTCAAACAATGTGTACATCCTGGAAAATAAAAAACAATGTTACCTAGGTATGGTTGATGAAATCTGGTTAAGGAACATAAGGCTGGGACACTTAAATTTTGACAATCTTGTCAAAATAAGTAAGAAGGAAGTTGTAAGAGACTTGCCTAAAATTGTAAAACCTTTAAAAGTTGTTTGTAAACATTGTCAACATGGGAAGCAAACTAGAGCCATTTTTAAAACAAAAGAACATATGACTTCACATCCTCTGGAAATAGTGCACACAGATCTCTGTGTACCAACAAGAACTAAAAGTCTGCAAGGAGAGTATTATTTCATGTTTCTCATTGACGATTACACAAGGATGACTTGGGTGACATTCCTCAAAGAAAAATCAGAAGCCTTTGAGAAATTTAAAATATTCAAAACAATGGTTGAAAATGAGACACCTGTGAAGATCAAATGTCTTAGATTCGACAATGGGGCCCAGAATTCACCTCAAATGAGTTCAATTAGTTCTGTGAGACACATGGAATTAAGAGACAATTTTCAGCTGCAAAAACTCCACAGCATAATGGTGTTGTTGAAAGAAAAAATAGAACAGTCCAAGAGGCTACCAGAACAATGCTAAATGAAGCAAAGTTGTCAGATGCATTTTGGAAAGAAGCAGTATACACAACTGCCTATATAATTAATAGAGGATAACTCAGAGTAAATAAAGACAAGACCCCTTATGAATTATGGTAATGGAGACCAGCCTCAGTCAAATATCTCAAAGTATTTGGAAGTAGTTGTTACATTAAAAGGAATGAGGATGACCTTGGAAAGTTTGACTCTAGAAATAATGAAGGAATATTTCTAGGATATTCATCCACTAAGAAGGAATATAGATGTTTCAATAAAATATTACACAAGATTGTAGAGAGTGCAGATGTAAAAATAGATGATATAAAACCAAGAAGAGAAAGAAGTCAGGACAGTGATGAAAATACAAATAATGAAGAAAAGGAAGAGTTTCAAGAGGATGGAAGTATTCATGATGAAGAAGAAGGAATAGAAAAGGAAGATACACAGGGAAATGAAGAAGACTCCCTAAGACATGATACAAAAAACCATCTAGAAGAATACAAAGGAATCATCCAGAAACACAGATCATAGGTAATAAAAATGTTGGAGTCGGTACAAGGAGACAACTAACATTTAATGAAAAAAACCTACTCTCAATAGCAGAACCTGATATTTTTTTAGAAGCAAGCAAGAATGACGAATGGATCAAAGCCATGAATGAATAATTAGATCAAATTGAGAAGAACGAAACCTGGGAACTTGTCCCAATAACTAAAGATAAGAATGTTATAGGGACCAAATGGGTTTTCAAGAACAAATTAAATCAGGATGGTCAAGTAATAAGGAACAAGGAAATATTAGTATGTAAGGGGTATGCTCAGGTAGAAGGGATTGATTTTGAAGAAACTTATGTTCTTGTGGAAAGACTTGGAGCAATCAGAATGTTTCTAGCACTCTCAAGCCATAAAAATTTTAAAGTGTATCAAATGGATGTTAAGTCTGCATTTTTTAATGGAAAAATAGAAGAAGAGGTTTATTGCACCGAGAGCCGCTTTCTACAACTCAAATAGGTGAGATGTGTCCCGTCTGTAACGTTGATGTGGCACATGTCGGCTCAATAAAAATTATTAATAAAAAAAAGTAAAAAATTAAAAAACTTATAACATGTTGGCTTATAATTAAAAAATAAAAAATAGTATACTCATAAATATACAACCATATTCAAGCAATACTTACAATCTTACAAACTGGCACTCAAGGCAGACTAAAACTCGACCTGGATATTCGCATCAACAATCTCATAAAGGTATGAAAATTGTCTTCTTACAAACTCACGTTTCTTGATTTCAGGCATTGACATTTTTTTTATCCTCCACAACCATTGTTTGCTACATATTGGACTACAATTTGGTGGAATCTCGGGAAGATTGAAATGAAGGAGGTAGCCTTGTGAACTCCAAAGAGTCGTCACTTGTGAACACTGGAAGCTATTGTTTTAAACATGCGTGAGAAAGATGTGAAGTAAAGAGCCATCTTTGGAGAAGGGAGACGTCTCTCTCTTGAAGATCGGGTTAAAGATTGAGGGCCACAAACTGATATATAATAGATCGTTAGAAGTTGGTGGCCCTCGAGTCTGTGGAGGTTAATCCATTGTGGTATTCCATAGTGCCTGTTTGCAAAAGAACATGGAGGGCGAATAAGAGAACCATGTTGGCACCAGGAATTAGATTTGAAGAGCGGGGTTTCATTTTATTTTGACGGGCTATGAGATATTGAACCTTTCAATCTTTATATGTAAAAATAAATTATTCTTTTTCTTTGAAATTGTAATAATATATTAAAATGTTATTATTTATTAAAAATAATCTAAGAAATTATATTTTTATATGAGTTAGTTAAATAAACTAAGGATCTTTATAAAAAAAATTCAAAAACAAAAATAAAAAATCATTTAGTTTATAACTAATAAAACTTATATTAAGAAATAAAAAAACTTATTTTCTTGTTACATTTAGAAATTTAGAACTACTGCCTTGAAGCATTACCACGATCATATCTTGGTCTTGTGTATTTGAAATTTAAATGAAGAAATTGAGTGTAAATATGTACCCAAGAACAATGTAGTGACCTGCAATCGGGGCAGACTAAAAGAAGTGGCTCAATAAATAAAATTTCAATCACATTCTGCATATATTCATTTCGGTGAGGGTTGAACAAATATTATGAGTTAAATATTAAAATGTAAATAATTATTTATTATATAAAATTTATTTTTGATCATAGAAATAGATTTAATATTTTTCATTATACGTCATTTATTGTATTTTTTATTAAGAAATTAATTAAACATGTTTTAACGTTTTCTTCTATTATTAAAATTGCATAATCTTAACCATTTATGTTTACAATGCCAAATGAGAAAGAAAAAAAATTAAAACATCCAATTCGTGGTTTCTTTAAACTTTTAAATAAGAAAAAACCATTTTGATATTTGATCGATTGACGATGAAGACACTTTCTTATTCGTACGAGTCTCATTATATCATTTAAAAATGTAAAACGATGAAATAATGAGTCAAAGAACCAACCAAGAATTGGAAATGTGATAAAGATCACGTTTTGGAAAATTTTCCAAATTGAATATGTTAATTAAGGTTTTGGTTAACAATTCAGCACCAGACCAAAACTAGAATATATTGGTATATGAAATGAATAGTTAATATTAAGAAATGATTGCGCGGAAGAGGCATATTCTACAACTCAATAAGGGGGAGATGTGTAATTTCTTCCATGCTCAGTCTAGAGTTGATATCGTATCCTTTTAAAAAAATAATAACATGTCCACGTAAATTAGAGTTAAAACATTTACAAAGGCATATATATAAAAAACACAAATTAGATAAATTGGAGATGTGTAACTCCTTTCGTGCTCATCTTAAAGTTGACAGGAGTCCTTTTAAAAAAGAATAAAATATTATAAAATAAGAACATGTCGGATCAAATTAGAGTTAAAGCATTTACAATGAGACATACATACATACAGACATACATACATATATATAACACAAATTAGATAAATTAAAGATGTGTAACTCCTTTTCTGCTCATCCTATAGTTGACAGTGTCCTTTTAGAAAAATAATAAAATATTATAAAATAATAACATGTCCGCTCAAATTAGAATCAATACATTTACAATGCCATATATATAAAAAAACACAAACTAGATAAATTAAAAGCTTCCTCAACATTTACACTCTAAAAACATTTTTGTATCTCAAGAGATTAGATCCATCTTGACGCTTGCTAGATCCCTTTTAACATGGATCTATGCTAGTATTGAACAACCCGAAGGTTTTCTATTATCATAAAACAGAGACTATGTTTGCAGACTAAAAAAGTCACTTTGTGGTCTTAAACAAGCTCGAAGAGCCTGGTTTTCAAGGCTAGACAACTATTTAAAACAACAAGGATTTAAGAGAGGGGTCACTGAAAGTAACCTCTACTTGAAAATTGAAGATAAAAATATGAGCATCGTTGTTGTTTATGTAGATGACAACATTTTTGGAAGCAATTTACAAATTCTAGGTGCAAAATTTTCCTCTGAAATGAAAAAGGAATTCGAAATGTCAATGTTGGGTGAACTAGCGTTTTTCTTGGGGTTACAATTTATCAAACCGACAAAGGAATCTGTATCTCTCAAACTAAGTATATCAAAGACATGCTTAAGAGATTTAAGATCGAAGACTCCAAACCTGTAAGTAATCCTATGATCACAGGGTGTAAATTAAGTAGGGACGACGAGTCTCTGGAAGTAGATCACACCATGTACATATCCATGATAGGTATCCTGCTATATGTGACAACCACAAGACCAGATGTGATGCAAGTTGTAGGATTGGTTCCAGATTCTAGTCAAGACCTAAAGAGATGCATGTAACTAAAGTAAAAAGGATTTTTAAGTATTTAAAAGGCACTATGGAGTATGGGTTATGGTACCCAAATAGTCAAGATTTCACGTTAAAAGCATTTACCGATGCAGATTGGGTAGGAAGCGTTGATGATCGAAAAAGCACTAGTGGAGAAACATTCTTTTTAGTGGATTGCTTGGTATCATGGTCAAGTAAGAAACAGTCCTCCATTTCACTCTCTAGAGCCGAGGTCGAATACATTGTTGCTACATCCTATTGCACTCGAGGTATTTGGATGAAACAAACATTAGAAGATTTACTTGTTAAATATGAGCATCTAATAATAATAAACTGTGACAATACCAATGCTATTAATATGTCAAAAAACCCCGCCATGCACTCCAAAACAAAATACATACCAATCAAGTATCACTTTCTAAGACAACAGGTATCTTAGAGAGTTGTGAAATTAGAATATGTTGACACAAAAGCACAGATTGCTGATATCTTTACCAAAGCATTACCCAAAGAATATTTTGAGAATATTACACAACAGATGGTTGTAATTTCATTACATTAGACGTAAGTGAAAGAGGCATGATCTCAGGGGGGGGCATGATGACAAGGGGAGTTATCAAAAAAAGAAAAGAGAGGAAATCCTATAACAAGTTATCCTTTGTCATTGTTGTCAAAGGGGTAGAATGCTTAGATGTTGCCATCAATGCCAAAGGGGGATATTGTTGAGAATGTAGTTGTCATTGATGTCAAAAGTGTTCACAAATTACAAAGAGATAACCAGTGGTTATGATAGCAGGGTAAGATCCATGAAGGACAAAGGATAATGATATGGCATTCCACAGATGATGATATGGCATAGAAAAACTGACACAAACAGTCACACAAGATTTCCGCAAAGAAATTATGCAGATCCACAAAGTTATAGTAAGATCTGCATTAGTTCTAAAATGAACGGTCAGGAAGCATCCTGCACAAGATCCAACAGATGAGGATCAGTTCCGCATAAGATAGGCGAAAAGGTTGTAGTTCAAAAGATCCGCAAAAGTTATGGTAAGATCCACATTAATTCTAAAATGAACGGTCAGGAAGCATCCCACACAAGATCCGATGGAGGAGGATCAGTTCCACATAAGATAGGCGGAAAGGTTGTAGTTCAACAAATATTCGAAATCGGACAACTGAGAATCAGTCCACAAAAAGATCCAATGGTTGAGGATAAATTTCGCATAAAATAGGAAGAAAGGTTGAATTTTAGCAAATATCTAAGATCCAACAACCGAGAAGTGATCTGCTAAAACAGATCAAAGGTTCAGATAGAAAGAGAAAGGAAAAAAGCGGATAATCATGAAAAAGTCAGTTGGAAACATTGAGTTTTCGACTTCCGCATTCCGCAGTGCAGGAACGGAAGTGCGGATGTGGAATTGCGAAAATAAAAAGGTCGAATTTGTGAAAAATTGAGTTTCTGACTTCTGCATTCTACAGTGAGGGAACAAAAGTGCGGGTGCGGAACCGAGGAAATCAAAAGGTCAAATTTTTAGAAACATTGATTTTTCGACTTTCACCCTCCGTAGTGCGGAAAGGAAAGTTTGGAAAGAGAAACCACAAAAAGTTATAAATCGAAGTCGTGGAAGTCGAGTTCTCGATTTCCGCAGTGCGGAAAGGAAATTCTAAAAAGCGGAACCGCGAAAAGCTATAAATCGAAGTCGTGAAAGTTGAGTTTCTGAATTCCACCTTTCGCAGTGTGGAAAGAAAAGCGTGGAAAGGAAAGTATGGAAATTGGAAGAGCATAAGCTCATTTTTTAAAACATTGAGTTTCCAAATTCTGCATTCTGCAGTTCGGAAAAGGAAGTGTGGAAAGAAAAGTCCGGAAAGCAGAAAAGCATAAACTCGATTTTGGAAACGTTGAGTTTCCGAATTTCACATTCCGCAGTTCGGAAAAGGAAGTGCAGAAAGAAAAGTACAGAAAGTGGAAGAGCATAAGCTCAGTTTTGGAAACATTGATTTTTTGACTTCCACATTTTGTAGTTCAGAAAAGGAAGTGCAAAAATAAAGGTTCGGAAAGCGGAAGAGCATAAGCTTGGTTTTGGAAACATTGAGTTTTTGACTTTCGCATTCCATAGGACGAAAAAAGTACAAAGCGGGAATGATGCTGCGGAATGGTTGGTTCAGAAAGGTTAGTGCAAAAAGCAGAACATCTGGAAATGACTTTTTAGAAAAATCATAAAGCTATATTCCGCTATCTGCATCTCAGATCAACGGTCACGGAAGAGCCCGCAGGAGATCAACGGTGTGAAACAGTTGAGGCAGAAAGTTGGGTGCGGAAAGACATTTTGAGAACTTTCACAGTTTAGAAATCTGATCCTACCTTAGATCGACGATCAAGAAGAATCCTGATATGAGATCAATGGCCCAGGATGACTGTGGATATGAAAAATGCGAAAAGTCACAACTGGAATATCTAAATAGAAAATCAATTAACAGGAATTAGCTTAGTTATTTAAAAGAGTCACAATCAAGAATGGAATGGCGCATTGGTAAAGAGATGTGTTTGAGCATGAGGGTATTTATTAATAGTTTAATTGAATGAAATAATTGTATCTGTAATTATGAATGTCAGAGTCCAAGAAGTGAAGAGAAGGCTGATAAAAATCAGTCAAGGGTGGCAAGGTGGAGCTAGGGAAGACTATAAGTCTGCACAGGGTGTTGCAGCAGGAAGAAACCTAGGGTGTTGTAGCATCCTTGTCAATTGTAGCAGGAAGAAAAACCAGGGTGCTGTTGCATCCTTTCTATAGTATAAAAAGCAATTTTTTAGATTCATATTATTAATGAGTTTGATAAAATTGTGTGTTAACTTATTTGATTCATTGTGTTTTGATTTGAAAAAGAAAAAAAGACAATACTGATTCACCCTCCCCTCAGTATTGTGGGATAAACCAACACAAATTAACTTATTATATTCCTTCCTATACATTGGTGAAAATTTAGAGAAATTTATATGACATCATAGTGGTCCCATGGCCACATGGTAGATTTTTTTATTAGTCTCCAAGGCTCTCACTTAGTATTTATTGTCATAGATCATTTTTGATAGTCGATCATTGATCCAGGTAGGCATTGATGTTGGTGCTCCATCTAGGTGTCAATCCAATAGCTGGGATTTTATCTCCATATTCTATTTAATTTATATACTGAGTTTTCCAAACGGCCCCAAACATCCTTTCTTATTGATACCCCAACCTGGTAGCATATGAGCATCCAAAGTAGTAAAATAGATGGATGATAGATGTACTGATGATAAAATATTATTTTTGAGGGAGAAATGAAGCAGTTTTCTAAGAATTTACTAAACGTTATGGTCCAAGTGGAGGTCCTAGAAAAGGGCAATATGGGTTTAACAATGGAGGTGATTTATCCACTTCTACTATGTAAAAAACCAGTGCTACTCTTATCTATAAAATACTCAGTCAATTGAACCCTTATTGCACCCTGTCAGCATCATGGTAGAAAAGGGGTGGATGAGTGGTATCAAGGGCACCAGATAGTGGTTTCAGACATGAATTCTTAGCGTCAAAATGATGTATGATACTCTCCCATTTCTCATAATAAACTTGGGCGCTTGAAGCCACAATTACATAGGGTAATTTATTTGAACAATTAACATTTTTTAATGTCCCTTTTTAATGTTTTTTATTAAATGGCTATTTTTTCACTTTTCCCCCAATTTCGACCCTTGACTAGTTTTGATGTCTAGGTGTCCAAATTGGCCCAAATTCTTCCAAATATTCTCAGAGTGTGCATGAATGATATTAATACTTGAATATTATGTTCATATATGATTTATAACCCTCCAATAACTTATGCAAACTATTTGTACACTCTAATCAAAGTAGGAGTTTTACTATCAAATTGGGGTTCCAATTCCCCATGGGTAAATGTTGGAAATGGTTTCTCAAATGCTCCGAAACCCACTCAAATTTATGAATGGAAGTAGAGGACATGTAAAGGAAATCAATATGAAATAATATGCATCACCATTCAACTTTTAATGTCTGCTCTAACTCCCTTAAATCAGATGCAAAAAAACTAGTTTCAACCTTGGGAGAAATGATAGGAAAACTTCTCCAAATGCTATGAAACTCAAAAAAATAACTCCAAATGCTTATGTACTGAACATTAAAATAATATAATCCATAAATAATAGTACATTCATCCATAAACCATCAATATTTCACTTATCCATTCGAATCTATCAACATTATATTGGTTCACAACAAGGTAGTGGGGAAATGACACGGTTTCTTCATTGTTTAACATTTATACATGAAATATTTTTGGTATTTCGAACTGAGAATATTATGAAATTTAAATACATAAATAAAATTCCATTCATCCATAAACCATAATTATTTTACTTATCCATTTGAATCCATCAACATCAAATTGATTCACAACAAGATAGTGGGGAAATGGCACTATTTCTTCATTGATTATTATTTTTACATTAAAACTTCTAGTATTTCGACGTAAGAGTCTTATGAAATTTAAATAAAGATAATTTACATCATAAAATAAAATAATGGGGCATTATAATCTCCCCCAAAGAAATCAATAGCTCACCCAAATCGCAATCCTTCCATGAGCAAGAATATGCCATAAAAACTGGAAATGGTTGAGAGAAAGTGCTTCAATAGAAGGAACAACGAGCTTCCATGTAGCTTAAAATTTCAAATAAAACTCCATTAAATATCCATGAAATACTTAAGTGGCATCTCCAAACACCAACTTGGATGGGAATCATTCACCCTCGAAATTGGCTAAGGCAAGAAAACTAGTCATCCACTAGCTCTCACAATTCACAAATAACAATTTCTCAAATGAGAAAAAGATATTCTCTTGGTTTATTCATGTATTTTATAAACATCCTTAGACTTCTAATGTTCCCAATCCATACACAAAACTCAATCCAATTCGAATTTGGGTGTGTGCTCATGATTTTCTATGTGTCCTCCCTTTCCTAGCCTTCCACCTTCCACAAATTCGAGTAGGAGCCCATTGAGCTTCTCCAACTCACATGAGAGCTATATGGGATGGTTTATTTCGACCTGACATGTCAAATATGTGATATGTAAGCCTTAATATCTGATTTTTGTCATAGGTGTCATATCATCTTCATTATTGTTGTCATAGATCTAGGGAATCTAGTCCAAGTGTCTCACTAGATCCAAAATGACTCTTCCTTTCCCATGTAAGTTAAGTTTCTTCCCAAATTAGACCTATGATGCATATGGTCAAGTGTATTATCCTTATAACTCATCCAAGAACCTTTAGGCTTCCCATGGATTTGAAATTTCAAGAGGAGGATGCCATGTGGCACAAAATTTCTAGATTGTGTGGGCCCCATAGTCTCCATGTGTCTCCATGCTCCATCGCCACTTCAATTTTATATTTTATTTATTTAATAAGATAAATTATTAAATATTTATCTCATTCTAATGTATAACATCATTTATTATCCCCCTTATTAAAATTCCAAATGTATCCATCCAACCTAGGGAACTAGTAGGATTGGTGGAATTTTCCTCCTATGCAATTATTTGAATGGGGACATTACACATTCCAATAATAATTTTCCCCAAATTACAAAGGAAGCTCTTTGGAATTATGCAATTTTATCCATACACAATCCAATATGTCCTAATCCATTTGAATAACTACTCCATTATTCAATTAATCCTAAAAGGTTAGTGTGTTAATGGCATGAATATCTTATATTCAACAATGGCATCTCGATCCTCTGTCACAGATAGAAAACTATAGTATTTTGAGATTATGGAAAGGAATAGGAATCAGATTAGAATGGTTTAAATTTGAATTAGTGAACTATGAAATTTTATCCATACGAAATCCAATATGTCCTAATCCATTGGATTAACTACTCAATTATTCAATGAAGCCCCAAAGGGTAGTGTGTTAATGACATGAATATTTTATATTCAACAATAGCATCTCAGTCCTTTGTCATAGGTAGAAAAATATGATATTCCAAGATTATGGAAAGGAAGAGAAATCAAATTCAAATGGTTGAAATATGAATGAGGAACAAATGCCTTCCAAGCTTGATTTATGAGATTTATAAACATAGTGTACATTGTGATGTTGCCTCTCCACATGGAAATACTTTTCTCCAATTAATCCCATCTTAAATATAATTAAATAATGTTTTATTTAATGCAGGAATCTTAATCAAGGTTTAGGAACTTTGGGTTAAATGGATAAGGTTAAGGATACAAGTTAATCCCACTAGGGTCATTGTATTATCATTTATTTTTCATGACCATAATAAGTTTTTGTTATTCTTATTGTAACATTTTTATAGTTATTATTTATGTCTCTCTCTCCAATATCAGTATACCCTACTCCTCCTCCTACTTCTAACCCCCACCCCTATGTGTCTCTCGTTGTTGACCCCCTACCACCCAAAAACCAAACCCTTCTCTCTCCCTACCCTTGATCCTCCTTGTCCCTTCTAGTAATCCCCCTCCTACAAGCCTACCCCTATGTTGACCCCTTGATTTCCCCCTTCCCCTATAGTAACCTCCAAGGTTATGTATGGTGTGCTTAATATTTTAAATTAATAATTTGTGAACAATTTCTCGAAGTTTCTATAAGAAGAACGCAAACTAATTGGTTTGATGCTTCTCAATATGATCCCTTTGTATTGGTACATTGAAATCTATATTTTAGCAAAATTAGGCATTGAGGAAATGCTAAATTCACATTGCAGTAGCAAGACATGAATGATAAGATCATATTGCATGGTTGTTATAGACACCAACAAATGTTTGTAAAATGTACAAAATTGAAATGAAAGTGACGTTAATATGACCATTTGGAGGACAGTGTATAAAACATTGTCAGAATTAGTGATAGGATGGAAAATCATGAGTCACAGTTTGAAGGAGGGGCAATGAGGAGATTGTTGCACCAATGACTCTTCAATTTTGAAGTGTATAAATATATTGTGACAACATTAAGAGTTTAGTATTCTTATTGGAACATTTTATTATAGTTATTATTTTGTCTCTCTCTCCAATATTAGTATCCCCTGCTCCTCCACCTAACCCTAATCCCCACCCCTCTCTCTCTCTCTCTCAACTAACCCCCTACTACCCAACCTCTTTCCCCCTCTTTGTCCCTATCCCTAAGACTCCCTCCCCCTCCTAGTAATCTCCCTCATGCAACCCTACCTCTATCTTGAATTCCCACTTTCCCCCTTCCCCTAGTTACCTCCAAGCTTATGAATGGTGTGCTTTGTAATGCTCCATTATTAAAAATAGGGGTTGATCGAGGACTTTTAATACCGAGATCATATTAGAACAATTATTCAGTATTATTAAGTCTTCAGTATAGTAAAGAGGGCCATCAAAGTTTATATCAAAAAGCATGTAGAGCATGCAGGCCTTATTTTTTTAGCCTTAAGTCAATGAGCAATTAGAATTGCATGCATGCAAAAAGTAAAGTGCAAACCCTAAAAGTGGCATTCAAACCCTAAAAGTGACATGCTAACCGTAAAATCTATATAAGAAAGTTATTTGAACCAAAAGGTTATCATGGTTGTTATTATTCATCATTGAGATTTGGTTTGGACAACTTTGAGAGCTATTTAGGGTCGTGGGTGAATTCCTTAACCAATAATTGGGTTCGGTGGCGAAATCTATCCACCCTAGTCAATTCAAAAGGATAATGATCTATCACCATGCTTCATGATTGTCATAGTTTGTTAAGTTTTGTATTAGATTTGGAGTTATTTAGGGTAGTTGGGCGAATTCTACCTTAGAAGTCTGAGTACAAGGGTGTATCAAGTAGAGGAATCATTGTCATGGAGCATGGGCATATTCATCATTGGTTTGGGCAGTGATATTCCATACTTAATTTGGGAATAGATTCTTCTCTTCATTGTTGCATGCTTATCTACTGAGATCGTGGTTATCCTTGGGAGATGGAACCATTAAAGACACCAGATATTTTCTCTCTCTTTGGCAGTGTTTCATCATTATTATAGAGACCTATCGTTAAAATGAGGCGTGGGAAGTCATATTCCAAACCAGAGAAGGGGGTGAGCCATTTCTAGAGTGATCTTCCATTTCCTTGGAAGCAAATCAATATTCCTAGTAGAGATCTATCAAAAGGGCAACTTGAATCATCTCGAAGGGAGCGTGATAATTATTTGAAGGTCATATCTTGAAAGAGGGATCACAATTTTATGCATGAGATAATATTAAATAAAGGGAAGGTCATATTCATATTCTCAGGGATTTATTCTCCCCAAGCTAGGCGTGATCTATTTTCTTGGTATGTAACTATCTAGTGCGAGTCTCTTCTCCTGCAACACTACCATTTCCCTATACGCACAGATCTCATTATATCGTGCTGCTATTACAACTTACAACCATCAACAACCACTTTCATCATTATTTAATATCTGATTATAAATTGTTGTTGTTATAGCCATCAATAACCACTGACACTCCTGGCGGAGATTCCATTCTCAACTGTTGCATATAACATTGCATGAATGGTATTTAAATGAGAAACAGAGTTCATGGTATTTGGGAATAAGATCCAGTGTTGAAAGCACCATACTTCCTCCTTGGAACTATTAAATATTAACTAGCAACAATATTAAATCTTAGACTATTGTTGGATTGAAATCCACCACCAAAGGGTTGTCATACCTATTACATAGAACATGTTATTGCAGTTATTCCTTCCATATACATCACATTATCGAGATTGTTTAAACACCTTACACAGTACACCTTCAGCATTGTTCAAAGGTCATATTTATTCCACTTATTATATATGGTTACACATGACTAATTTGAAGCATTTATTATTTCCAAACTTGCATGAACACTTCTATGCATTTTATTAACTTTCTTAACTTGAATATCATGGGTTTTGTGATGTTTATTCATTATACTATGGAATTCAATTAATATCTGGATAAATACATATTTACACCAACCAATCAGACCAACAATCAACCAATAAAATGGAAGCTCTATGAACAAATCCATGCACAAAAAGGAAAACCTCTAGTTTGGGATATTACATGCTTAAACTTTTAAATTAATAATGTGTCAAGATGTCACATACCCCAAATTGCAAAAACATTTTATGTTTTAGGAGACATTATGTTTTAATTTCATTATAAAGTTTGTAATTATTGACCAAGTGGGGTCAAGGATAATTGCATTAATTCCTGAATATTTTATTAATTAATAAATAAAAGATGAGCCAATAGCTTAAGGAGGATGTTAAATGAGTGTTTATTGGTAACTTGGAGGAATAGGCTGGGTTGAGAGAAGATTGACACTTGGCAACATCCTCAAACTACTTCTAGCTATTGCAGGAGGAAACTTCCCTATTTTTGTGGTCATGTTCCCCAAGAAAGTGGAACAAGAGTAGGTGGCTCATTAAGTGAAAAATGACCCAAAAGACCTAGGCATGCTGATAAAACTACCCATTGAATTCAGTTGAGGTTGCTCATTCTTTACTTGTGAAATTTCTGGGTGAAATTGGTGCACAAGAAATTCGATGTAGGGGACAAGCAGAAGTGTTTGAGTGGAGAGTGTTGATTTACTGAACTAGTGCAGCTATTTTGAGCTGAGTTCTTACTGCTATAGGTAGAAATATTACTGTTGATTACTCTGTGGATTTGCAGAGGTTTCTAAACCTATTCTCTCACCCAGTGATTTTGTAACAACCCCAAATTTTCACAAAAAAAATTAAAATTTTCGAGTTAACAACAAATGTTATAACCTGCGGTTCAACTAACAGCTAACAGTTAGCCTAAAGATCAGTTAAGTAAGTGGTTTCTTAATAGTTTATTTTTCATAGAAGGATACAAATCTTTTTGTGTGTTATTTGCTTCAGTTTACTGATTAGCTCTTTTATGTTAGTAGGTGGAATCTACTTTTAGATCTGGGGCTTACTTAGCATTCGTGCTAACGCAGATGAATACTGTTTCTTACAGGTTTTTACAGGTATGATCAATCGAGTATATATTTTTTAAATATTTATTAATGTCAGCAGTATTTTATTTGCAAATTAAAAAGATTAGTACAATACGCTGCTAAACACTAGACAACTCCTGCAAGGTAAAATCATTTGATTTCCATCAGTTGTTCAGATAAACAAGATTAGAAAAAGTGTAATGACAGTACAACATATTTGCAACTTTAACATTAGACTCTCAAATATGTGTATTTCTTCTTTAGTCTAAGTGGTTAGTAATACTCATAAACATTGTTTTACTTGACAATATTTTGCAATGTTATCTTGTCTTGCTTGTATAATCATTGGCCCTTAAAAATTATTTCTATAGGGTAGTCATAACCTATTATCTTATAAACAATAAGAACTTTTGAATATAGAAACTATGACCATTATACTCTTCTACAAGAGCTTAAGGCTACCCAAACTTTGTTCCTAAGTTTAACTCTGAGTTCTACTTACTTTTGAAAAAGTATTAGGATCGTCCTTATTCCTATCATCAGTTTTATCTCTGTAATTATCTTACTATCCACTAGACACTTGTATGAACATCAAGTCAAATTGGAAGTACTCCCAAATATTAATAAAGTAATGTCGCATAAACTATACGACATACTTTTGTGATAATACTTTTATCTTTAAAATTGTACTACAAATTTTCGATGCTATGGGAGTTATCAGTTCATTTATAATTCTTAATTATGCATAAATGACTTGTTTGATGAGCCATCAATATACCAAAGTTTGTTATTGTCACATATACAATTCTACCCTTAACTTCTTGGCATTATTATAAGATACTATCTATAAATGTTAGACTTAGAATATTCTTAAAGTAAAAAGGGTTTACTGTGCCCAAGCTATAAAAATGAGTGGTATAACAAAGGTTAACTTACTAAGCACTCAAATCCCGACCTTCATCGAGTTCAGTTTTGCAAGGAACAACACAAGGGTCTTAAGCTTTGTTACTAGTGTCGCCATGGTCTTGTAATAGTTAATATGCACTCTAGAAAAACTATACTAAGACTCAACTATGTCCTAATCTAAAAACATAACATATATCATATGCTATCTAACTTATTAAAACCAAGTTAGAAAATAGTTATACCATCGCTTAACTCGATATGGTAATGTTTAATATAAAACAATATATGTTGTTATGGCAAGGGTTTTGGCTTAATCCACGTCGAGTTTATGTTTATAATTATACATGACTCCATGCTTGGTCAACTTACACTCTTCCATGATAATAATTTGGTGATTAGGTGCATATGATACATAATGCAAATGATTAGAGGTTGGCTCCAAATTATTGGCTGTCGTTATAGTTTTACCCCGCACTGCAAAATCAAACAAATAATATATTTTTTTCATGCAGGAAATATGGATCACGACCCTCGTTGTTGAATAAATTTAAGGCTAAGTGTAGGAATCTTGTCCATGTGTGGATATTATAAAATGCTTAGGAAACCTAACCTAAAGCAGTATTGTCCCACAATTTATGCTGCTCCAGGGTTGCTTGGGATCGTCTTCCATGGCCGTCGTCGTTCTCTTGGTTACTGTCACTTTAAACCTTGACTTTGTGTTGCCCCCGTCCTCCAATGAGTGGTTTTGATTGTTAGTCTTTCTCTATCATTTGTGGAGTTGTTCTTCTTGCTGTTTGCATTTCACTTCCTGTGAAACCTTCTCCCCAAGGTCTGTGTAGTTTGAAGAATCTTCAGTTTTCTTCTCAGCTCTTCGTAGCTTGCTACTGTGTGAGGTTTTGATAGTTGATGGGTTCTCCACTGTGTCGTTTGTAGGTGACAATGCTCGTGAAATGGCTCACCATACTCCCCATGACAGGTAAATACTACATAAACCTTTCTTTTATACACAGCAAGTTTCAATAAAGAAATATTTTCAAGCTTTTTACATGTAATAAGGTTTGCTGAAAAGGGTTTACACTTGCTGCAGGTGCTCATTGAAGTGCAGCTCGTATAGGGATAAGAAGACAACCCTTGTGACAATTGTGGCTCGTGGCTCCATTTCAGGTAAGCCCCATGGTTTGAAGGATGGGTTCTCTCCTTAAATGCAATTGGGGTGGTCGTTGGACTCACCCAGGGTTTGAATACCCTTTCTCGTCTTGCCACGAGTTATATTGTGTTGTTTTTATGCTGTTACAGGTTATTATAAACATGTTTTTAAAATCAAACCCTTGACAGGGTGGATGCACTTTGTGAGTGTAGTGTTTTTGGTTGAAGCTTGGCTTCATAGTCAGTTTTGGATGTGTACTTGCGAAGATAGCTTTGTTACAACTTGTTTTTGATTGCCAGCCGTTAAGCTGTACTCTATAAAATTTAGGGTTTATACCTCTTTTTGAAAATTAATGAAGTTAAACTCTGATTGAATATTTATCAGGTTTTTATATGTTAAATTTTGAAAGTTGTACTCATAGTCGTGATGTAAATCTTGAGTATTTGATGAAATTCGCCGGTTAGGGTTTAACCTGTAAAACCCTTGTTTGGTTTATTTACTCTTAAGTTAATAATTATGTTGTTTCTCTATTTTAGTCTATTTGTACTTAAAGGACTGAGAATGGATTATTTAATTATCTAAGATGATTACACAGTTTACATGAGAAATGATTGTTATGTCGGTAATGGTAATGTATTAGTTTTAAGGGTTTGAATCCCAATAATTAGATATATGCTGTTTTTAATAGACTTTGTTTTCTTTTATAATTATAATTGCACCTGTTAGTCAATAATTTCTTTTTAAAAGAAAATTTACCTAAGTAAAACCAAGGTTACTAAAGTACTAGAATTATTTATAATATATATTTTAATATTTATCGTTTATGCTCAATACATGAGCTAGGCTTTTACTCCCTTTTTATTTTTAATAGGATAGTGTTTTCTTATGTTATTACCTTGTACTTATTATTACTGTATTTATAAATTATTAACCTATAGTTGTTCTCTGTTTAAGAATAATAATAATAATATTTACATTTATAGTACTATTATTTAAGTAGAACATACATTCTTAAGTTTATGTTAAATCTTGTTTATATAGTGGTTATGACTGAAGACAGTCTGTAACCTTTGTGTTAGTTTAATTTAATTGGTAACTATGGATTACTTAGAATACAAAGTTGAAGATCCTCCATACTTATTAGTGTTCTTTATATTTACATAGTTCTACAAAAGTATAATATAGTTTACAGTATTTACTTAAAAATTTAAGTTACTTCTGTCCTTTAGCTATTAAAGCTCAGTAAGGACTACTGCAATATTTATCATATTATTTAATTATAGTTCAAATAGATACAGGAAAATTAATTGTTACTAAAGGAAGAGCTATCAGTAAATATATTTATATCTATTCTTAACATAAACTATTAACTTCCAGATGATAAGACTAATTCTTCTATTTCCAAGTAAAAGTACAGTTTATGTAAATAAAGACTGTGTAGAAAATAATTGATAAAATTTACCTACTGATGTCAATCAGTACTATGAGTAAAATTCTGTATTAACATGCTATTTGCATAGTCTATTTCTAATGACATGTCTGCAAACAAATTAATAATCTTCTAGAGAGAATCTATCTACTGAAAAGTAACATTTCATTACTCTGAACATGAATATTTAGTTCATTATAATCCTATCATACTTTATTTATTTAAACAAACTACTTGTGCTAGAGTACGATTTGGATTACTCCAGATGGGGAAAAACATAGGTAGGATTTATCTTTCATCACAGTAGATGTTTAGTCTAGAATAACTAAGAGGTTTTAACACAACATATCATAACATCATTCATTTACTGATCATACATAGAGAATAACTATAACACAGGAATTAAAAGATATTGAAACTTGTCTTTAAAGCTGGACGACAACAGCAATGGGAGGCCGTTCCTCCCTACCAACTCTTGGAGAGCACTCAAACAACGACTTCTCAGGACCCCCGATCCTATTCTGGTCTGCTTGGCTGGAAATAGGTGGAGCAATCAACAAAGTACCAGTCCTGAGACTCA
This sequence comes from Pseudotsuga menziesii, assembly GCA_001517045.1. Lineage (NCBI taxonomy): Eukaryota > Viridiplantae > Streptophyta > Pinopsida > Pinales > Pinaceae > Pseudotsuga > Pseudotsuga menziesii. Next base: position 240,470 of record LPNX010626386.1, on the reverse strand, counting down.
ATACCAACTCTGCACACTGCAGTAAGATCCTTCAGCTGCAAAGCTGCACTAGATCAACTTCCTGTAGTTTACCCCTCAAACACCTTCCTTCAATTTCCCTTTCCCAATAAATTCCTTGAAGTGCATTCACTTGAATGATTCTTCTCCCGGAATGAGCAGCCTCAGCTCTCTACATTGGGCACTTTTAATAAGATTTCCTAGGTCTTTTTGGGTTAGTTGTCATTAATTGAGCCACCTGCTCTGATCCCACTTTCTTGGGGGATCATGACCCCAAATGTAGGGAAGTTGCCACCTGCAACATAGGAAGTGTTTGAGGATGCTGCCACTTGTCTTTTTGCTCTCCACCTAGTTCCTTCCACCACTTGACCAATAACACTCTTTTTAACAGCTCTCCCTGGTTGTTGTCTCCACTTTTATTTATTAAAAATTAAATATTCAGAATTACATTCCACATCCTTGACTCTGCTGAGTCATCAGTTTCCACTTAGCATTAAATTTAACATAATGTTTGGGAATAATATCAAAATAAGATAACATTGATATACAAAATTGGGGCATGTGACAGCTTTCAACCAGGTGGACCAGTAGATGGGCTCGAGGATTGCAGCTCAGCAGTCTTCTGGAGTTGGTTGGGAGGAACGGGCTTCTTAGGTTGTTGTCTCCTCTGCTATACTACCAGGTTATAAATGTTATTTTGATTTCCTCTATGCAACCATAGGAATAAGAACATATGAATTTAGGAATTAATATATTTATATGTCTGTTTCATCTGTTTATTAAAATTAGTTAGATAAATTCTTCTATTGTTCAAAGATAGATAAATTATGGATTAGATGTGTATTAGAATAAATGATTTAGGGTTAGTTTAAATTTATTGATGGATAAAAATACCTGCCTGTATTTTTCCATGCCTTCAAGAAGTTAGTACTCTAGTATAGTGGGTGAAATTAAATTTGATGGTTAAATCAAATCAAGAAAAGTAGGAATATGATTATTTACTTTCTACTGTTAAATTTTTATAGGAATGTTCAGAAGAAAGATTCTCTATTTCAGAAGTTTCCTTAGTTAGAATACATTTGTTTAAAACATAAACAAAAACTATCATAAAGAAAGGTCTCTTAAAAACCAGTACACAGTCTGTGTAATTGTGCTCCTTTTTAACATAGTAATTATTACTCTCTATAAGCTTAATATATTATAAATACATATAATTATTAAATATTATAGAAAACATAAAAATAACATAAATAAGAGTGACTTATAAAGAGTAAAATGAAATTATAGTAATCACTTAGTTTTTTCAATTAACATCTAAGTAATATCATTATTACTATAAGTAAAACATTAGATATTAAATACATTATACTAAAACAACAACAATGTAGAGTTTCCAAATTAAAATAAAATACAAACCCTAAATTAAGGATAACTGTAAACCAAGTCTTGTTTTCTTTCTTCTTTCCAGAATAGGGTTTTTACAGTTTAACCCATATTCTATTTTCCAGTATACAATTAAAATATCTATATTATAAATGCCCTATATTAAATAAAATTTTACACAAAAACAATATTAGACTGTTTATCAATTATATACTAAAATAAAATAAGAAGAGATAAATTAAATATTCCCAATCAAATTTACACAGTCGAGCTCAAGTTGTAGTAACAATCCTTTTTTTTCTTTTACTATTTTCATAAACCAATATTTATACTAACAGAAAAACTCGAAACTAGTTTTCACATTAAATTTCCATAGAATACCCTCATTTTAATGAAAAACGAAATTATGGACTTATACAATAGCGAAAATTTTCCATTTTCTTTTATCAATTCATTCATCAGACACCGGTAATTTTAGCAGCAAGGTAATTCAAAATTTCATTAATTAGAAACTTAAACAAACTGAAATATCCAACACAGAAAACCCTTTCAGTCCAAGTCTGTCATAGACTTCCTTCAAACACAGCCCGATGCCAAACTCTTGACATCCAACACAGTAAAGCTTTTAGAGATTAATCAAAACATATAATATTTCAAACCCTATTTTAAGCATAATTAAAATCCAACAAACAGAGTTACGACAAAATGTCCTTTAAAAGTATTTCTTCAAAATAGCCTACGCCCACACGGCCTTCACAACCACATCATGGTTCAAACGCAGCTACGACAAAAGAACTTAAGTCTCGGCGAGACAATACTCTTCCAAACCCCCACACATCACCATAGAAAGAACCTCAGGCATGGAACTGAGGCTTAACTAGTTGCTTAAGAAGCGTGGAACCCATTTGCCTGAAGTCTTTCAGCTCACAGTCGTGAGACTTCACCTAAAGAAGACTGCACATTTAAAATGAAGGAAATTTAATTCCATTGCTTAAAAGAAAACCTGGTAACAGTAATAAAAATTAAGGCAATTGTAGATAGGGTGAAAATAGTTACCTGGAGAATTACCCTCGGCCACACAGTATTCGTGTTGCACAGCAAACCCTAATAGAAAGAGGACTTCTTACCCTAGCAAACGAGCAGGAGAAATTCCAAGAACCTCGACGAGGTGAGAAAATCACAGTAAAATCTAAACCAAATCTCCCCACTATCAACGAAAAACCACCAGGTAAGCTGTGAGCTAGAAACCAAGACCACACTGCTATCAAGACAGAGTTTACAACTTGGCAGATACACGGAGGAAGACACACATGGAGCTAGACTTGGCATCGAAGGCCATCACTTGCAGAGGAAAAACAATGGCACCAATGGCCATGAGGCCATGAGCCTGGCGACACTTTCAACATTAGTGAAGGATAGGGAAAATAATGCGAGATTTTAGGGTTTTGATCTTTATGTAGTAGGGTTTCCCAATGTTAAAACCCCATCCAATAATGGATGACCATCTGGATACCACTTTTACTTCTATTTTGTGGGTGTTGTTCTATAGTTTCAAGGGCGTGGGTGAAGCCTGCAAAGAATTTTCATAACCCTTGTTAAGATCATGGTTAAAAACTTACAAGCCCAAGATTTTAACTATAGATATACTTAGCATAGTTTTATTGGTAAAGGTATTATAGTCTCGTTTACATCGTTTGACCCTGTTTTTCAAACAAAGGTTAAAAGATAAGACTATGTTTATATTATTATATTGCATACCTTTATTCACACCTACGTTGAATACTTTGGCAACATCAACATATACTTTGCATAAATCTTTAGTGTCACTTATACAAATTTCAATTTCCTTAACCTCATAATAATACATAAGCATAGATTAATTCTGGTTTATGTTCATATTTCAGGCATATGTAAATTTCATGGCATATAAAATACTTTGGTAGAAGTAGTATTGCAAGACTCACTTTATAGGATTTTCCTTCTTTAATGTTGCTTGTAGAGTTAAGATCTTTTACACCAACAATAGGTTTAATATAAGGTGTACAGGTTATGCTCAGAGTTTAGATTAAAATCATAAGTCTATTTTTGCTCTTTATTTTCCAAGTGCTTATGCCTTTAAAGAAATAAATAACAAAAAAATAATATAGGCAACATCATGTTTTTAAGCCTTGAAGACGAAGGTTAAAAACCAGACCCTGAACATTTCACATTGATACAACCAATTCAATATTGGAAAAGAAACAGGTTGACGATACCTTGTTTTTCTCAAAGCTGTAAACTAAACAATTATTCTAGTATTTTACTTTGCTAGTTGAGATAAATTAATCTCAATCCTGAAACTGGAATACAAAACGTCTTAGCTGTAATTTGACCTGTACAAGAATCATCATTTCATTGCATTAGCTTCAAAAGCTAAGTAAGCCTCAGGCATGAACTGAAGTACCTTCATTTTTAAACAGAAAAACAAACTTTAGTACATAGTAAACAAATAGTTGTTTTAGCTCATATTACTTCAAATCATCACCTACTAAATCAATCTTTCAATACTTAATTATGAATGCAGATAGTGAAGTATGCAGTTACAGAAATTAATAAAGGAAATGGTTTTAGTTTCTAGATTAGACCCTTTAAAAAGATAATTGTTAGCGGTTAAGTTACCCACGTCATCGATGTTTTTAAACATTAAATTTTCGCAAGAAAAGTTTTAAAGTTTTATGAAATTTTGGAGTATTACATGTGGTATCAGAGCACGCGTTCAGACACTAGGCCTGAATGCGGCTCAACCTGCATAGAAAAACAGTAGATAAAATTCATGCATATTGATAATTATTTTCTTTTCGAAATGTTATTACCAGAAAAAATTTCTAAGCTAGAACTGCAGGTATGGAAAGACTCGAGGAATATGCAGATGAAGAGTCCCCGTTAAATGAACAAAGTAATTCTAGAAGAGAACCGATTAGGGAAAAGATAACTAACAATTCTTCAGAATTATTACAAACTGTTAAATAATTAAGAACTGAAATGGAAACAGTTAAAAAGGAGAATGAAAGAATTCTAAGAGCTCAGGAGGAGCTGAACCAGATACTGATGGAAAAATTTCAGAGTGAAGGAAAAGATAAACCGATAGGATATGAAAATATGTCCTACCAACATAAAAGTAAAAAGTCCAAACAATATAAAATTAAAAGTAGTTTCATCTTCTGAAATTTATGGTGACTCACACAGGAAGAATCGCAGTGCTCTAGTGATAGCAGTGAGGATAATTACCATTCTAGGAAAAGAAAATTTAAGCCTTATGAGGAAATTTCGAGAGAATTTAAGAAGAAAAAAACACCAACTTTCAATGGTGAAACCGAGAAAGGAGAGAAAGAGAGGAATCCGAATCATGGTTTTCTGGAATGAGGAAGTATTTCCAAATCTATAATTACTCCAACCAGCTAAAAGCGAGAATGGCCATTTACAACTTAACTGAAAGGCAGATATCTAGTGGCAGGATTTAAAATGAGTAAAAGGTATTCAGGAAAAGAACATTACCTAGAGTACCTTTAAAAAATACTTTAAAAAGAAGTTTCTTATGGAACAATATTATGAAGAGCGAGCTAAATAATTTTATGAATTAAATTTGGGAACTATGAATATGAAGGAATTAAACAGTAAATTTTTAAGTTTACTACGTTGTGTGCCTTACATTGTGGATGAGAAGCCTAAGGTGCAGCGATTTCTAAGTTGTTTACCTTTTCACATTAAAGACAGAATTTAATACGATAATCCAAAAACACTTGTGGAGGCTATGCGAAAGGCAATTTTTTGCTATGAGTAGAACTGAAAAAGGGAAAGTATGCCAAACTGGGAGGCTAAGAGGTCTAATAATTTTGAACATAATAAGAAGGGTTTCATATCTAACCGCAATTTTAGGAATAATAACACACGTAACTTTCGTAATAAGAATTTCCAAGGAAATAAAGGTAACTCACAATCAAACCCTAATGGCCCTAGAAATAAAGAACCTACTAACAATCACATCAACTATGTTAAGAATAATGGACGTAAAGAACCAGTAAAGTGTTGGGATTGTAATGGGCCTCATTATGCATCAATCTGCCCTAACAGAAAGAAGATTGTTGGAAACATACATACAGTGCAGGAGGAGATGATTGTTGGTGACTTAGCAAGGGGGATGCCCAGGATCAACGCCACGCTGGAAAACAAGCAGGATGATTATCAAAATTCCATGGTGGAAGTAGAAGGTAAACTGAATCAAACACCCATTTCTATCTTAATTGACCCAGGGGATAGCCTGAGTTATGTTTCTCCTAAATTAGTAGAAAAATGCAATTTATTAGTAGAAAAGTTTGCAAAGTCTTGGTTAGTTCAACTAGATATAGGAGCAAAAAGAAAAGTGATTAGTTTCGTAAAAGATTGTATTGTAATTATGAATCAGTTTGAAACTTCTGTGAAACTAAATGTACTTCCTTTAGGCTCTTATTATATGGTAATTGGTATAGACTAGTTAGAACAACATACAGTAGTTTTGAACTGTTTGATAAAACTTTTACTTGCGTAAATAATGAAGGAGAAACAGTAACCATAATAGGAATTCCTAGGAAAACAACTATCAGACAAATATCTGCCTTGCAATTAAAGAGAGCTGTTTGAAAGGGTTGTAAAGCCCTTGTTGTAACTGTAATTGAAAAATAACATATTAATAATGAATATAAACTAAAACTGGAAGATATTCCAATCCTGAGGGGGTATTCGGATGTATTTCCGAAAGAAATTCTGGGACTACCTCCGAAAATGGAGTTAGACTTCACTATTGAGTTGGTACCCAGTGCAATGCCCAGCTCAAAATCCCCTTATCGGATGAATATATTGGAAGTAAATGAATTAAAATCACAATTAAAGGAACTTATTGATAAAAAGTATATAAGACCAAGCATGGCTCCTTGGGGAACACCTTTCATTTTCGTTAAAAAGAAGGACGGTACTCTATGCTTATGCATTGACTACCGTCAACTTAATAAAATGACCATTAAAAATAGATACTCGTTGCCTCGCACAGATGATCTGTTTGATCAGCTGCGCGGAGCAACTATATTTTCAAAGACTAATTTACAATCAGGTTATAACCAAGTCTGAATTAAAGATCAAGACATTTTTAAGATAGCTTTTAGGACTAGATATGGTCACTATGAGTTTGTTGTCATGCCATTTGGGATCACTAATGCCCTAGCTATATTCATGTGTTTAATGAATAATGTATTGCATAAGTATCTTGATAAATTTGTAGTGGTATTCATTGATGGCATTCTAATTTATTCTAAGTCTAAAGAAGAACACGAGGAGCACTTAAAAATTGTTTTACAAGAGTTAAAAGAACATCATATTTATGCTAAATTTAGCAAGTGCAATTTCTTTAAAGATAGAGTACAATACTTGGGCCATGTGATAACTAAAGAGGGGATCTCAGTTGGTCCAAAAAAGATAAAAGCAATTGAAGAATGGTCGGTCCCAAAGGATGTGACTGACGTGTGATCATTCATGCATATTACCAGTTACTATCGAAGATTCATTAAGGGGTTCTCAAGAATCACAAATCCCATAACTTCTTTACAGAAGAAGGGAAATAAATTCGATTGGAATCAAAAGTGTGAAGAAAGTTTTAAGAAATTAAAAACATCATTAACTACTGCACCAATATTAATAATTGTTGACCCTAATAAGGAATTTTTCATATGCACTGACGCATGCAATGATGGTCTAGGTGGGGTCTTGACTCAAGAAGGACATGTAATTGCATATGACTCTAGGAAGCTTAAAATTCATGAGAAAACCTATGCTACCTACGATTTAGAGTTGGTTATCATCATACATGCTTTGAATATGTGGCACCATCACTTAATTGGAAGAAAACTTATGTTAATGACAGATAATAAGGGATTAAAATTTTTGTTGGATCAACCAAATTTAAATGCAAGGAAAGCTAGGTGGCTAGCTTTCCTTAGCGAGTACGATTTCGAGATCCAACATATTAAGGGAAAATAAAATAAGGTTGCTGATGCTCTAAGTAGAAATTCAAGATTGAATTTTGTAGCAACAATCAACACTTATAAAACAGATTTAGAAGAACAGCTAGAGGAAGGAGTAAAATTGGATGAAAATTATCATAAATTACAAGCTAAAGTGGCAAAAAATTGAATTGAAAGTTTAAGTACAGGGTATAGTCTAAATGAAAAAGGATTAGTACTTTATAAAAATAGGCTATATATACCTAATGTACCTAAAATTAAGCTATTGATTTTAAATGAAATTCATAAGACCCCTTAGTTAGGACATCCTGGTTATCAAAAGACCATAACCATGTTACAGAAGGATTATTTTTGGGAAAACATGAAGAATGAATTGGAAGAATACATTTCCAGGTGGTTTGAATGTCAAGAGGTAAGACTGAACACCAGCATCCAGTCAGCTTATTACAACCATTACCCATCCCTAGTTGGAAATGGAAAATAATTAGTCTTGATTTTATTACAAGCTAAAGTGGTAGAAAATTTAATTGAAAGTTTAAGTACAGGGTATAGTCTAAATGAAAAAGGATCAGGGATGATTTTAAGGACCCCCCTAGATTTATATGTATAAAAATTGGGCGAATCTCTCCGATATATAGGAAAATTTGAAGGCAATTTTATCTATAATATAATATGTATATATAAAAAATTTGGCGAATATTTCAAATTATTATATAATGTTGTAAGATTTTGGTAAATCTTTCATTTTATTATATAATGTTGTAAAATCTTGGTGAATCTTTCATTTTATTATATAATGTTGTAAAAACTTGGCGATATTTAACTTCATTATAAAAAATTGTAAAAACTGGTGAATCTTTCACTGATTTATAGAATATTGTCAAAATAAAAGAATAACAACATTAGTCAAATAACATGAATCACATCATCAACAACAGAACATGTAGACTCACAAGTCACAACAGGAAGGTGTCAGTGAAACACAACTGCACTGACTAGATTTAGGGCAAGTGGGGACTCCACTTGTTATCTCGTCCCTTAATGGTCCAACGGACATGTGGGGACCCAAATATTGACAAACTGATAAACTTATAGAATCATACATTATGCTCGATCTTGGCCTCCACTAGCCAATTATGGTCATGGAGGCTAATACAATTATGCATTGTAATTATGCCAATTGATTATTGCATTAGATGAATGTTGGTCTTGTGCCAATAGGTATCCTATGATCAATGCATAGGAACCTAGTGCATAGACCATTTTTCTCTTCACTTAGATATGTAGAGATCGTTTATTTTTTTGAATAACGATAAGTATTTACAAATAAAATATACAGTCAGCGTAAAAGAATTGAAAAACTGAAGAAAATTAATTCATGAAACTAAAAGTTAATAAAAGAATATTTTCCCAAATCCTAAAACCAACCCTGATTCAAGCTACAACAAAGGGTTAAATCAAGCATCGAATGAGAATTAGAATCATTCAAAGGAATTAACACAATATTTAACCAAAATACACACAAACTTCAAAAATTGACAAAATGCTTCAAACAAAAGAAATAAACAAACCATAAAAATTTGTCAAGATATTTGTGCTAAACACCAACATGGTTTCATGTACTTCAATGAGCGCATTCTTTCTTAGCAAAAGTGTTGTCAAATTAGTTATTTATCATTTAATGTTAGGAAACAGTCTATGTGAAGAGATAGCTCCTTGGCCTAGCTTTGTCAAATTCCATTGTCATTTCCTATCAGATACAAGAAAGAGACAATGTAAGAGATAAATATCAAACCATCAATCTTAAAATAATTTGCATGAACGTAATGTAGCTCAAATCATCAATGTTACAACAAAAAAGTATAATGTAGAATCTATTTTTACCTAAAACATAACCTCAAATTCATATATGGAGTTGGGGTTAGGTTTGAGTTATGCTTTTAGCTTTTTATAGGAGCTACTTTTGGGATCCCACTTTGTATTGTTATCATGGTACTGCACAGTCCTCTTGACCTACTTTTGGGATCATTTGTTGGACATTAATAAAATAATCTTATCTTATCATAATTCTTTTTGTTACCTTCATCATATGCTTAATGTGTTACTTTCATTATATGCTTAATGTACATATTGTGTGCCAGTCAGCTGTTAGATTACCACAAGGTTAGTTAAGCACACAAAGTCTACACCACCAGTTTTAGATTGGGTACCATCATCAAAATGGGGGCAAGTGCCCAAACTTTTCCCAAGGATTTATTTCAAAGGAAAAAAAACACCAATGTTCCACCAAGTTTCTAGGATGTGAAAATTTGGGAGCAAGGGAACACATCCAAGGGGACATGTGGAATCACCCCACAAAATCTATGGAACATTGAAGTCTCCAACATAGGAGGCCAGCCCAAATACTAAAAAGATTTAAAATATGAGTATCAAACATTAACCATTAAAACTATTACATAACAGCAATTTAAGCTTATCCAATTGGAAAAAGCACACCCAACTGCTAATATCCAGCACACAATAGCAAGAGAACAAGTCTAGAAGTACCATGTTCTGAGCATTTTCTTCCAGCAGTGCTAGACCCTGTTCTGAGTATTTTCTCCCAGTTGCAATGTCACAACCAATAGCCACGTAATAGTAAATGTTTGAGGTATTTATTGTCCAGCAGTAGAAAATAATTAAGTATTTACTATTCACTGTAACCACTATCCAACAAGGGACTATGGAAAATACTTGAGGTATTAAGTTTTAACTTTTAACCATGGCCACAACAATAAATATCCAGTAGCAAGGTTTCTACGATTCCAACAGTCTACAGCATCCAGTAGCAAGAATTATGTTTCACAGCATCCGAGAGTCACAGGCCAAAGGTCTCAACTCTCCCTCACATGGTCTCCCTCACACTGCCATGCCCACATAGCCTCACTGCTCACACAAGTTAAAAGACAGTGCACAGAGCTCACAGTCCCACTAAATGGCTTCATTTGTGCACCATGCTTTGCATTAGCAACAACAACACTATTAATATTCTTCCATCTTTTATTATCTTTTGCTAATTTAACTTGACCACCAATTCAGCTTCTTCATACATCAATCTGAGTTAAATGCTATATAACATATAGGCATCTACCAATTGATTGGATTTTTAAATCAGGTATTGCTGCTCTTGTTGTTAAGAGCTTCCAATAATTAAGGGGGTATAATTTTTTTTTCATTGAGGCTTTAAATATGTCCCAAGTCATAGCGGAACCAATATTTATCTTGCACTCACATAAATCCTCCCACCACAGCAAAGCTTGTCTAGGCATTAGCTTTTCAAATACAACTTTGTCATCATCTATAAATTGTTGCACTTTGAAAAAGGGGGATCTAACTTCCTTGGGAAATTATCAAGTCCAAGGCCTCCACCTGACCGGTCATAGAGTGAAATTTTCACTTTGGGTTTCAATTTGAAAGAGGAACCTAGATTTAGCATCAAGCCTCCTTGAGAATTAATTCATTTCTTGCCTAGATTGCTATCAAACAATTGCTATTAAACAATAGCCTATCATGTTGTAATAGAAGTTGTTAAATTCTGCCACAGATGGGCTATATTCATTAATTGACCATCCATAGGCCCAAATTTTGAGTTTAGAGTAGCAACTTTGGCTTCAACCATTCCAACACAACTATGCAATTCATCCTCCATTTCCTTCTTTGTCTGAGAGAAAATATTGCCCATAAATTGTGTAGCAAATCAACAACTACATGTGAAACAAATTCTTTAAAAGTATAATACCAATATGATCCCAAAGTATGCCTAGTGGAAATAAGTGCAACAACTGCAATATTTAATCCGGCATACACAACCAATATAAAATGCCAAGCAAATATCGAAGTAATCAAACAATCTTGGAAAATGAATCCACACAACAGGCAAAAAAAATTTGAAGAAAATATCATCTCCAAATTTTCATTAAACAAAACATTATGTACAACAAATATATGAACAAAATTGAAGCTTTTATCAGCAAGTACAATCCATCAATTTCTACAAACTCCAGAGATCCAATGGAATTGAATCAGTTGTACTACTACCATCACTCAACCCCATTACAAAATGAGAAAGGAATATAAATACAACATGATGAATATGAAGCATTGTAGATCTCATTTGTTCATATCTCAACAATACATTAGTGTACAATAGTCAAGAAGATGAAAATACAGAGAAAAGATGTGACAATTTTTTATGACTATGAGCTTCTGCTCATAACCACTTGTTGAGATCTCTATCCACTTTAGCAAACCTGTGTCAAACTAAATTGTGAGACTGCACTGAAGGTTGTGCCCCTAGGTCAGTGCTAACGTGTATACAACTAAAATATAAGTGCGACATGTGTCCATAACACTATCGATTGTCACTCTGATGTGCACAATTATTGGACTGCAGCACATGGTCCTGCTAAAACACCTTTTAGACTGAACTCTCTTCTTTCAATTCAGGACCTGATTGATTCTAACTCTTATTATGGATCAAACACCAAAATTTGACTCTTATTATGGATCAAGCAACCCTAAGATCTCCTTTTCAATATTGTGCAAGATGGGAAAAAGGATCCTACATGCCCTACTTTACTAGTGTTCTTCATTGACCACTCTTTAAAGGCAATTATGCCATTGAAAGGTCAAATATTGTTTCATTATGGAAATCTTACTCACTCCAAACCACTTTGAATGATGACCCTCTATGCAGGATCAATGGCTTTAGGACAATGGACAATGCTCTATTGGCTTTGCTCTCATTGCATAATTGGAAGATTTTCACTAAGTCATTGAGCAAGAGTTTTTTATTCATTGTTTGAGAACTTAGAGGCCAAGGGGAAAATTTTGGTGGGAGACCTTCCTTTCTAAATTTTTACCCAAAAAAGTATGCCCATCACAAACCCTCCACGTGTGCATAAGACCTCCAAACCATAGTTTTCACACTCTTGTGTATGACTCCCAACACTCCCTAGTACGGCAAGTCCAGCTCTGAGATGAATACTTACCTTAATGTTGTTACGATTTTCCTTGATAGAGTATCGACAGATCAATACTCGCCAGTCTCAATGCTCTTATGAATTATATTAATAGAGTGTCAACAATCAATACTCACCATAATCCCAAGTATGTCAAATTTGTGCAGTCCCACCCTGGCCATTTCTGAGTTCAAAAATGTGTGCAGTCCCATCCTGGCCATTTCTTATCTATTAATCCAGCACCAATTTCATCTTATCAGCCCCTTTTCCGAGGAAGGCTAGTATTTGTGGCCATTCCAATCATGTCTGATTGCTCTTGCATGGTTTCCATTGATGCCATTTCCATGTTTCTTGGCTGACCTAAATTAGACAATGTAAACAATCAATCCAGTAGATCTTGTTCTGTGTGAGATAGAATGGCCATACAATGCATGTGTCCTTCTTTTTTCTTTTTCTTTTTCCTGTTTCTTTCTTTCTTCCATTTTTCTGTACTGGTTGTGATGGCTAGGTTGGTTAGGAAGGGATGGTGTATGGGAAAAGAAGGGCAAATAATAAACAATTGAAGAACATCTCACTGCAGAATCGATGGGAAATATAAACAAAAACAAAAATACTTATTTGTGCTAAATAATAAACTGCCAACCAACCTATGTTAGGAACAAAGGTGCAGAGCACAAAAGCAATTAGCTAAACATCTGACATAAGTAAGATATATAGTCACACACTGCAAAATAAATCATATTCTACAACTTCTTAAATAATTGACATTAAAGCTCATATTTACCACCAACAGTAATCCATGTACATAAGCACTTCAAAGACACTAGTACTACTGGGCTCAAAGCAGAGACGAAAACCTTGAAGTATAAAAAATGCCTCTTACAAAAGACTAAAAGTGCAAAACCAGTCTACATAATCCTAGATTTCATCTGTTCTATAGACTTGTGAAGATGAAGGCTTATGGGGGCTGAGAAGGAGAAAGCAAGGTAAATATCCAATACACAAGCAATGACAACCAACATAGAATATGGGCATCCAACGGTTAGCCAAAAGCATACAGAGTGTTGGGATTTGCTAGAGATTAGGGTTTCTTATGTTATATAATTTATTGAGCCCCAACAGCTATTATGCTGAATTCATTGGTTGTCTTTTCATCTTCTCATTTGCCATTATTGGACCGTGTGGCAGTTGCACTGGTGGAATATGTTGATTGTTTGACCTTGAACTAGGGCCTTGTTTGAAGGAGAATAGTTTAGCAATGAAAACATTCATTAGATCTAGGAATTTTTGTGAGTCATGGCCTATTCGTCTCAAATTATGGGCATACTCCAGTCTTTAATTAGCAACAATTAGTGTTGTTATGGCCCTTGGACAGCACTAAGAATCATCTTTGGGTAAATCTGGGCACATTGGGAACAAGTTTGTGGAAGGAAACATAAGTAAAACCTATTTATTCTGAATTATGGGAAGCAAGCAACCTAATTCTTGTAGCAGCACTCCATGTTGGGTTGTTTCCTAGCATTTCTGCACATTCTAGACAGTTCTGGTTATGTTTTAACCATGTCTCAATCCACCAAACAGCAACAAGATCGGTCCTGGTATAATGTGGGCATCTTCCTTGTAGTGGCAGCCATGATTTAGCATCAACCAGCAACAAGAAGTCTGGTCAATCTGGAAGTAAAGAACAACAATAAAGATCTTAATTTCTCCACATTCTGGGCAGATCTTGAGTGAATTTAGGGCTGTCCCTGATCCCAAGCAGAGTTAAGTCCAAATCTGGTCCAATTCTAAGTAGATCTAGCAAGTCTAAGCATCCTGGTCCCATGCTGCAACAGATTTGGGCAAGTTTAGTGGAAATAAACAAACTAAATTCCAAATATGGGTATAGTTTGAACTTTGAAGTATTTTATGTCATAGCAACCACTGATTATGTATTCTATGTAGCTTTGGGTTTGTTTGAAAAATCTTCATCAAACCTGTCCAGTCTATATTCCGGAATGATTCATCAAACCTGTATATTAAAACCTTAGATACTTGAGCATCAAATAAAGACAAGAATCAAGTACATTCATCAAAAGCAACCAAATCAAAACCCCATTTAAATGGGTGAATAGGATTGTTCCCACATAGAAATGGTCCTAGATTTGGGGGCATGTACAAGTTCAGCCTATTAAGTACTTTGTCATGGATAGAAACCAGCAGCTGGAAAAATCTCAAAAATGCCACGTTTTTATATCTTCTACCTCGGGATCACAGCACACTAATTCAAATAGGTTTGAGTAAGATGGGATAATATGATGCATGTAATTTGAATTTAACTCATCTAATTATTTTTTCTTTGGTGCCATGTACATTCATCAAAAGCAACCAAATCAAAACCCCATTTAAATGGGCGAATAGGATTCTTCCCACACAGAAATGGTCCTAGCTTTGGGGACATGTACAAGTTCAGCCTATTAAGTACTTTGTCATGGATAAAAACCAGCAACTGGACAAATCTTAGAAATGCCACCTTTTTTATATCTTCTACCTTAGGATCACAGCACACTAATTCAAATGGGTCTAACCAATATGGGATAATATGATGCATGTAATTTGAATTTAACTTGTTTGCTTTTAGAGCCTAGTATGTGCCCAGCAACATGGATTTATTTTCCAAATATCCATTGTTTACTGCTGCTACTCATTTTTAGAAGTGCATAGGTCTAAGGTTTAGCCACTTTACCATTGCTATGATGCATAAACTTGTCAAAAATGTACCCAAAACACACCAATACTTGGATTTGCTTTATTTATGGTTATTTGAAGGCTGAGACAGATTTGATCTGTTGTTGTTTGAGGCTAACAAATACTAGAACTGCCCAAAATATCCCAAATCAACTAATTAGGTTGTTAGGAGGCTCAACAAATGCCTAGGTCATCAAGGAATGTGCCCAAAAATAATTTTGATTCATGTATGAGGATTAAACAGGACAACATGCCCAGGTTTGCTTTCAATCATCCATAGAACTGTTGAGGGCTTAGAGAGCACCATCCATATCAAATGAGATCACAAATTATCCATGTCACCATCACATGAACCAAAGATCTACCAATCTGGACTCCAAGGCATCATACTAAGCCATCCATCCATGATAAAACAAATGCAATAAACAAAGGAGGTTCGTGACCTAAGCATATATTAACGATCATGAACCAGTTGAGATTAAGAAGACAGGTCTTGGAGCACCTAGGCTCTATGTAGAGCAAAATAAACAACTATTTAAGGATTCTATTGAAATTTGTAGGAGCATGGTTGCTAAAGATATCTCGAGTTGCACATAGGCATACAATTCAGTTCCAAAAGATATTAACTAGACATATAATTGCAAAAGAATCCTGACATTGAGGGAACAAAGAAGATCAATCAATCAATTGGTGGATTGGTTCCACTTATTTCAAATTATTTTGGGAATTAGTAGCTAACATATGAAAATTATGCCAATTATATTAGAGGAATGTTGGTCTCATGCCAATAGGTCTCCTACGATGAATGGAGAAAACCTAGCAACCATTTGTCTAGGTGGATTCAGAACACAAGGAGGAGCTTGAAAGTCTAGAGGGGTTTGAACAGTTGGTGGGATAAAAGGCTGAAAGCTTTGAACAATAGGGTTTCTTTCTTCAGTTTTCACAGAGTTTTGAAGATTGTGCAGAAGATATATAAGCAGATCTTTGAAAAGGAAGAAGTGTGTCTATGTTTGATAAAAGATGTAGATCTAAAATCACCCCCCCTGAGAACAACAGATGAGAGACAAATTCATCCTATCCATCTAGCAAATGGTCAGGGAGTCTCAATCCCATAAAAAATCAACCCCCTACCACCACTTGAACACACATCAGTTTGGGACTGCTTCAGATCTGATCTATCACTATTATGAAGCTACTAATTCATTATTATAGACCTATATCAACATGTCAAAACAACCAGCAGTCATAGCCTCATCTTTGAAGGCTTTAAATTTATTACAAACATATTTTGATGATACTTTCTGAACCTGGATAGAGCCTGATATCTCCATTATGAATCTTCCAGCATGAGACAAATTTTGGGGTTGAGAACCATTGAGTCATTGATAGATCTAACCACATATTTAACCTATATCACTTAGAGAAGAGAAGCACCTTTAATTGAAGAACCTGGATTAATACCCTTCAAATATGGAACATTGGATGGAGACTTTGCAGCCGACTCCCCTCTAGAAAAGGAGGGAATGTAACGGCCAGAATTTTCCTTCAAAGCAGCTTATCCTTAGTGCAAGAAGGAAGGACCTAAGGCCAAGGAGGGCACCTTTATCACCACAGACATTGATCTCCTATGGGTCATGCAGAACTTACTCATCGACATACATAAGACAGTGACTAAGATCTATTGAGAAGAATGTAAGCATATTTATTGTTCCAAGTGATGAGTAAATTTCTCTCCAAGGGATCGATCTTTTTTTTACAGTAATGAAATATATTCTCAATATTGACTTGTAGCTGTTATCTATGTGATGTTGCAAACTATCTCACTTCAGTGGCATATCCCTCTGTTGGGATTTCGTTCAACATTAATACCCCTCCTCTTCAACCAATAAAAATAATAAATTCGTCAATAACTTTCCCAACACAATGGTAGAGACACAATGTAGGTACAATTAAAAAAGTCCCAACTCAAACATTAATACCCCTCCTCTTCAATAAGTAAAAATAATGAATTTGTTAATAAGTTTCCCAATGCAATGGTAGAGCCACAATGTAGATATAATTATAAAAGTCCCAACTCAACATAACAAGTAGGTTATCTCCCGTTTATATCTAGATCCATCATAATAGATGAATACCTTATAAATTGAAGTAGGTATGACCTTGATAGTCATTGAAATAGACAGTCTAAGAAAAAGCACAAGATACTAGACTACCAATGAATTGGGGTTTAGATTCTGTTTGGCATTCTTTAGGACTCCATAATAATTGAACTAATAGACCAAAAATGAGGAATAGAGAGGATAGGGACTCTGAGAACAATAGATGAGAGACAAATTTAGCCTATCCATCCAGCAAATGGTCAGGGAGTTTCAATCCCATCAAAAATCAACCCCCCTACCACCACTTGAACACACATCAGTTTGGGACTGCTTCAGATCTGATCTATGACTATTATGAAGCTACTAATTCATTATTACAGACCTATATCAACATGTCAAAACAAATAGCAGTCATAGCCTACTCCAAACAGGCCTAAAAAAATTGCATCCCTTTCTAATAGGATGAACAGACCTTAGGAAATTTACAGTTCAAACTTAGAGTTCTCACAATGATCACAACTTAATCCAAACATCCTTTAAATAGTCACAGATGAGTTTAACAATTTAACAAGTGTTTATGGTTCAGAGCTAGAAGCCCACAAGGTTCATAAGACATATATAAAAGCCCAAAAAGTCACGGCCCTATCTACAACATCCCACAAGGTCAAGCAAGGTCACAAATGTTGCAACCCAACATAGAATCATCAATACAGTCACATATCAGCCTAGTAAGCTTTAGCATCCCGATCAAGACTACGGCCCAGCTCAAAAAAAAGCAAATCAACAGCCTCAACAATATACAGGAATTAAACAATAGAGAATCAGTACCATCAATGAAGTACAAACAACCTCACAAGATCTTTGGTTGATAATGACAGTCTTCTGGAAGAATATTTGTCACTGGATGCTAATACAATTATGCATTGTAATTATGCCAATTGATTATTGCATTAGATGAATGTTGGTCTCGTGCCAATAGGTATCCTATAATCAATTCATAGGAACCTAGTGCATAGACCATTTTTCTCTTCGCTTAGCTATGTAGAGCTCATTTATTTTTTTGAATAATGATAAGTATTTACAAAGAAAATATGAAATCAACATAAAAGAATCGAGATTCGAAAAAGTGAAGACAATTAATTCATGCAACTAAAATGTAATAAAAATATCTTTTCTCAAACCCCAAATCAAGGGAAATCGATTAAAACCAATCTTGATTCAAGCTACAACAAATGGTTAAATCAAGCATCAAATGAGAACTATAAGCATTCAAGGGACTAACACAATATTTAACCAAAATACACACAAACTTCAAAAAGCGACAAAATGCTTCAAAGAGAAGCAATAAACAAACCATAAAAAATTGTCAAGATATTCCTGTTAAACACCAACATGGTTTCATGTACTTGAATGAGCTCATTCTTGCTTAGCGAAAGTGTTGTCAAATTAGTTATTTATCCTTTAATGTTAGGACACTATCTATGTGAAGAGATAGCTCCTAGGCCTAGCTTTCTCAAATTCCACCATCACTTCCTGTCACATACAAGAAAGAGACAATGTAAGAGGTTAATATCAAAACATCAATATTAAAATAAGCTGCATGAAGGTAATGTAGCTCAAATCATCAATGTTACAACAAAAAAGTACAATGTAGAATTTATTTTTACCTAAAACATGACCTCAAATTCACATATAGTGATCACCAACAAGGTTACATGGAACATATGGACAAAAATAAGACTCAAGAGTCCTTAATGTGTATTAGATCATATACAATCTTAGGTGAAATCCAATTTCCAATTCACATTTTGGCCCTGGTCCTCATTTTCGACATTCTGGCTCTGGTCCTCATTTTCCACATCAAGTTCATTAGATATATTTGTTATATTGTTTTCTCCCTTTCTTTCATGATCTGATCGCCAAAGAGCTAATGCTCTTTCATATGGAAAATTGTCAACCTCATACTTTGTTACATATAATCTTAAGCATGTATCCACATTTTTATCAAGCTTGTTCCTCAACTTTGACTTCAAGAATGTCAGTGCACTAAACATTCTCTCATCCTCCACTGATCCCAAAATCATGGTTTGACATAAATCTGCTAATTTGAAATATTCTGACATTCTTTCCCGTAGCACTTCACTACCACTGAGCTTAGTCCATAATCTTGTAATTGCACCATATTATTTACTATTCAATGGAGAAAATTGGTCCCACATTGTTTTACCAAAGCATTGATATTGATCTGCCATTTTTTTCTTTATCTAAAATACCTTGAATATGTTCTCCTTGTATCTCGGCCTCTCGACAAAAATGGCTCTGCAAAATCTTGATTTTCTTTATAAAGTCAGCTTCTAAAATTTTTTCATTTTGACTATGGTCCCAATATTGAGGGTATACGATAGATATGGCCTCCAACAATTCATCTCAAGGAAACCGTTCTCTTACCTCTGATGATAGTGATTTTGCAATTTCTTTCAAGTTGTCTCTCACTGAAATTACAACATCATGAAATCGTTCTCTTGATATGGAGCACTGTTTGGTGTATCTTCCTATCTTTTCATTATAATAAAAGGGAACCATATGCCCACGAACTTCCATACATAGCATCCCTTTTTCATCAAACTTTAAAAAAAAATCATCATTTTCTATATTGATAATCTTCCTCCAATTTGTAAATGCTAAATCTATAAAAGAATCTTCCATAATATACAAATTATCCAATGCAAGACATGTTAATTTTCTTGCTCTTGTGTATTCATCAATTTACATCGTGCGACTTTGATCCATCTTCACGAGGTTATTCATTTCATAAAGCATAGGAAGAATTCTAGCGAATGTTAATAATGTCTCTATATCAGTTAGTAGAAATAGAAGAGTTTGAGCTTTTTCTACACTTGAGCGATGTTCATACATCACCCCTACCAAGGATGCATATTCATTGAATAGTCATTTAGCTGGTCCCTTCAATGATATCCATCTTGTATCAACATCTTTTAATATCTTTTTTCCATTTGTAACACCATCAGAAAGAAAAAAAAATTAAACTATAAAAATCGTTTGGGACTTCGACAAAAGTATGCATGAACCTCACATACAAGATATTCTACCTTTGAAACCAATGAAAAGTTGCTCACTATTTTAAATGCAAGATTCATCCTGTGAGCCATACAATGAATACTGAGCATATACGGTGAAGTCGAGAGTTGCATTCTAGCATAAAGGCCATTCCTTTGTCCTTGCATTACTGATGCTCCATCTGCTCCAACACATACTAATTTTTTTGCAATCATGGAATGATCCATACCACCAATTTCCTTCAAACTATCAATAACAAGTTCATAAATATTTTCTGCTGTAGAAATTTTGGTCATTCTATGAATTCCAAGTAGATAGGAATGCCTGATATGATCATTGACCATATAAATGCTCATGCAAATCCATGAAGTATTATCAATAGCTATAACTTCATCCAAAGATAGTGACAAAAATGTAGCATTTGCAATCTTCTCTTTCATATCGTCCCTTTCTACTTGAGCTAGATATTTTCCCCATTCCGAACCACTTGATAAATACCAATGAGAAGATGGAAAATTTGGCACTTGAATAAAAGATAGATATTTCGTCATTTTTGGATAATCTATCATAGGACGAACATTGGATAGGAGGTGAAATACAGTGCTTAATTGTATTGTCTTTGATAAGAAATGTGTTTCCATCATCTTTCCAAATTGAGATTTGATGGTTCCTCCACTTTCCTCAAGTTTTTTCTTATTTAGTAAAAATTCATTATATTCCACTTCAAATTGGAGATGTTGACATTCGCTAACAGATTTCCATCTGGCAGTAGATTTATTCTCATCATTTGTAGTTTTCTTATCATACACCTTCCCAACATGCTTCTCGATTGTGTCTAACTTCATCTATAATTTCACTACCTTGCCAAGTTTCCAACTACATGAAATGCATTTAACTTCTCGTGAGGTCTCATTTTCATTTGCTGGAGGTATTGGTTCAATACATGGGTATGATCTTGAGACCCAATCAGCTTTGAATTTTCTCCCTACATCCCATTGGCCCTTTTTCCTTTTCTGTGAATGCACTGTGTCACCTTGCAATGAAAAATCTTCAACATTTGAACTACCAATTTCAGATGGAAATGCATTTGTCTCACTTTGATCATTAGAGGAATGTATTCTACCATCCATTGTCTAGGTTGCAGATGCATTCTCAAAAGTGTTGACATCTCTCTCGCCGATTCCTTGCTCAAGAGAGCTTGAAGCATGAATAGGATGTGGATTATTGGACTGAGGCTTTTGAAAATATGATATTACATCCTTTTGTTTTGATGTTTTATTTTTATTTCCATAATCCATGTTTGACATCTTACTTAATATTCCAAAATTGAAATTCCAAATTGATATAGAAACCAGAAGTGAAGCCTGCATGAGAAAAATGATATAAAATTAATACAATAGCACATTATCAATTTATATTGACCCGACTTACAATGAGTGTTTACATTGACTCTTTCAATGACTTTTAATTGACTCTTTCATTGACTCTTTCCCCGAAGGAGGTATAACACTAATACAACTGGAAGGTGTCAATGAAACACAACTGTACTGACTAGATTCAGGGCAAGTGGGGAATCCACTTGTTATCTCGTCCCTTAATGGTCCAGCGGACATGTGGGGACTTGAATCTTGACAAACCAATAAACTAATAGAATCAGAGATTGTGCTCCACATTATTCTTTTGGCAAACAATCCACAGAATTCAAACAAGCATGACATACATCATGCTGTAAAATCCCAACATTCATGACATACACATATGTAGACTTTGTTCTATGTAACATAAAGGATCATTTCCTTATATGATGACAAATGTCTCCAATTGTGTGTACTGAATAGGTATATAATGCCCCATTTTTAACGCAATTTCTATAATTTCTTATTGACCAACTTGAAATAACAAGCATTGACATCACATCAATGAAGAAATGAATAATATATCAATGAATTCTAAGCCCAAGTTGTACAACTTGCAAATGATCCTTTGTATATTTAGCCAAAATGCCTAGCTTTTGAAAGATCCACTAAATGAATCTATGTATTTAGCATAACCTATCTTTTGAAAAGGAAACTAAGATGCTCTATCTTCATCAAAACACATTAGATAGAACACTTATCCTTCATATTTTCTTTGTTATACAAAGCTAACAATGTATAGAAATTAGAGTAGCAATGTCGAGCATAATATCAATCACTACACGTAACATAGATTCTATGCGTATAATCCCTTCAGCATCTACGCACACAATTCTCATGTTTATAGATTCCCATTAATGATTATCTGGATTTCGATTGCTAAACTCAAATTCAATTCCATGTAAGATAAATATTTATACAGATGACTTACTCTTCCATCAGATTAAAACAACGGCTAATAGATTCTATTTTCACTGTTATTCAACTCAAAGACTTCATATAGAAAATCACTCTGTTTCTTATTTAATTTTCTGAGCCTGTCATACAATGTAGAGATCGATCCTGTCATATTTACTTTAAGATTTGGGTATGAATAACAGCAACAAGCAGTCTTAAATCCCTAATTCTAGGCGCTTTCTAGGCATGAAAACATTGAAAAGAGACCTGTAGCAATTTTGGGAATCATTCATGAGGTAAACACTCTTCATCTTGGATTCTGAGTTTAATTCTACCATAAAAAATGCCCTAGTACTCAAATCTGGGCAGTTTTGAGCACAAATAGTGGCCAAAAGTCAGATTGCAGCCACTGAAAATCAATGACCAGAAGGCTGTAGAAAATTCTAGGTTGAGATTGAAAGTAGAAGTACCATCAAAACCCAACTCTAGTCTCTGAGCATAAACAGCAGTAAAAATCATCTAAACTTTAAGTCTGGCTAGTTCTGAGTTTTATGGTACAAGAGGCCCCCTTACGATGATAAATGAAATTAAAAACGAGTTCACGTTTTAATAAGTAATCTACAAATTTCTATTAATTTGTGTAAAAGGGAATAACTAACAATTTTTTAAAACATCACAGGAATAATGATTTAGAAAAGAAGAGAACACACTTCTAATGAAATGAATAATGATTTAGAAAAGAATAAAAGACACTTTCCAGTCCTTACCATATTTGTTTCCTCATATATCAATTTCCTGCCAATTAATGTGTGATGGTCCTTGAAGATAGGCTGTCTGACTACTAGTTACTCTGTCTTATAAATCATGAAATGAAAAACTATGCAAATTGTTGAATCACAGAGCATCCTCACATGAGTGATACACATGCTAGACATGGCCACAAAGCTCCTTCTGTAGTTCTCCATCTAATCACATCCTCAATCTCCTAATAATTATACAAGTGTGTTGCAAAATTCTTGTCATGTTCAAATTCTTAACCAAATTCCATTTTAATTTATGCCATAAGTGTTGCTTGTTGTAACAACAAAATGATTCCAGTTGGCAGTTACTTGCCATAAAAAACTAACCATGGGATTTATTGATTGTCAACATCAATTCATGATGCAAGGAGTACCTGAATTGGTGGATGATGAAATACAGTCGGGGAATTCATACAAAGAACATGTAAACAAGATCCTATGATCTGTTGATGCAATTAACTAGGAGGTCAGCCAAGGGAAATTGATTCTTATGCACCTTGGATCCTAGTTGCAAAGTTCAAACCTAGTACCAAACAATATGCATCCCTAGGGTGACAGGCTAGGAAATTTTGCCTAGGGTTTCCTCCTGTTACCCCCCTATTTGCATAGGGTGTTCTCCTCTATTGTGGAGCAATATTTGATGGAATCTCAGCTCCTATGAGCCAAAATTCTGATTTCTGATCACTAAGAACCACACTCAATGAAACACAAGCTGTCTAGTTATCTCATGTTTTCAATCACCAAATTAGGTTCTAGGTGAATTGATAGCATTTAGTCAGCAACAAAATGACTGTCAAGTACCTCCTTGTCTCCACGAACCTAAATCCCCCATATTTTCCCCTGTATTCTTGTGGCTTCCAACAAATAACCAAGACCATCCATAGCTAATACACATAAATATGGCCTATGAGGGCAAGCTCCTCAGCTTCCTGCATGTGATCAGGAGTGTAGGATCCAAAAATATTCTGAAAGCCCAAACCAAACCCTGTTCTTATTCTTAGTATTTTACTTAGGAGTAAGCTAAACGTTCTACGTTTTTCACTCTTTTTCCAGCGATTTTTTAGTATTTACTTATAAAAAGATATGTTTCATCGTGTTTGATTGGAAGCATCTTTTTAGTCAGTACTTTAATTCTTCATTTATTTTCAAAGTCTTCTAACATGTATTGCTCTAAACCCATTGGTATAGTTGCTTCTTAGAAAAAATATTCTTTAATTGATTTTATTAAACTGGGGCTAATATTTACTGATAAGCATCAACCTTGGGAAGTCCACAGTTAGTTACTAGATGATTGGAAAATATCACAAGAGGGGAAAGAAGCTTTCGATTAGGACTTATGGGAGATGCATTTGCTATGGGCCAAGTGCCCAACACAAGTCCAATACTTGTATCCCAAGTTTACATAGGTTGAAGATTTCTGTGATTTGAAGGAGTGGTCAAAGCCAGATGCCATTGGCTATAAATCCATATGCTTGAGCTCATCAAACTTTATTTAGTGTTAGCATATGCAAGAGTCTTCAACATTAACTTCCTCAAGGTTTCTATGGAAACAGGTCTATGCTGGCATAGGATGAAACCACTAGAAAGGAAGTCTTAGAGAGCTTTCCGTTGTAGGTAGTGAAGCTGGTGGCCAAGACCATGCATATGAATGAATACAAACATTATGTGATTGGTATTTGTCCGATAAAAGCATCTGCCCTGATCTTGTTACAATTTTATGATATCACAATAGTTGATATTGGAAGTGATGGAAGTTGATTTTGGGTGGGGAAGCCTCTCTACATGAGTCCATTGAGAAATGATATCTACTTTCTTGCATTTGGATGGACAGTCTGATGCTCTGAATGTGTGCTTTTCAATGCCCTTAAACCATAATTGACAAAACAAATGTTGAGTTGAAGACGTTGTAATTGAGACCAATTCTTCACTCCCTGGCATCCCTAACTGTAAGATTTGACTATCAGTGAAAATATATGGCTGCAATAAGTAAGAGAATATTTTGTAAACTTTAGTTGTTTAGGTGTATATTTTAATTTTTAACTTAAAACACATAATATTTTGGGAGAACTTTCAAGGTGGGTTTATTTTGTTAATTCATACGATTCTTTTCAAATTTGTTGAGTTTTGATTTCCAAATGTTTGAAATAATAACAAATAAGAGGCACATAGGAAATAATGAATAAATTTTTTAGATAGTTGCTCAGATGTAATGAACATTAGAGGAAATTTCAACTCAAAATGGGCCTTTTAACTTTGATTCAAATTCCATGTCATCATGTGTTAGCCAATGAAATTGCTTTAAATTTGAAATACCGTATAGGTCTTAAACACTTTTTTAATATAAATTTGGGGATAGGTATCATAAATAAAACTACTTTTTTTGTATGTATTTTTGGCATATCTCCCTGTGTTTTTACTCAAATTTCGATCGGGAGAGCTCGCTGGATGCGGAATTAAATTCTGCATCCAACGAGTACCCACTCGGCATACTTTTGATGGACCCTACTACCCCAAAAACAAGATATACATGAAAAAAAACGTGATGATGACATCATCATCACGTTTTTTTTCATGTATTTCTTGTTTTTGGGGTAGCGGGGTCCGTCAAAAGTATGCCGAGTGGGTACTCGTTGGATGCGAAATTTAATTCCACATCCAGCGAGCTCTCCTGATCAAAATTTGAGCAAAAATACGGGGAGATATGTCAAAAATACAAACAAAAAAGCAGTTTTTTTCTTTTCTTCCTCCAAAATTAATAAATATTATTTTATTATTTGAACTATTATTTTATTAATTCTTTTTAGGAGGCCCATTTTGAGTTGAAATTTCCTCTAATGCTTGCTACCAATGGCCCATTAATTTTTTCCTGTAAAAAAACTTTGCTAATATCCTGATTAGAACTTGCATAACATGGTTTCTTAGATGATTTTCAGCAGTTTAGGGTTTCTTAACACTAGAGGAGCAAAAACATGTTCCTCATGCGAAATCATCAAAGCGATTTTCTATGTTAAAACTTAAATTTGAAAATACATGCCCATAGAAGCTTCATTACTGTGTTTTCCATTTACAGAGTTGTACTCCAAGTAAAATAATTGTTGCCCCTCTGTTTTCCATTTACAGAGTTGTACTCCAAGTAAAATAATTGCTGCCCCTCTGTTTTCCATTTACAGAGCTTGGCAAATAAATGCTAATGAGCTCCATGGCTGTTGAATACTATAACTTACACCCAGAATAAAACCAACAAAGTGCCAAAGAATAATATCCAATGAGA
This sequence comes from Pseudotsuga menziesii, assembly GCA_001517045.1. Taxonomy (NCBI): domain Eukaryota; kingdom Viridiplantae; phylum Streptophyta; class Pinopsida; order Pinales; family Pinaceae; genus Pseudotsuga; species Pseudotsuga menziesii. The sequence goes on along the minus strand of LPNX010626386.1, from coordinate 213,774 downwards.
AAAATCTCATCAAGCTGTGGTCTAGCAACAACGTTGAGTGCTCACAACAAGGCCAGGCACTCTAGGAATTAGTGTCTAGGCCAACAGTTCACTGTGAAGCATTCTTCTCTGCATGAGTTCCCATATTTCAGTTTCATCAAGTTTGCATGCATTATGTTTCTAATTTAAGTTTTGCATGCATCAGTTAAGTAAGGTGCATGTAGCCGAGCTCAATTTAGTAAAGTGTATGAAACTTAGTAGTTATGGTACAAATCATCTCCAGTTGAGGCACTGTTGTGCATGTGTCCAGATCATTGTAACTAGCTAGTGCACACCTCTCAAGGCATGTTGAGGATGCAGGTGACTAAGAAGTATGGAGTTGATTTGGAGCCTTGAGCATCCAATATTAAGGTCAAAATCACTACACACCAAAAGGATATTTCAAGACCCCAAAACCCACATGAACAAAGTGTTTCAAGTAAAACCATTTTCTGTGATACTCTTATTTGTTTCATTGACAAGCAACTTCCATTAGCAATAGTAGCAATACTTAGGAATGAATGCATGCCATCAATTTTCAAAATGAACTCGACCAAAAACATGTCACCAATTGGCTCTGTGTGTCCTAGCCAGAGGTGTCCCTAGAGAGAATCTCTATGCTGCATGATTCCCCAAGTTAAAGATTGTCTTTTAAGTCCATCTTGCAAAAAGCGTGGAAAAAAAGTTGCGATGAAGGCATGTTTGACGACACTAACCTTTGATAAGGTTCTATATTGGGAAGCTTGGGATTTTGTGATACAAATTTCTCTAAAGATGCCTGGCCATCCACTATACACATAGTGCATGACTTGAGCATCAGAATCCAGAAGTTAATTGAGTATGTACACATTGCACACTGATAGTTGTACTCTCTCTTTATGCTTTGTGTTATGTTTCAGACTTTCAATTGTGTTAAACTTAGGTGTGAACTAATTTTATTACCACTAACTGATTTTATTGGCATTTTACTTATCTTTTATCTTCTTACCATTAGTCCTACAATGCAAGACAACTTGGTTAGAACTTAAAGTTTCAATATTTTGTAGGCACCCTCTCAATTTAACAATTGGGGTCCTTTTGTAATATTGTATAGTCTGTTGGGCCTTTTGTTATGATGTAGGTGCATTATGTGGAAGGTAGGACAAATTAATCGATCATGTACATCGATTCCATTGGGCCTTTTGTTATTATGTAGGTACATTACATGGAATGTATACATTATCTGACTTTCTAATTCTTTCCCTATGCCAAATAATGCTTATTTCTTATAAGTAGCGTAGTCGCATACAAATGGAACACAATCCATTATAGGGCATGTTATATATAGAATTGTTTACAATTGTTATTTGGAAAGCAACACATGCATCATGATTCATGATTATCAAAAGTGATGGAATACAAGTATGTGTCTGTTACCTTTTCCATGAGTTCCAAGGTTATAGACCAAAGAAAGGGTAAGCAAAAATGAATCTCAGGGCACTATGGTGTTCCTAGAAACTCTAATGTTTGTCCATTTGTCATCAGGAGGGATTCTGTATGTTGTTTTGAATATTTAATCTCTTTCTATTGTGAGATCTGTTGCAAAAGAAGTTATACTCATTTGGTTGTGCCCAATTTTTAGCTCACTGTTCCTCTAGAAAATTTACCAGCCTTGTCTATCTTGCTGAAGGAAATTCCTAATAATTATGAAATTCGACATGGATCGAAGGCAGAGGTTATTTGTCATAGATACTAATTTTAATGGTTTCCTTTTGTCAAAGTATTTCTTGCTTCTCTTGTTGTTGTATTTTAACGAGAAGGAATAACCCTGTCTCCTTCTGTGTTCAATGGCAGTTGATAATTAATATGTCCAAAACATTTGATGCAGTTATCAATGCCAGCCTATCATGAAATTTTTTCTCCCAGATGAATTACTCATTCAGTGTTTTCAAATTGTATGTCTCAAATGAAATGTCATGTACTGGGATGCCTTTCTTTGGCCTTTGGGTCACTTGATATGAAAATTCTTCCTTTATGAACAAATCCATATGCACAGCAATTAGCAGCAGATATAACATGCATATTTCTGGAATTCATTCATTATCCATTATCAAAACATATGTAAACACAAGCATTCCACACAAAGCTGATTATGGAATACTTATTTGTTTTCAAGTGAAGTCCACCAAACTGGTTGCTGACAAGCAATAATCTCACTTAGCCCAACCCACTACTCCCATGACATAATCAATATCCTCACTATTGAGCACTCCAGTCCCTCATCCAGCCATCAGTCCATGATGGAACTTTCTTCTCCTTCACAGTACAAGGAAAATAATCCCTTTCTCTGCTCCACAGCCCCTCAAGGATCTTCTTCCCTTCTAGTGTAGGCAGAAAGAGTTAAAGACTGGTGGTTTCCTACTGTGAATGACCCATATGAGAAAGACTTCACCGAAATAGTCCATAAGCAGCACTAATGTGGTTGCAGGTTTGTGGTGTTTTCTTAAGCTATCGTGGACATTCTTTACCATCCCTTTTCCTCTTTGAATTCACACAGCAAGTCCCTGGCCCTCACAGGATCTTGCAAGTCATAATTTTCTCAGAACAGTCTTGACATTTTAAGGCATAAATAGCCATGGCTCCACACAAGGTTTCTTCAAGAACAAGGAGGATAATGTTCCCAATTCGAATGGAGTACGCATTATCCATGGCAATGGTGAATAATGATTTTTCAACAAGAGTTTGCATAACACATGTGTGCCCATCCCACGAAGCATGGGGAAACATGTAAAATATCACTGAGTCAATGATTAATGGGAAATGTTTGTGAAGAAGCATGGGCATGAAAGGTCATACCTTCAAAGAACAATTATCAAGTCATACCACCCATGGAGTCATTTAACTCAGGCCACATGACTTTTGTCTTTTTTTCCAAGTTTCCATGCTCCCACCCTCCAGCTCATAAGTCAGAATGAAATTGTTGAAATCTTGCTAGCCCCAAATCAATAATTAGCTCACAAATAGTCCCATTAAACAATCAGCTCGTAAAGTGTGATCATGTCACAAGTGGGATTTCAACTTGGGTGGGGAGGACAACTTCTCTACCACTTGAGCCAGACCCAATTGACACATGGCTTGACTTCTGTCACATAAACTACATCATTTAAATAATCCATCAGTTAAAATTTTATAATTCAGGGGTTAAAACTTGGATAAAACATAATAACAAATTGTTGTGTTAAATGGTATTTCGGTTTCCATATTACTTATTGATATTGGTTTACAATATCAATATCATGTTTACAATAGCTAGATTGATTCTTGAAATGTTTCCTTGAGATCCTAGAGAACGCTACTGAAGTTCTGAAGGAGGGGTTGAGGATTAGGCTCATTCTTGCAAAAAGTGTTAAACTAAGATGTTTTCAGTGCTAATGAAGTCTTCATTCTGTGAATGAGACTAAGTGCAATTTTTGGGTGACTTTGACGAAATTATTAACCAAGAGGTCTAATTGCAACAGATCTCTCATAAAAGTCTCCTACCCACTCCAATCAGAAAGAGGGTTAAAAACTTCAGTTAACTATAAAAGTAAAAATGTTCAGAATTTGATGAGTGGCGATTTATGAAAACTCAAATCAAGCAATAAGAGAACCAACTAAATGAACCATATCTAATACCTTGTCCCCTATTCACCATAGAACACTGATAATGTTACAGGGAAATGATTTGACTACAGAGTATCAACCATGCGACCATTACTTACATCCCTCTACCATAACTACCCAACATAAATGGATAATCCTAGAATCTAATAAAATGGGTAATAAAAAACGCCATTGCTTTCAACCGATCTAAGTACACAATTCATCACATAAAGTAATTTGGCCAATAGATCTATGTAAATAAAATCAAACTTTCACAACCCAGATAAGCTAAATACATTGCATCTCTTCCTTTTCTTATAAAAGAAGCAGAGATCGAAAACATGTAGAGAAAGACAAATAATTGAAGGGGATTTGTGAGTACTGACCGTCTCCATCCTTGTCAAACAATTTGAAAGCCTCCTTGAACTCAGAGATCTGTTCCTCTGTTAGCTTGTCCATCATTTTCATGTAATGGAAAAGTAGGGCGAACTCTGAATTAATAAGCATATATAATAGAAAGTCTTTTTGCTTATAGCACCACATATCCCATACTAGCTAGACTTATCAAAAAAAAGAACATATAACAAATATAGAAAATTAGTTGGGCATGGTAAACATGAATCCAAAACAGAATTGAAGCTCTATGCATTTATAACCTCTTCCTATGGGACTCCTTACTGCTGATATCTTCCCCCTAGGGTGACATTGTTTCATATCTTAATGAGAAAACTACTATTTATGAGCAAGATACTCCATCCCATTTATGAATATTGGAACTGAATCAATCAAATCAATTGAAGTGGGTCCACTTGGTCAATTGTAATGTAAGCAGATCAAAGACCGAGGAAACAAGACTGGATTGCCCTAAGTCAAAGATTGATCTTACTTTCTTGTGCTTCTCCTTATTCCTTCTCAAAACAGAACAAGGGACGACTTCGATCGATCTGTACCTTCGTTTATCTAAGTCCAAGAGATATAATGTATGATATATATAGCTGGTGGGTACAAAACCCTGAGGTGGAAAAAAATCATATGGTTTTTCAGTTGTAATGGGAGGTGTCGTTGGTCCTTTGAAAAAATCATGGGATTGAAAAGTGAATATTCTTGAAAAGAAAAATAGAAGGAAAAGCGAAGAAATCTATGCTACTCTTATAATCAGTACCATGTGCCCTGGAAAATAATTGCTAATGAGCTCCATGGCTATTGAATACTATAACTTACACCCAGAATAAAAGTTAAAACCAGCAGAGTGCCAAAGAATACTATCCAATGAGGAAAATCCCATCAAGCTGTGGTCTAGCAACAAGGTTGAGTGCTCACAGCAACTAGCCTGTAAAAAGCCTGCAGATAGAAGAAGATTCAAGAAACTAACCTGTAAAAATCCTGCAAATAGAAGAAACTTTCTGAAATTGCTTTCCATGAATCCACTCAGCTACTGTAAAGACCGATTTGCAATAGAAATCAATCTTGATGTTGAGCCTGAGTCCTGACTCTTGCACCATTATATAGGTAAAAAACTTCCTCACTTGACTCAATCTATCCATTTTTTGCTCAAATATGGACCAAATCCAGTGAAAAAACTTCCCCAATTGATTAAATCTCCACATTTTACTCAAATAATTGTCCACAAATCCAAATCCAGGAAAAAATATGTCCAATTTACCCCAATCGAGGTCGAAGTAAGACCAGTTTACTGAAATATTCATAAATCCCAGCGAAATACCAATTTTTTAATCGTATTATCCATAAATCCTGGGCGAAATACCAAATTTTCAAGCTATTATTCATAAATCCGGCGAAAAATCTTCATTTCTCCTCCCAATCGAAAAAAACCGGGCGAATTTGGGCAAATATCTCCTCCCAGTCGAAAAAAATCGGGCGAATGTGGGAAAAAATAAATAATTTTGTTGGCTAATATTCCTTTTCGAGATTTTCCCTAAATCGGGATGAATGTGATTTACCTTGAGGCAACTATATACAAAATAAATAATGGGCGAATTTATTAAATAAAATAATAACATTTTAATATAAAAATTCGCCCACTTTTTTTGGGGTAACCCTTAAAATTCGCCATTGGGCTATAATTTGCCCCTAAAATCATCCCTGAAAAGGATTAATACTATATAAAAATAGGCTATATATACCTATGTACCTAAAATTAACTTGTTGATTTTAAATGAAATTCATAAGACTCCTTACTCAGGACATCCTAGTTATCAAAAGACCATAACCATGTTACGGAAGGATTATTTTTGGCCAAACATGAAGAATGAATTGGGAGAATACATTGCCAGGTTCTTTGAATGTCAACAGGTAAGACTGAACACTAGCATCCAGCGGGCTTATTACAATCATTACCCATCCCTAGCTGGAAATGGAAAATAAGCAGTCTTGATTTTATTATAGGTCTACCTAGAAATCTGAATCTGAATGATTCAATAATGGTAGTCATCAATAAACTCAATAAAGCAACTCATTTTATACAAGTAAAAACCACCTACAAGGATGCTAATATTGCTGATATATTCAGGAAACAAATATTTTGTTTACATGGGATACCGAAAGTTATAATTTCTGACAGAGACCCTAAGTTTACAGGCAATTTTTGGAAGTATTTATTTAAAGGCCTGAATACTACTTTAAATTTCAATACATTTTTTCACCCCCAAACGAATGGATAGACTGAAAGGGTGAATTAAGTATTGGAAGATATGCTAAGAATGTATGTTAGAGAACAACCAGGTAAATGGGAGGATTATTTACACCTAGTAGATTTTTCTTATAACGATCACTACCAAGCTTCAACAAGATACAACCCATTTGAAATTTTGTATGGCAGATAGTGCAATACCCCCATCTCATGGAGTAACCCAGTTGACAGGTTAGTACTAGGACCTGAACTATTAAAAGAGATGGAGTTAATTGTAAAGTAGGTGCAAGGTAATTTGAAGGTTGCACAAGACAGATAGAAAAGTCAAGCAGATATAAAACAAACTCAGAAAGAGTTCCAGTTCTAAGGCAACTCTGAGGATGATGAATAAAATAACATTGAGGACGATGTTATATTTAAGGGGGCATGTATGTCACATACCCCAAATTGCAAAAACATTTTATGTTTTAGGATACATTATGTTTTAATTTTATTATAAAGCTTGTAATTATTGACCTAGTGGGGTCAAGGATAATTGCATTAATTGTTGAATATTTTATTAATTAATAAATAAACTATGAGACAACAACTTAAGGAGGCTGTTAAATGAATGTTTACTAGTCACTTGGAGGAATAGTCTGGGTTGAGAGCAGATTGACACTTGGCAACATCCTAAAACTACTTCTAGCTATTGCAGGAGGAAACTTCCCTATTTTTGTGGTCGCGTTCCTCAAGATAGTGGAACAAGAGCAGGTGGCTCATTAAGTGAAAATTGACCCAAAAGACCTAGGCATGCTGATAAAACTACCCATTGAATTCAGTTGAGGTTGCTCATTCTTTACTTGTAAAATTTCTGAGTAAAATTGGTGCACAAGAAATTCGATGGAGGGGACACGCATAAGTGTTTGAGTGGAGAGTGTTGATTTACTGAACTAGTGCAATTGTTTTGAGCTGAGTTCTTACTGCTACAGGCATAAATATTGCTGCTGATTACTCTATGGAGTTGCAGAGGTTTCTAAACCTATTCTCTCACCCAGTGCTTTCAACTAGGTGGACCAATAGATAGGCTCGAAGGTCCTAAGATTTGCAACTCAGCAGTCTTCTGGAGTTGGTTGGGAGGAACGGGATTCTTAGGTTGTTGTCTCCTTTGCTATAGTACCAGGTTCTAAATGTTATTTTGATTTACTCTATGCAAGCATATGAATAAGAACATATGAATTTAGGAATTAATATATTTATATGTCTGTTTCATCTACATCTGTTTATTAAAAATAGTTAGATAAATTCTTCTACTGTTCAAAGATAGATAAATTCTGGATTAGATATGTATTATAATAAATGATTTAGGGTTAGTTTAAATTTACTGATGGATAAAAATACCTGATTGTATTTTTCCACACCTTCAAGAAGGTAGTACTCTAGTACAGTAGGTGAAATTAAATTTGATGGTTAAATCAAATCAAGAAAAGTAGAAGTATGATTATTTACTTTCTACTGTTAAATCTTTATAGGAATGTTCAAAATAAATATTCTCTATTTCAAAAGTTTCCTTAGTTAGATACATCTCTTTAAAACATAAACAAAAACTATCATAAAGAAAGGTCTCTTAAAAACTATGTAATTGTGCTCCTTTTTAACACAGTAATAATTACTATCTATAAGCTTAATCTATTATAAATACATATAATTATTAAATATTACACGAAACAGAGAAATAACATAAATAAGAGTAACCTATAAATAGTAAAATAAAATTATAGTAATCACTTAGGTTTTTCAATTAACATCTAAGTAATTTATCATTATTACTGTAAGTAAAACATTAGATATTAAATATATTATAGTAAAACAACAACAATGAAGAGTTTCCAAATTAAAATAAAATACAAACCCTAAATTAAGGATAACTGTAAACCAAGTCTTGTTTTCTTTCTTCTTTCCATAATAGGTTTTTTACAGTCTAACCCATATTCTAAATAATCAAAATTTTCCGGTATACAATTAAAATATCTATATTATAAATGCCCTATATTAAATAAAATTTTACAGAGAAACAGTATTAGATTGTTTATCAATTATATACTAAAATAAAATAAGAAGAGATAAATTAAATATTCCCAATCAAATTTACACAGTCGAGCTCGAGTTGTAGTAACAATCCTTTTTTTTTGTTGCTATTTTCATAAACCAATCTTTATACTAACAAAAAAAATAAGAACTAGTTTTCATATTAAATTTCCATAGAATACCCTCATTCTAATAAAAATTGAAATTATGGACTTATACAACAGCGAAACTTTTCCATTTTCTTTTATCAATTCATTCATCAGACACATGTAGTTTTAGCAGCAAGGTATATCAAAATTTCATTAATTATAAACTTAAACAAACTGAAATATCCAACATAGAAAACCCTTTCAGTCCAAGTCTTTCATAGATTTCCTTCAAACACAGCTCGGTGCCAAACTCTTGGCTTCCAACACTGTAAAGATTTTAGAGCTTAATCAAAACATATAATATTTCAAACCCTATTTTAAGCATAATTAAAATCCAACAAAATAGAGTTATGGCCAAATGAATTTTACAAATATTTCTTCAAAATAGCCTATAGGCACACGTCCTTCACAACCACAGCATGGTTCAAACATAGCTACGACAAAAGAACTTAAGTATCGGTGAGATAGTACTCTTCCAAACCCCCACACATCACCATAGGAAGAACCTTAGGCATGGAATCGAGGCTTACCCGATTGCTTAAGAAGTGTGGAACCCCTTTGCCCGAAGTCTTTCAACTCACAGTCATGAGACTTCACCTTTCAAGAAGCTTGCACATTTAAAATGAAGGAAAGTTAATTCCATTGCTTAAAAGAAAACCTGGTAACAGTAATAAAAATTAAGGCGATTGTAGATAGGGTGAAAATAGTTACAAGGAGAATTACCCTAGGCCGCACAATATTCGTGTTGCATAGCACACCCTAATAGAAAGAGGCCTTCTTACCCTAGAAAACGAGCAGGACAAATGCCAAGAAGCTCAACGAGGTGAGAAAGTCACAGTAAAAGCTAAAACAAACCTCCCCACTGTCAGTGAAAAACCACTAGGTAAACTGTGAGTTAGAAACCGAGACCAAAATGCTATCAAGATAGAGTGTACAGCTTGGCAGATACATGGAGGAAGACACTCATGAAGCTAGACTTGGCATTAAAGGCCATCACTCGCAAAGGAAAAACAATGGCACCAATGGCCATGAGGCCATGAGCCTAGTGACACTTTCAACAACAGCGAAGGATAGGGTAAATAATGCTAGATTTTAGGGTTTTGAGCTTTATGTAGTAGGGTTTACCAATGTCAAAACCCCATCCAATAACTGATGACCACGTGGATCCCACTTTTACTTTTATTTTGTGGGTGTTGCTCTATAGTTTCGAGGGCGTGGGTGAAGCCTGCAAAGAAGTTTACATAACCCTTGTTAAGATCATGGTTGAAAACTCACAAGCCCAAGATTTTAACTATAGAAATACTTAGCATAGTTTTATTGGTAAATGTATTATAGTCTCGTTTGCATCGTTTGAACCTATTTTTCAAACAAAAGTTAAAAGCTAAGACTATGTTTATATTCTTATAGTGCATACCTTTATTCACACCTACGTTGAATACTTTGGTAACATCAACCTATACTTCGCATAAACCTTTAGTATCACTTATACAAATGGCAATTTCCTTAACCTCATAATAATACATAAGCATAGATTAATTCTTGTTTATGTTCATATTTCAGGCATATGTTACAAATTTCATAGCATATAAAATACTTTGGTAGAAGTAGTATTGCAACACTCAGTTTCTAGGATTTTCCTTCTTTAATGTTGCTTGTAGAGTTAAGATATTTTACGCCAACAATAGGTTTAATATAAGGTGTATAGTTTATGCTCATAGTTTAGATTAAAAACATAAGTTCTATTTTTTCTCTTATTTTTCTAAGTGCTTATGCCTTTAAAGAAATAAATAACAAAAAAATAATATAGGCAACATCATGTTTTAAGCCTTGAAGATGAAGGGTAAAAAACATACCCTAAACATTTCACATTGATATAACCAATTCAAGATTTGGAAAAGATACAAGTTGACGATACCTTCTTTTTCTCAAAGTTGTAAACTAAACAATTATTCTAGCATTTTACTTTGCTAGTTGAGATAGTTCAATCTCGATTCTAAAAATGGGATACAAAACGTCTTACCTGTAATTTGACCTGTACAAGAATCATCATTCCACTGCATTAGCTTCAAAAGCTAAGTAAGCCTCGGGCATAAACTGAAGTTCCTTCATTTTTAAACAGAAAAACAAACTTTAGTACATAGTAAACAAACAGTTGTTTCAGCTCATATTACTTCAAATAATCGCCTACTAAATCAATCTTTCAACACTTCATTATGAATGAAAATAGTGAAGTATGCAGTTACATAAATTAATAAACAAATTGGTTTTAGTTTCTAGATTAGACCCTTTAAAAGGATAACTGTTAGCGGTTAAGTTACCCACGTCATCGATGTTTTTAAACATTAAATTGTCGCAAGAAAAGTTTTAAAATTTTATGAAATTTTGGAGTATTACACAAGAATTGCTCAAAGGTTCTATAAGAAGAATGCAAACTAATTGGTTTGATGCTCCTCAATACGATCCTTCTATACTGGTACATTGAAATATGTATTTAAGAAAACTTAAGAATTGAGGGAATGGTACATTTGTTTTGCAGTAGAAAGACATCAGATTAAGATCGTCTTGCACGGTTGTTCTAGACTCTAGCAATTGTTTTTAAACTGCATAGAATTAAAATGAAATTGACATTAATATGAATTTTTGGAGGTGAATGTATAAACATTGTCAAAATCAGTGATAGGATGGACGATCATGAGTCATGGTTTGTATATGTGGACATGATGAGATATTGCTACACCAATGACACTTCATGTTTTCATAGTCTGAATAGATTATGACCACATTAAGAGTTTGGAATTCTTATTGTAACATTTTATTATAGTTATTATTTCTCTCTCTCTCTCTCTCTCTCTCTCTCTCTCTCTCTCTCTCCAGGATTAGTCTCCCCTTCTCCCCACCCCTCTCTCTCTTTCTCTCAGTTGACCCCCTACCACCCAACCTCCTGCCCCCTCTCTCTCCCTACTCTTAAGCCTCCCTTTACCTCCTAATAATCTACCTCATGCAACCCTACCCCTAGCTTGAACTCCCTCTCTCCCTCTTCCCCTAGTAACCTCTAGGCTTATGAATGGTGTGCTTAAAATTTTGAATTAATAATGTGTGAAGAATTTCTCAAAGGTGCTATAAGAATCATGCAAACTAATTGGTTTGATGCTCCTAGATATGATCCTTATATACTGGTACATTGAAATATGTATTTAAGAAAACTTTATAATTGAGGGAATGGTACATTCGCGTTGTAGTAATAAGACATCAGATTAAGATATTCTTGCATGGTTTCTCTACACTCTAGCAATTGTTTGTAAATTGCATAGAATTAAAATGAAATTTCCATTAATATGAATTAACATCATTGAAATAAGTGATAGGATGGAAGGTCATGAGTCATGGTTTGGACATGTACACATGATGAGATTGCTACACCAATGACACTTCAAGTTTGCACAGTATGAATATATTGTGACCACATTAAGAGTCTAGTATTCTTATTGTAACATTTTATTATACTTATTCTCTCTCTCTCTCTCTCTCTCTCTCTCTCTCTCTCTCTCTCTCTCTACACTGACCCCTTACCACCCAACCCCTCCCTCCACACTAGTACAAAATGAGAGATAAATGACCAGATGACCAAATAATTTGGTCCCCATAGTTTTTTCAAGGGATAAATGACTAAACTTGAGAAATTTTAAGCAAACCAACTAAAAATGACCAAGATAAACAACATATTTGGTCACGATATAAAATATATGACTAGATAACAATTAACTATACTAAAAATGATCAAATAACAAAAACAATAAGAATATGAATTGGTCATTTTTAGTTGTGTCACTCTAACAATGAAAACTTAAAATTTTGACAATGAATTTGTACAGTTTACTAAATTTTAACACTACAGATGGATTCAGAGACCCCCTAGGGGGTCACTGAAACCATCTGTAGTGTTAAATTTAGTAAATTATAACATTGTAGATGGATTTGGAGACAAGGGTGATAATTTAAGTTGTGTCACTCGACATAAATGGTAAAACACTGTAATTTTGACAATGAATTGTTAAAATTTACTAAAATTTAACGCTTCAGATGGATTCAAAGACCTCAAACTCGAAATCCATCTAAAATGTTAAAATTTAGTAGATTCTAACAATATGAAATGAACAATGCTCATGATCCTAGTCATTATGCATTAGGCCTCATCTAGGACGTTGCCCCTTAACCATAGTTGGTATTGTTGGAGCATTGGATGTGCAATCACAATTAGGGGGTGTTGAGACTGTGAACATGTGTTCATCTAAGTTTACACTCTAATCATATGTTACAAATGTGTTAAACATACTTTGATCCTAAATAAGTTTTTGTTTTATCAAGACATGGATGATAGGTGCACATACTTGAACCTAAATAAGTTTTTTTTAATGAGACATGGATGATACAATAGGTGTAGATAAGAACATTGAAATAAATTACTATCATCCAATATAATGTTTAAATCTCAAGTGTCTTGACTATTATTTACTTTAAGTTAAGAAAATTAAGTGAAAATGTGCCTCTATGTTTTTAAGCTTTTACATCTTTATCAAAAAGTTTTTCTTTATAAGTACAACTTGCTTTGGCTAGGGATCCATATCTATAGGTAGTTAAATCCAAGTTTAATTACTTTATAGGACTTGTGCATTACTAAAATGTCACATTTAACCATGAGTTGAATATCTACAAATGATGTGGGAATATTGTTGTTAATGTCTAATTTGGAGTTTTTATTAAAGGACTATATCCACAAACGGTTTTGAGTTAGATATCCAATTCTTTCTCTATTCTATCTATATTTGTTCAATAGTTGTAGACATATGTGGGAATTGAGTAGAAGAATTTTTAACACTATGCTCGGGTCTTTTTTCGGTTTTGGATTCAATGAATCCAAGGGGCACATGGCATAAACTTTGAGTTGTTTTCTAGAAATGCCACATACTATAAACATTTCCATATGAGCACTAAATCACATAGAAATAAAATATTTAAAAATTGTAAACATTTTATTGTTTTGCAAATCCATTTCTAATTAAGCCTATAGTTTCCTCCCATGAAGATTCTTCGTTTAAAACATTGTTATACAATGTCAATGCTATTATGTGTAGTTGTTTCAATATCATCTACCATGATTATAGTATTAAATAGTAATAGGGCATAATTGACATATACATAATAAGAAGTTTTTGAAATTTAAATGGAGTTTCAATATTGCATTAAAAAGATCATATTCTGTCAAAGTATACAAGACTTTGTGACTTAATTTAATATAAAGATATAATTAAAGTTTGATATATACATTTGGAATTAAATATTTAATTAATACTTTGATTGATTCTTATTATTTTTATCTTTATTATGGATAATCAAAATAAATTTATTTTTATTTCAAAAATTTTAAACACAATTTTTTTTTTCGAAATTGAAATGTAATTTTTTAATTATATTGAATCAGTTGATTATATTTGGGAGAATTCCCATCGAATCTCAGAGCTATTTACGTGGCAGTTCGGGATGGAGTGGTGTTTATTTAGTTTGAAGCCAAAGTTGGTGATTTTTATATAGCCAATAGAGGGTTTTCGTCATTTAAAAGTCAAAGAAATTGGTTTTATATATATCAATATCCAAGACAAGGATTTGATTCTCAATTCAAAAAACATGATAGTTTTAGGGTTTGTTGCAATTTTTTTGTGAAAGCCACTATAAAAGGGAAATTTGTGTTATAGATAGGGGAATCATGGTTTGCAGGGAGAAAGGAAAGGGTTCCTCTCATAAGTTCAATTCTTTCATTTAGATTTCGGGGGAGTTTTAAAACACCATAGTGGTGTTGTTGTTACTCAAATCCTTTCCTTCCTAGAGTCATGTTACACATGTTGGGAGTTTGGGGATTGCATTTAGTGTGGGTGGCCCTTGAGCGATGTGTCAACTGCACAAAAATGAGTAATCCTTGGTAGTGCATATCATCTCCAGTAAGGTCCAGACCACCCACCAGCCTTGGTGTCTATGAAAGCATATGCATTTGACACATGTATTCCCCTAGTAAGATATGTCAACTTCAATATAATTCTAAATTTATTGTTGTAATAGGTATATGTAATTTACCTATTCGTTTACCTTCATGAGTTTATGTTGCAGGTCAAAACACTTAAACTTTATTATTTATGAGTGTACATTTGCAGGATTAACTCATTCTATATAAATCCAACCAAGGTCACTTAAATTGCCTTTGCTTTTGTTGTTGAATCAAGGCCAATGACTAGAATCATGACTGGGTTAGATGCCAAAACTGGAATTTGTTGATGTTAGCCATGTTTTTGTTTATGAATCTATTATGATCATGATGAATCAGAAAAAAATGAGCACATCGAACAAGGTTACTGCAGTGGGTTATGTTGAATCACTATATTTGTAAATCAAGATTGTAGTGGAGCTCTAATTTACTCAATGTTTGCAAATGTGTGAGATACAAGGGTAGTTCTTTCTTGTGATGGCGCTCTAGACTTATTTGTGGAGCATGAATCACAGATCATAGAGAACACAAATGATTGGTAGACTTAAGTTTTTTTTCATAGCACATATATGGTATGTATTTGGTAATTATTTTTTGAAGTGCTTTGAGAGACGACATGCCTAACGATTGCATTGAATAGAGAAGACTTACTTCACCTTACGTGGAAGGTCTAAGGTGTATCTATTTGGCCTAAATGGTCAGGTATTTTCACCTAATATTGTTCTTTCAAAACCTATACATTTCATTTGTGAAAATCACGGTGATAATGAAATCTTGGTGGATGAATTGTGCACAAAGGACTCTTCAGTGGGATTTGTGTATAACCTTAACTTGATATGTGTGTGGATTTTTCCTTAGCACTAGGTCTATACACTTGGTACTGGAGGGTGTTGACAAGTGTGGCTCTTACTTGAAAACCATATTCATAAGGTCACTCATATCTGTGTATCATTATATGTTTCAATTTGGAGTATATAAGGGATCAAGTAAGGGTCATCATACTAGGAAAAAACAAGATAAAAAAATGTGCATAGTCCTAATATCGACTCTATTTTCTATCAAGCCTATCATATTCTAGGTGCATAGAAAGGGAAACTAAAAATGATTTTGTTTACTACGATAACATGCCGGACTAAGAAAAAAAAATTGTGCTCTGGGATAGTCCTTTTCAACCTAGATATCAAAAGCAATACAACTTTCACCAATGTAATAAAGAAACTGAGAGTGAACAGGCATGGGCTACAAAAGCAAACTTGCAAACATATAGTGACCAACTAACAAATGCAAACAATTTTTACAACATAGAGTCGCTTATTGGAGGAGAACAATTCAAATGGAGTGGTGAAGATGAAGGAGAATGTGGTATTCCTGCTATAACCAATACATGGAATAAATAATCCTTTGACAAGCACATGCCTAATCCAACTTTTGAAAATGATTGGTTAAATTCTCCACCAAAGAAGGTCAAGACTAATAATCATGATAGCATCAATAATAGTAGTGGTGCTAGAATGAGTGGAAGAAACCATAGAATCCGCTTTTCCTCCAGGTCATATTCCAGGAAAAATTCTTCAACATTAGGATCTACAAAAAAATATTATCAACCAAGAGTTGAAGAGTTGAAGGGATATTTGATGTATTTTAAACAATTTCCTCCATGAAGACATTAGTTTCTATTAACATTCAAAAATCATTTTATCTTTTCGATGATGGGATTAAGATATATTTCCCACTCGTAGTTGTAAACTTGGGAAAGTTATTTTTTTATGTTTATCCATGTAGGTTAAATAAATAGAAGGATAGGTGAGTTTATCATCTTGATAGAAATTGTCTTCAACAACAATTTCAACTAGAACTCAAGTTTTTGTGTTGATAGGTATCTTCTTCTACAATCTAGCATCCATTTTCAAGTATTGTAGTTTTGGTTAACAAAAGATTGTCTTATTCTCTATAGATTAGTTTGACATTGTCTTGTGAAAATTAATTCTAAAAGGTCAAACATAGTCATACAGGAAGAAAACCCCCTCTTATACAACTGATGTTATGCAGGAGCAGCAAGGCCTGCTACACCTTACCAGTACAATAACTATTTTTCTACCACCACATTGTGTACTTCCACCACTAAGAAGATAATTGGGTTGGTTGATCTTGTGCCTATTTAAAATTTTGAGCACAAAAAATATTCCCAATGATTTTTAGGGCAATTTTCCAGCTGACAATGACATTGATTTTGGCCAACTTATTCTGAAGAATTTTATTACTACTGGCTTAACCTTCCAGATATTTTTATGATCTACACTTCATCAAGCGATCTACCTATTGTGAGAAATATACCTCTATCTTTGTCCAATGATATTCTCCTCCTTAGTGATTTACAACAATGCTCCATTAAATATGCTTCCTTATCAATAATATACCCATTGATGCTCATTGATCCACATTATCTACCTTGAATTAGTTCTAAATTCAACAAGCTTCAAATTGATATTTTAAAATATTGCGTACAATTTTATTCCGTGACATCACATTTTTTTATTTGTTGATAAATGTGGCTTCCTACAACAACTCGATTTGCGACTCAATCATTTTTTATCCAAAAATTATTTCAAAATATGATCTAAAAGCATCACTCCAGTATCTTCCACACTAGTGATATTTCTTATCACAATTCTACCATGGTTTGATAGATCCATAAAGAAGAACATGATTTTGTCGGACACAATGACACACTGAGAGGGGGGAGGTGAATCAATGTGTTAGTGACTCTAACAATTTTCACTTCTAAAAAATTATTAGATAGATATCATCATTGACATTAGAATACCAAGTGCAACATCATTCATCTTTCATAAACATGTCATCAACATATAACAAGAGACACATCATATGAGAAGTATAGAAAACTATATTTATAATTTGATATGAGGTATAATGGAAGACTTCAATCTTTGTGATTACATCAATGATTAAGAATACAAACTCCTAATGCATCAGCTACAACTGATGGGAGGATCCAACCTCCTTGTTTCTTTCAGCTCCAACTGACAAGGGTTCTCCAACACCCTACAATATGTTCTTCAAAGTAGTTCAATAGTCCTTCTTGATCTCTCCCACACATTTACTGATCTCACACTTTACCATTGTCACCTTCTTGCTTCTTCTACATAATCAAGCTACCTTTGTCTTAGACTCTTCAAATCTTCTCCAAACATCACATATGAGTCTACTTCAATCTCATATAAAAACAACTTCAAAATTTCTCAATACTTCTCAAATAAGTCTACTTTGATCGTCTTTAACATCTCTTCTACATAGCTGAATCAGAAACTACACTCTTAAATCACTGCCCCATATCTGCTCTAAAATTCTCTGCCAAGCTCATACTAATATTCTTTGAGTTACGACACAATCTCATCCTTAATTTTTTCCAATAATTACATGCTTCTATCCTCAGTCATACTTAACTAGAAATCCACATTTCAGTCCTCAAGTATTCCTTTAACTCCACACATATGACTGCTCTAAACCTGTTAAAAGGAATGCTTTAAGTATGCCCAAATATTCATGCATATCTGCTCCAACAGGTTGATCCAAGATTGCCTCAAAAACTGTCAAGTCACTGCTGCTAGTGATGACCACTATCCTCAATATACCATGCTACACAACTACTTTATCAACCAAATTTCCACAGTAGCTTCCTCAGTTAACCTGAAAAAATCAAAGAGAAAAATAACTTCATACAGACTATGGTTTCCTCAATCATGTAACCCAAAAATTCAAAACTAAAATCTCACTTCATCTTTTGTTGTAGATTTCACAACAGTGTGGACTATACACCTGAAAATATAAGAGCTTGAATACCCATAAATTCCCTACTTAAAGAATAAGAGCGTCCTCTCCTATTTATACTATTTTTTCAATGGTAATTTTTTTTGGGCCGACCTATCTCCACTTCTAATTTTTAATTTTAATTATTGTTAGGCCGACCGTGTAGGAGGATTAAGGAATGGGATTTTTATTTTTCTCTCCATTTTATTCAAATTCCCAACTTTTAAGAGTTACATAGTGTACAAAAGGAAGATATCTAAGGGATTCGTGCAAAAAATTTCAAGGTCATCAACTGATAGCATTAAATCACAAAGTTTGTGGGTCCAAGAACTTCAATGGATTCAAGAACTTCTTCATGGTTTCCTTCCAAGGGTTTCATGACCCTAAAAATAAAGTTTATGTGAACTCATCTGATCTCCATTACTCAAACCATGTCCAAGAGTTCCATGACCCTATCAAGCCACAAATGACCACATAATGGGTCATTTGGACCACTCAATGTTCCAATGCCCATATCATGGCTCCAATTCCCAATATTCCATTTCCTTCTTTCCATGTAATCAAATTTTATTACTCCTTTGTCATCAATGGTTTGTCATCAATGACAACCTTGCTCATCAAACTCCCCCTTTGTCATTGATGGCAACCACTTTCAATTTCTCTCCCCCTTTGACATTAATGACAAAGGGTCTCTTAAACCTGTAGTTATTCTTTGGTCTTATGCTACACCCCCTGATATCATTCTAGTACTTTTCCACTTTCCATATTCATTTGTTCATAAGCATACATGCTCCCCCTTTCATATACACTATTTTATTTGCTGAGTTGTTTGCTTTCCCTATATGATATGTTGTTGTTCATGTCACTTTCCTTCGAGCTTGTTGAAGAATCACTTCTACATATTTGAACAATGATCTCCCTATAGTCCTGCACAGTCCACACTCACACAGTCCTCAAACATATAAATCCATAACACAGTTTCAAGGTGTTGTATTTATTTTCCATTAATATGTGAATACTCAATCAACCGTAAAAGACTTTATCTCATGCACTTGTAGCAATTACTGTAGCTTTATCTCTTTACTCGATGTCATGTAGATGCCACTCTGATTCTCTCATCCATTCTTCTTCATCTACATGCATTAATTTCACTTGTACTACCAAATATCTCAATATATGTAAATGCTAGAGAAGCATCTATCGTTTTTCACAATATTCATGTCTGCAGTTCTTTCCAAGAAAAGTAGTCCAACTCCTACTTCCATAGCAGTATTTCTTCTATCATTGTCTTCTGAAATTATGTATTGAACTTATCCATGAAAATATCTCTTAGTCATCTGCCATTTCTCTACAAGACTTGTCTTATATCATTCTCACTTGAATGACCCTGTATTTCACCATTATCTGGTCATATCACTCACAATACATCATCATACTTGGATTTTCACTCAGATTTGTGGATATTTTTGTGTGTGTGTTATGGCCATTTTCTACAAAATTGTGGACATTTTGTTCATTCATGCTTTCATTTCTCCTCTTAATGTGTGCATGCATTTTGAAGTTCCTTCGGGCATTATCTCTGAGACTTGCGGGCATTCTAGGTGAGAAGGAGGGCATTATTTCAAGTTTTGCGGGCACTTTACCAATGCCTGCATGCATAATGTTGAGGAGGCCTGTGGGCATAGTTGTTAAGGTCTGCATGAAATCCTTTGTTGTGTGAACATTTTCTCCATTAGTACAGGAATCTCCTTTATTCTCAATTTAGTAAGCCATACATACATACACACATATAAGGAGAACTAACCGACTTACAATCAATTTTACATGCCAGGCGGGCATTTTTTCCTTCAAATACGGGCATGTTATCTTTGTTTGCGGTCATTACTACAAATATTGCGAGCACTTGCATATATTTTTCAATGATACGGGGATTTTATTCACTTTCATGCATGTTGCTGACATTTCTTCACCTTTGCAGTCATTTTAACTACTCACATACATGCATTTCCTGTGGTGCGGACATTTTGACTATGCATGCGGGCATCAAATGAGAAACGATATTAATCATTGATCCAGTCATGCTCAGTCTAGAATACTCATATAGAAAAAAGGTACTTCTACAAAAAGAGTACTCCAATTTTCTTCCTTTCTATTTACATGTTCAGAGGTCCTTGCTTGTACATCAATGTTTTTGGCCTTTTTGCATTCCTTGCAAATGGGACAACTCTATCAACATTATTCTACGCAACTGATCTTATGTAAGGAGTGATTTCATATCTTGATCTATTTTACATTTCAAATCATTGGAACTGATCATGGCTATCATTTGCACAGTTGTTAGGATCACATAAGTTGAATGTGGCTCCTGAATTTTCAGCTAGTAAACCTCCTGTCAAAGTTCATTAATTTGTTTGTTCTTCCCAATATCCAGTTGTGCAGTCTTGAACAAGGTCACAATATTTCATATCAATATATCCTTCTATTCTTGTAAAAAAAATTGTATGCTTTAGCAATATATGGATAAGTGCATAGGGTCATTTTTCATCAACAACTTCTGCCCTTCATATGTCATTATCCAGTTACTGCTCTCGAGATATGATATTCATTAGTCTTTTCTTGAGGGTGTAGTTGCTTTACTGGAGATCATATATTTCCGTGACTTTGACTATATTCAACAAGAATTGACTAGTGTTGCTTCTAATCTTAAATGTCTTGATAGAATCAGAGATATGTACTGCTCATGTCAATCATGTGTCAATCATCAAGGGGTCTCCTCATGTTGATTCATGCAATTAGATACCAACAAAAAGTGTTTATTGAAGACATTCCTTGCTCCCCTATCAACGTGCCACGATCCTTGGTCCTGTCTCTTTGCTTGGAGTAGCCATTAATTTCCCTTGATTTCATCCTTCAACTCCATGAACTCAAGGTGTACTAAGGTATTTTAAGAACCTATATCTTGGCCTACCAAATGGTATCCATTTTCTGTGCACTGATAAACTTCAACAGTTTTTGATGCAACAGATTTATCCTTTCCTTTTGCTAGGTCATCATCAGCATTGAATCCATCATGATAGTTTTGAGCAAGGACATACACTTATTCAGTTTGTATAATAGAATATCTTCCTTTTGTTTGAGTAACCTTGTATGCAGGGTTCTTGCCATCATGGCTTCCAATTATCTCCCCTTCTTGGACGTCATTATACTCTTTTCTTTTCCACATTTTTGAAATCCCTTGTTTCATGCAATTTTTGGCAATATGCCCAAAATACAAACAGTTAAAACACTGAAATTTGAAGGGACACATACATCTTTTTCTTACTAGAGTATAAATGTCATTTTCTCTATAGTGCATAGCTTTGTGACCATAATTATTGCATCTGTAACAGTAGCCATGAAAGATATTTGTATACCTGTGAGTGACTGATCTTCCTTGATATGATTTTTTTTTGAAATGGAGTCATTTTGCTTCCTTGCTTGGTCCATATTTGCTTCTTGTTCCATGTTTGTTGATCCACAGTATTTCCCTTCATCTCAAAGATATATTTTGGATAGTATGTTTCCTTAATATTTTCATTCAAGTCTGATGAACTTTTCTGAAACTTCAGACTGATGATGCTTTCCTTGTTCAACCTATTATGTAATATTTTGATTTCACTGTCCTATTTTTAAGCTTGTTTGTCTACTCTTAATTCTTAGGTTTTACCTTCTAGTTGACCCTTGAGCATAGTAACTTCTTGGGAATGCTTCATGTTTGTTGCAGATATATTTTCTAATTCACCTTTTAAAAGATCAATCTCAGCTTTTCTTGCTTGGAAGATTTCATCCTTCTCTTTTAGCTAACTAGTTAGAACCTCCTTCATTCTTGTAGTTCTTCAACTTGGTGTTTCAGATCAGCAATAGTATTTGTGACTTTTTCATTCTCTTCATTTTTATATTGCTCAGATTTTTCCAATAGTTTTTGTTGTAACACATTTTTTCTTCAAATTTATTTAATGCATCAAGAGCGTGCATAACCTTTCCTTCAATATTTTTGATTGCATCCTTTGATACTTCAACTTATGAGTTGTGTTCTTTTTCTTCATATCTTAGTAGTTTTTCCTTGAGTAGCTCATTTTCCTTTCTTGACTTGTCTAATTCTTCTAGAGCACAAGTGAGTTCTCCTTCCCAGTCCATCTCCCTTTCTTCAAAGTTGAATGAGTCTTGCACTGAATATTCAACAAAGCTAGATTCTATTTCGTTTCCTTCAGCTAAATAGAGATGTTCAATTTTAATCCGTAGCTCTTTTGCTGAGATGCACTGTCCTATCTTCTCTTTTACTGAGTCTTCCAATCCATCAAGAATTGTCTCCATTGTCATTGAGTTATTTTTCCTTGCATCCTTCTGAGCTGTAGTTCTCACTTTCTTTGGTGGAGTATAGCCAGTGATCACTCAATTCAATATGTCAAGTCCTACTGCCTTTAGGCACCACTTCATTCTTATACTCCATATCACATAGTGTGTCCCATCAAATAAGAGGACTTCATTCATTGAAATAACTGAGAGGGGGGGTTAATCAGTATGTCAACGAATCTAGTAATTTTCACTTCTCAAAAATTATTAGATAGATTTCATCATTGACATTAAACTACTAAGTGCAACATCATTCATCTTGCATAAACATGTCATCAACATATAACAAGAGACACATCATATGAGAAGTATAGAAAACTATATTTATAATTTGATATGAGGTATAATGGAAGACTTCAATATTCACGATTACATCAAATGATTAAGACTACAATCTCCTAATGCATTAGCTACAACTGATGGGAGGCTCCAACCTCCTTGTTTCTGTCAGCTCCAACTGATAAGAGTGCTCCAACACCCTGCAATATGTTCTTCAAAGTATGTCAATAGTCCTTCTTGATCTCTCCCACACATTTACTGATCTCACACTTTAACAATTGTCACCTTCTTGCTTCTCCCACATACTCAAGCTACCTATGTCTTGGACTCTTCAAATATGCTCCAAATATCACAGAAGAGTCTGCTTCAATCTCATACAAAAACAACTTCAAATATGCTCAAGACTTCTTAAATAATTCTGCTTTGATCTTCTCTAACAACTCTATTACATAGCTGAATCAAAAACTACTCCAATACACTCTCAAATCACTGCCCCATATATGCTCTAAAAGGATTTTCCAAGCTGATACTAATTTTCTCTGAGTCACGACACAATATTATCCTTAAGTCTATCCAATAATGCCATGCTTCTATCCTCAGTCATACTTAACAAGAAAGCCACATTTCAGTCCTCAAGTCTGTCTTTGACTCCACACATATGACTGCGCTAAACCTGTTAAAAGGAACGCTTTAAGTATGTCCCAATCTTCATACATGTCTCCTCCAACGGGTTGATCGAAGACTGCCTCAAAAACTGTCAAGTCACTACTACTTGTGATGACCACTGTCCTCAATATACCATGCTACACAACTAATTTATCAACAAAATTTCCTCAATAGCTTCCTTTGTTAACCCGAAAAAAATCAGAGAGCAAAAGAACTTCATACATACTGCAACTGCCTCAGTCATGTAACCCGAAAATCGGAGCTAAAACTCTCACTTCATCTTTTTCCGAAGCTGCCACAGCAGTGTTGACTATACACCCAAAAATATCAGAACTTGAATACCCACCAATTTTCTACTTAATGAATAAGAGTGTTGGATCCTATTTATACTAGTTTTTCATTGGTATTTTTTGGGGGACGAACTATCTCCACTTCTAAATTTTAATTTTAATTGTTGGGACGACCATCTAGGAGGATTAAGGAATGGGATTTTTATTTTTCTCTCCATTTCAATTAAATTTCTAACTTTTCATAGTTGCATAGTGTACATTAATGAAGGAATCCAAGGGCTTCAGGCAAAAATTTTCAAGGTATCAACTGATAGCATCAAACCACAAAGTGTGTGGGTCCAAGAACTTCTTCATGGTTTTCTTGCAAGGTTTTCATGACCCTACAAATCAAGTGTATGTGAACTCATCTCATCTCCATTACTCAAACCATGTCCAAAAGTTCTATGACCCTATCAAGCCACAAATGACCGCAGAATGGGTCATTTGGACCACCCAATGTTCCAATACCCATATCATTGATAGAATGCCCAAACTTCCATGTCCTTCTTGCCATGTCATCAACTTTTATTACTCCTTTGTCATTAATGGTTTGACATCAATGAAAAGCTTGCTCGTCATATTCTAGACTCACATTTATCGTTAACAAACATGGACACTAAAGGCACAACCGGTTGCTTCTACTTGGTGCTTTTAAGATGATAAAGGTTAATCCACCCATATCTTCTTGTTTCTCCTTTAATAAGTGAATTCTGGGCCTCATAGTCGAGCATTCCAATTTATAGCCATTGTTTGAGATCAGAACATGCATGAACTCAACTTGGTAACACCAGAATTCATGCTTAACAATAATCTGAAGAAGCCTCCTCTCACCAGGAACTTGGATTTCTTCCTTAATGAGCTCATATTGGCACATGCACCATTAACAAATTACACCCTCGTCTGTACCCACACTCATGATTGTGTCGATTGAGAAAGAAATACATCACCCTTATGAAGGATATCATTGGAGGAGCCAACAGAGGTGAAAAGGAGAATCCATATGCATCAACGTCATCACAAGCATGACAAAAGGCTCATGTGACTTCCAATGGGAAAGAGTAAAGGAAATTTACGTTTGATGGTCATCTACGTATCTTTTGAATTCTTGGCCTTTCTTCGATATGATTGAATTTACCATTTCTTATATTATTTATATTTTTATTATATTGTTTATAATAAAAACACTAAAATAGTATATTAATAAGTTAAGGAAATATACAATAGTGGAGGCTAAAATTGATTGGTTATATATCATTTCAAAGTTTACTGACACTTTTATTATATGCTAAAAAATATATTGGTAAAAAATAGTCTAAAGGAGCGTTTCATGGGGGTACTATGGAAAATGAAAGTGACTTCTTGTGAAAAGAAAGTAGTGATGGTTTTGTTTTAAAGCATAATTGAAGGAATGTATTGGCCAGAGATTCTTTGTAAAAAAAGTTTAAGGGATTAATTTTGAAAGAGAAATTAAAAAATAAGTGTAGTTAAAGACTTCATGTACCATATTTTTTAATAAAATTATTATTTTTTAACTATAGAAAAACATTTAAGTCATCACTTAAAGAGACAGGGAGCTTTGTAATTGTTTTTCTCATCTCTCTAGTTATCCATATGATATGTGTATTTACTTAAAAGAGATCTACAGTAAATTTAGAGTCTTTTAAAATATTTAATCTGAAGAGTTGAGATTCTAACAGAGCTTAATGTTATTTGATTTCCAGAGTTAGGGAAGTATGCATGGCCTTGTGCACATTCGAGATATGGTAGTTGCTCGCTATAGAGAGTTCAATTTTCCTATTTATTGGCCACCGCGAATTCGGCCTTATGGGCAAGGTATACATTGTTTAGTGGTTATATGAATTATATTTCTTGTAGTATAGAGAAGAGCTTAATGAAAGTTATCTAGAAATATTTAAAAGAAAGGCCCACTAACAATATATTTGTTTGCTATTCCTAAACATCCTATTCAGTCAAGGTTGAGTTGATACGGCTTGTTATTCTTTAGACCAATATTATGCATTTTATTTTCCATTAAGTAAAAATCCCAATTCTTTTAGAATTAAACAAGACAATGTGTGGTGATGGATTAACACAATTCCTTAGAAAGTTAGATTAGTAACAATATTTGGCGATTAGTTAAAACAAACACCTCCTACGTAGACAAATTTACAATCTTCTAGATTGTGTGTTTCCAATTATATGGGGATATAGTCCTCTTACAATGATTTTTCATCATATTTTGAATTTAATTGAGAGGGGGTCATTGCTCCTACATCAAAGAGGAACTCCCATCACTGAAAGATCATTGTGAGAATCTTATAGCAGCTAAATCTACCTTATGGCAGGGGTTTGAGGCCACCAACATACTGAAGGTTTACTTGTAGACAACTAGGGTTTCACAAGAATATATCAAAGAATAAGAGAAAGAGAATATGTACCTTGTTCCTGATGGTTGATCTGTAATAACCCAATTTAAAAATTCCAAACAAAGGAAGAATTTGGGGAAAATTTATATTGACTATTCTTGACTCTAGGGGCTTCAAATGGCACAAGAGGGTCTTGAATTTGGTAGAGACTAATGTGGTGAATATTAGGACCACTAAATGGACTCTCTAGTCACTTTAGGATAGGTTATAGACATTTTCAACTTGGTTTTGGGTCATTGGGAAAAATGGAAAAATTGCTAGTAAGTTGTGGTGAAATTCCCCCTAGGGTGTGAGCAGAAATGGATCTCCAAATCATATCCGGACCTCCAAAATTCTCAAATAGAGTATGGGAACTGATATTAGACTTCATTTAATGTCATTAGGTTTGGTTATAAGTTATTAAATAGAGATATAAATCCTCATAGTCGATTGCATATGTTTAGTGATTTTTGCTTAAAGGAAATGGCAGTAATATCATAACTTTCACTCATAAAAATGTATATGAAATGGTTCAGAAGAGAGTATAAGGAATTTAGACCATTAAAAACATCTCAATATCTAATTCAACAGCATTTAACATCAGATAAAACCCTCAATACAAATCATATACACAACTCCTTTGCAATGCAAACCAATACATGGAAACTAGACAAACGATGGCTTGGAAATGTGGACATTTTTTCATATGTAGTTATGGTAATATCGACTTAAATATATTATGGGATACATATTACATATATATAAATAATTCACCCATTCTTGGGCATCAACTAGACTCAACAAGGCGCAAGCATCATTCACACTAGTGCACCATCATATGGAAACATGGGAATAATGAAGTAGGGAATGAGAGAATGGAAGGAGATATGAATCATGAACTGTAGCAGAATACTATATGCAATAAAAAAACTCCATTAATATCCAAATGAGAGGTCAAGGTGGCCTCTCCAATAGCCAATTTGGATGAGAATCCAACTCCCTCAAAAATGTCTCACTAGTAGGGCACGTGAGCACTCATCGTGTAATGGACAAGCTAGTGCTTTCCAAAATGCCAAAGGCAAATTATTAAATGGTAAAAATACATTCTTATTCCTCTTGAAATATTTTTATAACCCCCCCAAGTTCCTCCAAGGTCGAATTCCATCCCACAGGCTTCCTCCAACTCATCCTTGGTGTTTAGTAACCTCCATGACACTTGTCATTTTCCTGGCATCCCTCAATCTTCCTCCAAATTTTAATTGCTGATACCACCTCCCAAATGAGCCCTCTTGGTGGATATTTTTATCCCTGGAATGTCATACTATCATAGGTCTGCAATCAATTCTGAATTTGTCATAGAATCTTCCATCCTTGTTATCATAAAACGCAAGGAATCTCTCTCCAAGTGGCACATAGTTTATTCCTGGTCTCTTCCTCTTCCATGGGGAGTTATTCCTCTTCACCTATTCAAATAATTAGGCTCATGAAATTTTATGTGACATCTCTTCACCTTCCAAGAATGTTCCATTACTCATAATTTCAAATTTAGGGTTAATTCATGACAAGTGTAAGGAAGAATCTAGCCACCCAAGGTCTCCATGAACCTCCAAGTTTCTTCATGAAGCAATGCCACTTTATTTTATCCATATTTATTATTTTTATGACCCCATTTAATGTGTAAATGGTAAAATAAGGCTCTATTGGGTATCATAGCTCCCTTATTGCAAGATTTAATGCCTCCTCTTTAGCCTAGGGAACTAGTAGGTGGGTGAAACATTGTTAACTAGTAGTCTCATTGGGATGGGGACATGACAGTCATGCCCACACAATATTGCTTATCCTCAAGAAATTTCAAGTTTGGATACAAAATTTTCTCATCTTCCCAAGTGGCCTCCTCACTAGGAGAATCCTTCCATTGTACCGAGTATTCTTTTATGGTTCCACTCCTTAACCTTATTTCCCTTGTTTTCAATATTTTGTCTGGAATGAGAATAAGGTGTCCTTCATCATCCAAGGGAGGTAATGTATCTGAAATTGAGATATGCTGACCTATAACCTTCTTTATACATGAAACATGAAATACATTATGAATTTTACTTCCTATTGGAATCTCCAATTTATAGGCCACTTCTCCGTTTTTCTGAATCACTTTCTATGGACCACAAAAACTTGGTTTGATATTTTTTGAACATTTACCCTTTATGGTGGTTTGTTTATAGGGATGCAATCTCAAATACACCAAGTCATCCACTTGGAAGTGCCTCTCCACTCTATGTTAGTCTGCATTTTTTTTTTTTTTTGCAGTAGTGAAAATGGTAGTAACAACAAAGAAATGAACAAATTTAGTGAGTCTATCCACCACTACAAATATGCAATCCCTACCAAGTACATTGGGAAAAGTAGTGATGAAATCCATGGAGATGCTCTCCCATTTTCATTCTGGAATAGGAAAGGGGTGTAAGAGTCCAGCTGGATGAGTGTGCTCCACTTTGTTTTGTTGACATGTGGGGAATTCATTAAAATATTTCAGAATATATCAGCCTTCAACCCTATCCATGAGTACCTTTCCCTCAACATTTTATATTTTTTAAAGAAACCAAGGTGTCCTTCTAGAGGAGAATCGTGAGATTTATTTAAAACTTTGTCTTTTAAACTAAAACTAGGGACCAAATAGATTCTATATTTGTAGTGTATGATTGCTTACAACACCTTATACCTATCATCGTGGTTAGTCCCATCAAAATTTCACAAGAAAACTTATCCTTTCCATATTCTACCTCTAATATGGTTTTCCAATTTTCTACTATATCCATTAGAGAAATAGAAGGTCTTCTAGACAAGGCATCAGCTACCACATTATTCTTTCCCTTCACATATTCAATATCAAATTCAAATGCTTGAATATTACTCACCCACTTTTGTTTCCTTTCATTTAGATCCTTTTGAGTGAGGAAGTACCTTAGGCTGTTATGGTTAGTCTTGACCACAAATTTGTTTCCCACCAAGTATTTCCTAAACTTGATCAAAGCATGCATGATGCCTAACATTTATTTATCATATATAGAGTAAATATTGTCACGTGGTTTTAGCTTCCTACTCTCGAAATCTATTAGGTGTTTTCCATGCTTTAGTACTACTCCAATGCCTTCTCCTGATGCATCACATTCCAAGACAAATGGTTTAGAAAAATCAGGAAAGGCTAGAATAGGACAATTGCTTATTACCTATTTCATTATTTGGAAATATTTTTCAGCCCCTTTATTCCATTGGAAATCATATTTATTTGTCAAATTAGTGAGAGGTGAAGTGAGTTGGGAGAACCCCTTAACAAACTTCCTATAGTAGGTACAAATTCCAATGAATCCTCTCAATTCAGTGAGATTTTTGGGACAAGGCCATTCTATAATGGCTTTTATTTTTTTCCATATCCACCTTCACACCCTATTGACCAATGATGTGTCCAAGATACAAGAGTGATGTCAAACCGAACTAACATTTTCACAGCTTAACAAACAAAGATTAATCATGAATAATTTATAATGCCACTTCTAGATGATGCAAATGTTCCTTCCATGTTTTATTGTAAATAAGAATGTCATCAAAGAAAACTAGTACAAACTTACGAAGTTTCTTGTGCAATATATTGTTCATGCATGATTGGAATGTGGCAGGAGAAATTTTCAAACCAAAGGGCATAGAAGCAAACTCAAAGTGACCATAGTGGCATCTGAAAGCAGTCTTTGGTGTGTCTTCTTCCCTCATTCGAATTTGATGATAATCGGATCTAAGGTCAATCTTTGAGAAGAACTTGGATCCATGGAGCTAATCCATGAGCTGATCAACCATTGGGATATGATATCTATTCTTCATTTTCTTCTTATTCAAGGCTCTAAAATCAATGCACGTCCTCAAAGTTCTATCCTTTTTATTTACCATAATAATTGAAGAAGCGTATGGTCTTAAACTACGCCTTATGAGACCCAACTCCAAAATTTATTTAATGGCTTCCTAAATCTCATCTCAAATCCTTTTTGGCTGCCTATAGGGATTCATTTTGATAGGCTGTGTTCCTATCTCTAATTCAATGATATGCTACACCCCTCTACCTGGTGGTATTCCTGGGTGAAGGTATCCAAAAACCTTCTCATACTTACACAATAGTTTCTATGTCTCCTTTGGCAATATTCAAGTGAGTTTTAGAAGATTTAATTAAACATTGAGCATCCCATTCTATGTCTCCATGCCTAAATATAAATTTTATACTATGATAGGACACCAATTGATTTTGATAAGTGTGCATTGCTGTCAACAAGATGGATTTCCCTTCTGAATTTTTGAACCTCATTTCAAGGAATTAATAGTTCATTTTATGCTCCCTTAAATAATACAACCATTTGACTCCGAAAACCACATTTGTATCACCCACATTCACTACATAGAAATTGTCAATGATAGTATGATTTCTTGTAGTAACTTGAAGCTTTGTAATCCATTTGGTACAGTCCATAGAATTGTTAACTGGAATGATGACTGTGAAACCATCAAAATTTTCATCTTGTATATTTCTCCTCTCCAATAAGGATGCATCTATGAAGTTATGAGTGGTTCCTCCATCCACTAGGACAATAACGTTTTTGGCCTTGAGCCTTAGGGTGTGAAATATAGGTACACCCGAAAGTACTACAATTTTTCCTGTCTTAGGAGTGGGTTGTTCTTATTTTGTTGTTTCATACCCCTCTTCTTGGGCTGCAAGTTGTGATTCTTCTTCCTCTCCCTCTTCTTCATCTTCATAGAAAACCTCAATGCAGTGTGCCTTCCCCTTTGCACACTTATGTCCAGGAGCTCAAGGTTGTTGACATGTGAAGCATAGTTTCTTTATTCTAAGTTATTATTTTCTTGGCCCTCCCTTATTTTCTTTGGAAAAGGAGTACGTTTTCCATGGTTTCTTACCTTCCTTGAATTCAGAAGGGAAACTAGGCTTAGGGGGGTATTTGGTTCTTGGAAACACGTTTTGCAAGTATCTTGTCAAATTCATGGCATCCTTCAATGTAGTTGCCTTGTGGGATTTCACGATCCCTCTCAAAGGTTCTGTCAATACTTCAGTAAATAAAAAAATGAACCTAGTCATATATGCATTAGAAACCATTACTGAAATATTTTCAAATTCTAACATATAGGCTTCATGAGTTCCAACATGGTTTAATTGTTCTAGCTCTTTGAACAGAATTTCGGTGTCTTTCCTCTCAAATCTATCCATCAATGAATTGGATAAATCCTCATAAAATAAAATATGATCATGTCCCAAGGTTGTAAGACCATGGAACCACCAATCACTAGCTTCCCCTTCAAGATGTAAAATGGTCATTTTCAATGCATCTTCTTCAACCATAGGATTTAACTGAAAATACACACTGATTTTTGTAACTAAGTGTTGTAATCTCATAAGTCACATAAGGTTACCAATAATACACATAAAGAATCATATAAACATATAGAGACAAGAGACAAGAACAAGTAATGGAATAACATATTATATTATAAAATCACATGAGGGTCCATACATATATCAAAACTGAACCAAGTTCTTAACTAGCTCAACAGCCTAATATATATGATTTACAAAACGGTTATGAGTAACTACTTGTCTGTTTAGTCAACCGACACGACCTTTGGAGGCTGACCTAATCTCTGATTAGTCGGTTAAATCGACTAGTCAACTCACCAACTAGCTCCTCCAACATCTCCCCGAGGAACAAAATCCCGAAGAAACAAGGAAGGTACTCGAAAATTTGCTTGTCTGAAGTAGTTACTATGTTTTACTTTTGTCCTCCTGGGATTTGTAAAGGAATGGATGATCGTTTCTAAACACAAGCTTCTACAATAGCTTCTACTTTGATGGCAAATTGGTGTTGAAACTATGCCCAACTGCGTAGAGAATTTTGGATATCGATGGTCAAGGTTGTGAGGCTTGATAGAGTCGACATCTTCTCTTGGATGGAACAATCTGTGATGTTTTCCAATTTATGTCCCAGCGACTGAGCCTTTTCATCTATTGTATCTAAAAATCTTCTCATCTATCGACAGATCTTGTCGAGTGTGATGATAATTGGAAGTGCTTGGGCTGTCCATTGATGCGCTTTTTTTCTATCTTTTCTAATTTTGTTGTTTCTAATATGATCTGGTCCTGTATTGTTTTTCTCATGGTTTCGTCTAGACCTTGTTGTTGTTTTTCTAAGTTCTAGATGTGTTCGCAGGTCTGTCGAGTCTGCTGAAATACTTGTCCATAGTGGGTGTACCAACTACGTAGGACTTCTTTCATGGTGATAGACTCTTCTAAGTGGTCCTGCAGTACCTTATGTGCTTCGAAAAATGTTGTAACTGCTACTTTAGTAGCAAAAAAATTTCTTCCTTTTGCTCATCTCTATTAATCTGCTGCTATGGAGTTTTCTGTTCTTCAATCGGTGTATTCTCAGTCAACTGAACTTTTGCTATGGTGGGATTAGTTTATTAACTTTCTGGGATGGGGTTTGTGGTTGTTTGTGCTTCTACTGGTGGTGAAGATGGAGGGTCTGGATTGTGCTGAGACTCTGGTTCTGGTGGTGGTGGTGACAGTGAATGATCTGGAGTTAGGGGGTGGTTGAAAGATTTGTCAGTATGGAGTCTTCGACTTCTGTTTGAGGGTCGACAAGGTTGTCAATTCCTTCCTCTTCCATGAGGTTGTCGATTTCGGCATCTAAGGCTATGTGGTTACCTTCTAGGGAAAGTGATCCTCGTTCTTCCTCATTGATTGGTCTATCTTGGAAGGTAGGTGTGAATGATGAAATGTGGATTTCTATTACAGTGGATGTTGGGTTGGGGTTGCAAATGTATGATTATTTGATGATTCCTATAACTGATGGTGGCGACGAGGCTTGGTTAGTTTGTGGAATGAGACTTTGTCGGGCAGAGCTTGACTCGACAAGTTTGTGGGTGGTGTTGATCTGTTGGGCTTTGAGGAATAGATTTGGAAAATCATTGATAAACTATTGAAGTTCAACATCTTTATCAATTTTATCTTTAAGGGTTCCATGGATTGACTCATTGCATCTTGGTGATATGGTCATGGTTTATTCTTTTGTTATTCTAATGGGAGAAGGTCTTGGTGAATCTAGGGTTAAGTCAATAGGATCTATTACAGGTGGGGTAGCAGTTCTTACGTTCTTTAGCCTGCCTTGTTTTGCTCCTGAGTCGACAAAACGCTTGAATTGGGTCTCAATTGATACCTTATTTGCTGCAGCATATTCTAGGATGTCGACAGTAGTAGCCAGTAGTTCTTCTTCATCTTCCAACTCTGATAGAATAATTTTGCACTTCCCCTTCCCTTTTACCTGAGTTGCTTTCTTTTTCCTTGAGGCTGTTATTTCCTTAGCTATTTTCCTTAAATTTTCTTTTGTTATAGCATACTCTGGGTTATCTTATTGACTCTCTTCCTCTATTTGTTCATCTCCTTTCTCCTGTTGATGAGTTGGGATGATAATGTTTTGTTCTGTTGGTGTGACAGCCCATTGTTCAGTCGGTGCATTTTCAATTTGGAGGGGTTTTTGTCCCTCTGTTGGAGTATCCCCTGAGGTGAAAGTACTAATATGAAGGTTGACTTCATAGTCTTCGTCCTTCTCCTGGTTGGTCAATGGATCTATAATTTTTTGATTATTTTCTTTTGCAGCCTCTGGTATGGGGATGCCGGTTTTGGTCTGTCTGGCCAACTCTGTGAAGATATCCTCTACTGTTGGATAGTAGTCAAGTGGATTTTCCTTTGTTGTAGACCCTTTTTCATGCCATATTGATGTGTGGTCTAGTTCCAGTTGGATTTGTGTTGTAGGGGGAAGACATCTTCAGATGTTTCAAGGCACCCTCCATCTAGCTGTTCAGATTTTTATGTTTTGGAACCAATGTTCCAGAAATACTTTTCTTTCTTCCTATTCCAATGGGGTTCTAGCCATTGAAAACGGCTTAAAACGCCACATATGAAACCTAGTCGGCTCCAAGAATTATTTATGCCCAACTGGACATAAGTGGTACATAGCTATCCATATTAAGAGTGATGGGAATTTGATCATTGCACCTGATTCCTAGCACTTCTCGTAGATGGATTTGAGTATGTCGAGCATGTATTGGGCCCAATGGTATATATTTCCTATGATTTCTATGCAGTCGACTGCTTCCAGCATGTTGAGCTTCAAGTCACAGCCGTGTCCTGTGATAGTTAGGCCGATGGACACGATTGTGGCTACCATTTTGGGTGTGGTGGCTTGGACTTGCCCTATTATTAACCCCTTTGAGTTCTTCCCTGTCGGTGTTCCCGTTAGTCTTTCAACTAACCCTTCCTTGATGCCTACAGGAATAGGGTTGCCTTTGTTGGATATCCCAATGAGCTTGTAAATAGCTTTGGCTAATATTTCCATCGATGTGTCGAAGTAAAACTTCCCATTGTGGTACCAGATAATTATGAATCTGACAATTGTTTCCTTCGTTCCTCCAAAGCTTTCCATGAACGGTGTATTCAGAAAGTTCATAACAGTGCTATTATTTACCTTTTGCGCTTCCTCTGTCATTTTTTATTGACCTTGGTAAGCCCATTCTTTGATTTTTGTCCAATGTTTCGCCCACAACCCTTCCTGCACTTTCGCGTTTTTAATGTTTCTTAATTGTTTTACTAGTGGACTTACAGCGGATTCCAACTCTTTTATTTTGGCTTTCGTGGCTCTGGTTTGTTTTGGGGCCATTTTATCGGTTGTCTGTTTGGCTCTCTTGGTAGTTGATTTGCTTAAGGGGGTATGGTAATTCTGTCACGCTAGGTCTTGATGAAATAGTATGTGATTTTCAACTGGCGTAGTATTTATATGCGGAGGGGATGGTGATCTTGTCGATGGTGTTATTAATGGAGGATTTGATGGTAAAGGATGCTCTAACGAAGGCTGAGTTAATACGTTCTGGTTTCGACACTCCCTCTGACTGTAGTCATGATTTGTTGATTTGACATTTTGGTCCTCTTGTCAATGATGAAGGTATGGTCAATCTATGGTATGTCGATGGTAAAAATGTTGATTATTGTCGAATGGTCTACTACGCCTATCAAAGTTCATTTTTATTTTTCTTGATTCTTGTTGGGGTTTTAGGTTTTTTTATTTTTATAGGTTTTTGTAACAGTTATAAAACTGTTTTTATTTTTCTCTTTTTTTTTCAATTTTGGTACTATTTTAGTCGGGCACCGTTTACCAGCTTCTGAAATATTGTTCCCTATAATGTTCTCAGTCGAACTGATCCATTAACATTGATTTATTCGATAATATATGCTCCCATCCATTTTATGTGTAAATTTTTAGGTTTTTCTTTCACCCGGCTGTTGTATAGTAAGTAAGGTCTCCAACCAAAAAATCCTTGTTTTTTATGTTTCGGTCATGCCAAGCCTTCTGTTGTTGCTATCTTAATTTCTTGATGTTGTATAGCAAGAAGTTGGTGTTCTTCTAGTTTGGCTAATTACATTAGTCAATCCTTTATTGCTTCTTCAACATTGATACGTAAGATTTCGGCTATTACTGGCATTTGTTGTCGAAAATGTAAAGGAACGACTACTTCTTGGTTGTAGACTAGTCGAAAGGGTGTTTGGTTGGTCGAAAGTTTATATGTTGTTTTGTACGCCGATAATACCGCAGGGATTTTCTCATCCTAGTCATCTTTGTTGGTATTGCATATTTTTGTTAAACCTTTTGTCAATGTTTTGTTGAATGCTTATATTGCTCCATTTGACTGAGGGTTATAAGCTGTACTTCATCGATGGTCAATTTTGAACTATTATGTCAGTGCTATAATTGTTTTATTGATGAAGTGTGAACCTTGGTCACATATTAAGGTTATAGGATAGCCAAATAGCCAAACCTAGTGATGTCATTTTCATATATGAATTTAGCTGCTACGTCACTAGAATAGGTATCGACAGGTTCTACTTCTGCCCATTTAGTGACATATTCAATTGCTGTTATGATATACCTTATGCCTATCCTTTTTGCTAGGACTGGAAATGGACCTATAAAGTTGATAGCCTAGATTTCGAATGCGAGGCTTGGGTTTACTGATATTAAAGGCATTTTTGTACTAGGTAGCAGTCGACCTAGACATTGGCAATGATCACATTTGCTCACAAACTTTTTATAGTCTTTGTATAGCGTTGGCCACCATAGTCCTGATTGTTGGATTTCCTTTGTAGTTGTATCCGACTGAAAATGTCCTCTTACTGGTCCATAGTGTTCTTCATGCACAATGTTTTATCGTTCATGTTCTAACACACATCAACAGAGTACTTCGCCTAAACCCATTTTGTATAGGAATCCATTGATTAAGGTGTATGGGGCTGCTTTCATGGCTAAAACTTGTTTTTTCTTAGTGTTCATGCCTTCTGGTGCTTGACCATTCTCTAGAATTGTACTATTTCCTCTAATTCTATAGGAACAACTTCTATTTAGAATAAGTCTGCATCAGACAGGTCATCTTCGACTCCTGTCGGCTCCTCCCCTGTGTCAATTCTTGACAAATGGTTGGGCCCAACATTCAATCATCCTGGTCGAACTACAACTTTGAATTCAAATTCTTGGAATAGTAATACCCAGCAGCATATTCTCCCGTGATGCAAAGGTTTTTTGATGAGGTATTTTAATGTTTGATGATATGTATAGAATATGAAGGGGTTAGCTAGTAGGTAGTGTCAATATTTTTGAAGAGAAAAGACCATCCCTAATGCCTCCCTTTCTGTCGTGGAGTAGTTGCATTCAAATTTGTTTAATTTTCTACTACTGTATATGATTGGGTAATCCATGCCATCTTCTCCAGGTTGTGTCAATATTGCTCCTATTGCTAAGCCTGAGGCATCAATGTGCACATGAAATTTGATCGACCAGTTTGGGAATTGAAGAATGAGTGCTTCAACTAATTTTCTTTTTTAATGTGTCGAAGGACATATCATATTCTTCTGTCCAGTTAAACTCTTGATCTTCCCTTAACAGTTCTTCCAGAGGATATGTCATATCAGAGTAGTGTCGAATGAATTTTCTATAGTACCCTGTATGTCCTAATAGTACTCTGACCTGTTTTGGGTTCACTGGTGGTTTTAAGTTGAGGATAATTTTTATCTTTCAAATTCAACTTTGATACCTTCCTTGCATACAATATGCCCTAGTAGAATTCCTATAGGGGTTAAGAATATGCATTTCTTT
Organism: Pseudotsuga menziesii; assembly: GCA_001517045.1. Taxonomy (NCBI): domain Eukaryota; kingdom Viridiplantae; phylum Streptophyta; class Pinopsida; order Pinales; family Pinaceae; genus Pseudotsuga; species Pseudotsuga menziesii. Next base: position 176,090 of record LPNX010626386.1, on the reverse strand, counting down.
ATATTGAGAGATAATTGAATCTGTCGGCAACGTTCTAGCATAAGCCTTAACCATTTGCAGTGGTCTTTCAGCATAGAGTATATCGTCCAATAATCGAAGTATACTGCCATTGTTTTGTAGATGTATTCTTGAAATGTTTTGACAACTATTCTTGAAAACAGTGCAGGTGCATCTTTAAGACCAAATGGCATGAATCTGTAGGAAAATGAACCAAATTCACATACGAAGGTTGTCTTTTTCTAATCTTCTTTGGCTATTAGCACCTGATTATATCCTGAGAATACATACATAAATGAATAGCATTCATTCCCTACGACTTCGTTTAGGATTTCATCAGCGTATGGATTCGGGAATGGGTTTGTTAGGGTAACTTTGTTTAGTTCACGAAAATCGACACAGATTCGTAGCTTTTTTTGGGTTGTTCTTTTTCAGTTGGATGACCATTGGGCTTGCCCATTTCGACTGGTCGATTGGGTAAATTATTTCGGCTATTAGTATATTGTCGATCTCCTTTTTGACTATTTATTTATATTTATGAGCTAGCTTATAAGGTATTTTCTTGACAAGTCGGGCATCAATTTTGATGTCTATCTTCATCTCACCCATTTCTGCTACTAGTCCTTTTAAGTCTTTGTAGTCTCTTGCAAATACATCTTGAAATTCTTTTACTAATTCGATGATCTTTGTGGTTTGTTCTTCACTCCAATAATCTCCAATACTTTCCATTTTCAGTCTATTATCATTAGAAATGTCAGTTTCTTTAGTTTTTACTTTTGCATCCAACCATTATGGTGCTTTACTTCCATTAATCTACCGACTTCCTTCATTGAACTGTGAAAATATTGCTAGGAATTCTGCTGCTGTCATTCGGTCAGTGTTGTTTTTGTCGGTCGACTCAATTTTTAATATTGTTTTAATTGGTCTAATTGTTTCCAGGTGATCAATCTTCCATTGAAAACTCCTTCCATATGTGCATTCACTTTCTAATTGGAGTCTTGTCGACTGTGGTATTTTGTCAGACTGAATGTTATAGCATGCTATATTTGGTTGGATTTTATTTGTGTCAATTCGTTACTAGTCGGTTGTATAAATGTTTTTATCTGTTTTATAGCTTCAACTAGTTTTGTGTCTTTCGGTATAAAGCTAAAGTCCTTAATGAAATTTTCTCTAATTTCATTCCATAAGAATGTTTCGCCTCATGCCTCTTCCATTTTATACCACTTGTTAGGTAGGTCATCTAATGTCGAGGGAAACAGGTGGGTCCATATACGTTCGTATTTGTAACTAATTCTTCTCCACTCTATTTCACATTTTCGTATATGTTTTTTCTGGATCTTGTCCTTGGCTGAAGACAGGTATTTGTGCCTATTTTGTTAGTTTCACTCCTACGAATCTTTCTACAAAGAAAGTCAAATATGTTTTCCATGTTTGCAGTCTTGACTGGTGGGTGTCCCACCATCGATCAGCTTTTCCTGTAAACATCTCAAGCAGGATTTGAAGTCAGGCATGTCCACCTAGGTTTTTAGAGACTTGTTCTACATGGAGAACTGGTGATTCTCTTTCTTTATACTGAAGACTCTATTTATTATCTGTTTTTATTAGTGCTAATGAGGGGTATTCCCTTATTCTTTTCTCATGTGTTTTTGGGATAGTCGATATACAAAAGCATTGTCGAGTTGGTTTCTTTTGGATAGCTTGAATGGTATAGAAACCTTGTTCTTGTGGTTCATAATTTTCAATCTCCCAATCGTATAATTCTGCATCCGAGTTATATCCAATTGAGACTTGGTTCCCTAGATGAAGCTCACCATAATTATTGCGTTCAGTATAGTCTTCATTATTGTGTATTTGGTATACTTGTCAAATGTTGACTTCTTCATCAATAGGTTCGGTCCAGGGTTCTCCTTGGGAAGGATGAATGGGGATGATAACTTTATGTCCATTCCATTTTAATTTTATTCTTTCCTTTTCTAAAGATATTGATGCTTTCATTTTTCTTCCCCATGGTTGACCTACCAAGGCTGGGAAGGAGTTAGATCCTTCCTTAGGGTTGATCATTTCGAAGTCGATCTTAGTCGATATGCCTTTTATTGTTGTATCGACATTTCTCCAAACCCCGATGGGTTCGATCAGTCCTTGGTCGAAAAATTTGAGATATATTCCTGACTCATTTAGTTGAGGTCATAATATTTACCAGTGAACCAAAGTCGAGAATGACTTGTCGAACATGATATCCTTAAATTTCAATATCAACAAGTGGGTCAGCATCACTCTTGTCTTTTTTATTCAAACTACATATATTTTTAGTTCGTCTTTCTGTATTATTTTTGTGCTTCATATTATATAATAAGTCAATGAATTGAGACACCAATTTATCATTCTGTACTAGACAGAATAGTTCTTTGAGTGTGTTTTGTTTTCTTTCATCGACTGCTTCTTGTCTAGCAAAATCCTAAAACATGTTTGATGCATCGTTGTATAATTGTTCTTGTTTTGTCGGATTAGTGTAATCATTTTTTTCTTTAATTTTTCTTATACGTGGGTTATCATTTCCCATTTTCATCCCTTTCCGACTTACTATATGCAATTTTTTGTATGTATTACATCATGTTTGTGAACACACAACAAGACATTAATGGTTTTCTTTGTATTAATCTTGTCAAGCATGGTGGGGAAATCCTCCAATGAGTGATCGCCCACACCATAGCTAGTGCAAAACTTTAGATCAATTCTATCCTTGTATGTAAAGTCTGCATAGCAGTGTCCTTCTTTATAACATGTAAAGCACTGGATGGGTCATCGTGGTCGGTTCTCACGATTTCCAGATATCGTCCTCGACCTCCAAATCCTCCATGAAGATTGTCGAACTGTCACTCATATCGACAGCCTTCATATCTTTGATTATTCAACTCATTTTGATTGTTGCCCCTTGGAATTTTATCATTATTCTATGCAACTGCATTTGTTTGGTAGACTGCTTGATAGTTTTGTCGATTATTCAAATTTATGTGGTAGTCGTCCGTTGTGTGACTCTTTACCTCACAGATTGCGCACCAAGAGTCTTTTCCATTCTTCATGTTATATGGAAAATCTTTCCTTGTATTCTCTCCATGTTCTTGGAAAATGTCATAGAAGCATTTTTTTTGAACAAAATGAACGTCTTGTTGACTTATGTCTTGTCGACAATTATATTTAGTGTGTCCATCCGTAGAGAATGTTGTGCACTAGGTATCTTGATTTTTGAGGTTCATATCTTTCAAATATTTTTGCATGATTTCTAGTTGTTCTTCCATCCTAGTATCGATGGGATATGATGGAAAATTCTCATCCATTTCTACCTACATATATTTGGTAAGTGCATCTTCATATGTTTTAAACGTCTCCAAGCTTATATGCCACCGAATTTTCTGTGACGGACCTGCAAGAAACCAATGAATTAGTAATTGTTCATCAATTACATAGTCTAGTTGACTCAGGAGGTCCTTCCATTGCTTATCATAGTCCTGGATGGACTCTGTTGGTTTCTGAGGTGTCGTCTTTAGCTTTTTTGCTACTAGATGCTTTGCATCTGGTGTTTTAAAGAAAGATAGGAATTGTGCCTTAATGTATACTTTGGATTCTCAAGGAGTTCTCTCAATATAAGTCATATACCAAGTTAGTGCTCTTTTTCATAAAGCACCTGCGAACTGTGCCATTTGTCGTTCTTCAGTCGTAACTTGATTGGCCTCCCATATTGACTCATAGACGAACCAATGTTGCCTGGGGTCTTCGTCACCCTCATAGAGGGGGATATGTGCTGAGCCGTGACCCATGTCAGTGTTGATGTCTCCTCCAGAATGTGGTGGTGGTGGAGGTGGTGGTGGGGGTAGTGGGATACTCTACCTATCTATGTGTTCACAGCTGTTGTCGGTGGAACTTTCGTTCCCGTCAATTTTTTTGTTTTTTGTTTCTTCTTCCACTAGTAGGTTCAAATCAAATTCTTCTGTCGATGTCCAACTGCGCTAGTGTGCTTGCAAGTCCGACTGTTATGTTTCTTGTAAATTTTTGTTTGGCAGGGGGGTTCTCCTTCATATGTCAGGTAGAGAAAGTGGATACTTCGGTTGGAAGGGTATGATTGAAGTGTTACCCAATTTCCTTCCTCTGGTCAACAGATCACTAAATGATTATTATCATTTACTTCATCATTTAGTCGGCTCCATATACCGAACTCACCAGCTGTTAGTCGCAAGTCCTCTTCGACAATGGCCTCTATTCGGGTACTAGGATTTGTCAGAGACAAAGGTCTTATCTCCTAGGGAATTTCTAGTTGGAGAGCTTCTCGCTGCCCTATCCACAAGTCTTCTTCCATGGGTGATGCCTCCTCATCCATGCCTTCTCCCTGTCGGTCATGACTGGACTCTGGTGGGTTTCCTTCTTGTTATGTCACCCCAGTGGTCATTCCTCTTTGCAATGCTCTATATTTCTCTCTTCTCTCTTCCCTTATTTTTTTCCTCTTCTCTCTTTCTAACTTATGCAAGTCTGACGTACCTTTGTGTGTCATTGTTCATTCGATTTCCTTCTTAGGTCGAATTTCCATTGCTAGTGATGGTATTTTCTTAAGTCAACTAGAATCCTTTTTACTCTGCCTCGAAACATGACCAGCTACCCTGCCATAGCCTACTTGATGCTTTAGAAAGCTTAGATAGTTCTGTTTATTTTCTTAGGAAGTACTCCCACTCCCTTTCGGAAATGAATTTTTCCCACTTCTTCTATTTCTCCGCCCAGTTAGTATTTGGTGGCGGTTCGCGTAGTGATGGACGAGGTTCTACGATATGGCCCACTCCCTTCTCGATTAGGAATTTGAACAAAAGGGTCAGTAGAGAGCAAAGAAACTGCTAAGTGAGGTCCATATAAAACCTTCTCTCGATGCTTTCAACCGAGACTCTTTCCTCCATAGCTTGTTCTTCACAGAATTCGTTTGTGATCTTTTCAATCCACTCCGACAGGTTTGTTCGTTCGCCTCGAATCAGTTTCTCCAGTAACTCTTGGTCTTTAGTTGCTTCTGTATTTTTCATCCAGAATTTTTTTCAACAGTTGAGGCACCGACTCTACAAACTTCTCATGTGTTTCGGTGAAGAATTTCTCCTTCTTCTATGCAATGGTTAATCTGTTTCTTCTCGCATAGTTTTGTAAGTAATTTGCAATCTTACACTCCCACCAATTATTAATCTCTTGCTCTGATATCATCGATGTGTGGTCATTTCATCTGTATATGTACTATCTGCAACGGAACCAATGTTTTAATCTCAAATATCACAAAAGGTTACCAACAATACACATAAAGAATCATATAAACATACAGAGACAAGAGACAAGAACAGGTAATGGAATAACAGATTATATTATAAAATCACTGAGGGTCCATACATATATCAAAACTGAACCAATTTCTTAACTGGCTCAACAGCCTAATATATATGATTTACAAAATGGTTATGAGTAACTACTTGTCAGTTCGGTCAACCAACATGGCCTTTGGATGCCGACCTAATCTCCGATTAATCGGTTAAATCGACTAGTTCCTCCAACACCAAGCACTAGCAGACATTTGGGAAGAACCATAAAAGGAAGGAATAGTTAATTTTCCCAAGGTATAATTTAATTCTTGATTAAGAGGAGGTTCTCTATTCCCACTTCCTCCTTGCTTTATCTGAAGAGAGGCCCTGATGAACTGATCGAAAGGTAGGACCTTCCTACATTGATCACTTAGTTTCTTCCAATCATTAGATGCTTCCTTCAAATCATAAGTATTGTAAGGGCCCTCTTTGGGATATAAAAACTTAGGTATTGCAGGTCTATACTAATTCTTTAATTCATGGGTCTGGTTATAAGGTCCAGTATTTCAAAAAATGGCTTCCCCATGGGGATTCTTCTCATCATGAGGTGAACTACTACTACTCCCAGGTGTTGACTTTCCCCCTAGTTGGCTAGCCGACAATTCAAACCCTTGCTTAAAATTTTTGGTCATAAATTCAAGATATGAATTAATGAATGTTTTAAGGTCCTTAGTATCCCCCTTATCATCCATATCTCCCAATCCTAGTTTTTCCTTAATCTCCTTGTAAAAAGAACTAACTTTCCCACTTCTTTCTCTTCCACTGTTAATGTCTTCAGTATCAGTGTCTAATGGAGGGATTCCCTCATTAGTAAACATGAATAGATAAATCCAAAAGGTTCTAATATATTTCTCTGATACCATTGTAATGTCCCAATTCAAAAATTCAAAACAAAGGAAGAATTTGGGGAGGGGAAATTGTATTGACTAGTCTTGACTCTGTTAGAATAATCAACCCATAGTTTACTACCTTAGACATTAATTTAATTATTTTTGTCTTATTTGCCTAGTTCATGTGTCCCACCTTATGCAAGTTGTCAATTACCTATACATAGTGGTCCAACTTGCCTAATTTGACCCATGTAACACTTGGGAAACCTCAAGGAATCAATTTGCTTTATTCCTAGCCTCCTAGGTGCCCTTCTGTTTTTCTGCTTTATTGCTTGCTTTTTCAGTGTTTTAAGGCAATAGGGAAAGTTTGACTAGGTGAGGTGAACTAGTTTTTTGTCCTCTTCATCCTCCACTCTTTTCTCCTTGTAAAAGCATGTATTAGTTTTCATTCCATCACTCTTTAGCTTGCCTAAGCCTTTTTGCTAATTCGTGAGCTCCATGACTGATTTGGGATCAACTTTTTGCACCTATGGGGGATTTGCTTATTTTTAGTAAGCCTGCTTTATGCTAGATTCGAATTGCTCCTCATGCATTCGAATCCCTAATGTATTTTATTTATTCAGCAACCTATTATGTTACAGGGTTGGCTATTGTACACTGAGTTAATATAGTTTAGTGTTCAGCTCCAATTTCAATCTCTTTTGTGAGTGATTTTGCATGATCAATTGTTAATTGTTGTGAATAAAATTAATATATCACTGGGTTCAATTTCCACATGGTATCAGAGCCATTGTATATCGATTTCTCTCCTTCAAAATTGTTTTACAGGTTCAACATCAGTGACTGGGAGCCTTCTACTGACAGCTGGGACAGATTTTCTAAGCTATGGATCAATCACAGAAAACTATCTTGACTCCTTTCAATTTCTTTGAATGGAAAGCAGAGATGGAGATACTTTTGAGAGCGAAAGGCCTCTACAGGGTGACTATGGCAACAGAAGAAGAGCCCAATGAAGCTGCAGAGAAGATAAAATGGCACAATAGGAGGGATGAGGCCTATGGTCTCCTGTGTCTGAGTATTTCCAGAGACCTCCTTTTCCATCTTGATGGATTGACATCACCGAATGAAGTATGGGAGAATCTTTCTGATCTTTTTGGAAAGACAGATGAGATGAGGGGACATCAAATCGAAAATGAGCTAATTTCTCTGAGTCCAAATAGCTTTGAATCCCTGCAGCTATATTTCTCTAAGTTCAAAGCACTTGTTTTGCAGCTGAAATAGTGTGGGATCGAAAAGAAGGATGATCAGCTCATCCTGGCCATTCTCTTGAAGATAGGCCCTGACTATTCAGTGTTTGTTTCGACCTTCTATGCCACAAAACTGACAGCTTGAAACTGGAAGATGCCTAGCCTTGCAGATTTCATGGAATCTCTCACACAAGAACAGGAAAAGCTGGTGATGATGGGCACCATCAAACCATCCAAAGATCAAGATCTGGTTGCTGGAGATTCGAGGGTGGATTCAAAAAGAAAAAAGAAAGCTAAAAATCCACCTGAGCAAAAGAGAGACAAGAACAAGTCTCCAGAGGAGCCACAAGGTTCCAAGAAGAACTACCAGAAGAAGAAAAACGAAGGTGAAATGAACAAGTGCACATACTACAATAAGGGAAATCACACTAAAAGCTCTTGTATGAAGAAGAAAATAGACATGCTGACCCAAATCCTGGAGAAGAATGGCATCTCCCTTCCAGAAATCTCAAAGAAGAGAGAAGGAGGATCAAGTTCAGATGACAGAGAGAGAGTTCATGCATTGGTTGCTGGCACATCAAGCTCACCCAGTTTTATAATTGATTCTGGAGCTTCAAGACACATGGTTTCGACCAAGGAGGCCTTCTCCTCACTTGACATGTCGAAAGGACCACCTATAGTACTGGGAGATGACTCTCTCACTGAAATTTTGGGAAAATGGAGTATTGATCTTGATCATGGTCAGTTCAGCAATGTCTTGTATGTGCCTGGTCTTTCCTCCAACCTCTTGTTAGTGTACCAGATGACCCACACTGGGTCTCCTAAGAAAGTCATATTCTCCCCTGATGAATTTGAGATCACAGAGATATCAAGTGGTAGAGTCATTGCAAAAGGAGCTGCAAATCATGCTCAAAAGGTATACACGTTCTCACACTTCCTACCCTACTCAAACCCCTCTGCTCTTCTGATTCATGCTAATGAAGCCAGCAAGCTTTGGCATGAAAGATTTGGCCACCTAAATTACAAGTATCTTTCTGATCTTAGTGAAAAAGAGATGGCCATAGGGTTTCCCAAGATAAAATTTTCCAAAGGAGTCTGCCATGGTTGTATCCTAGGAAAACACCCAGAGCACAAATTTGAGAGAGCTAGTCATGAGAGAACCTCTGCACCCCTCAAGCTGATCCACAGTGATGTTGCTGGCCCATTCCCTCATATGCCCATGAGTTAGGCCAAATATGCATTGAATTTCATTGATGACTTTTCCAGGTATTGCTGGGTTCACTTCCTGAAACACAAGTCTGAATTTTTTGGCCTATTCAAAGTCTTTAAGGCTTTGGTTGAGAACCAGTCTGGAAGGAAACTCAAGGCCCTCAGATATGACAATGGTGGTGAGTATGTCAAGTCTGATTTTATTAATTATTGTGCAGATGTAGGTATTCAGATGAAGCATTCTATCCCTTTCACACCACAGCAAAATGGTGTTGCTGAGAGGAAGAACAGATCACTGAAGGAGATGGCAACATGCATGATGGAGGCCAAAACTTTGCCACCAAAGTACTGGGCCAAAGCTATCAATTGTGCAGCCTATATTCAGAATAGGGTGCCTCATAAACAACTTGATGGCATGACTCCCTTCAAAGCATGGAGTGGGCACAAGCCAGATGTGACCCATTTCAGGATTTTTGGCTCAAAGGCTTGGCCTAGAATTCCAACAGAGAAGAGGAAGGCTTTGCAGCCCCAAAGCCAAGAGTGTCTTTTTGTTGGATACTCTGAAGATTCAAAAGGGTACAAATTGATAAATTTGAGCACAAACAAAGCCTTCATCGAAAGGTGTGTTCAGTTTGAAGAAGAACCCCTTGCAGCAGTGGAAGTTGGAGAAGCCTCTTCTCCACCTGAGCCTCAGGAAGTAAGTAAAGAGTTTGTTGAACATGATGATTCTGATTTTTCTGATGGAGATGAATTTATTGCAGACCCTAACAGCCCTACAAGGCCAAAATGGGCAGCCAAGACACTACATGTAGCAGGAGAGCTAGCTAGGGATCCCATTGACCCAAGGAGGACTAGATCTCAATTTGAGAGTGGTCTGTGCATGAAGGATCCTATGTTTGCTGAAAAATGATATTTGATGGTGGAGTCTGATCCTCAAACATATGAAGAAGCAGCAGGAGATCCAAGATGGCAAACAGCCATGAAGGAGGAGTTCAGCTCACTTCAGAAGAGCAACACATTGGAGCTAGTGGATCTTTCCCCAGGGAGAAAGTTAGTCTAGTGTAAGTGGGTCTACAAGACCAAATTTGCTTCTGATGGTTCACCACTGAAGTACAAGGCCAAATTGGTAGCCAAGGGCTACTCACAAGTTCATGGCATAGATTACAATGAGACCTTTGCCCCAATGGCAAAGATGGATTCCATCAGGCTAGCCTTAGCCATTACAGCCTCAAGGCAATGGGAGGTACATCACATGGATGTAAAATGTGCCTTCTTGAATGGAGATCTCACTAAAGAGATATATATGCAGCAGCCTCAAGGTTTTGCTACTAACCCTTCTCTTGTGTGCAGGTTGAGAAAGTCATTGTATGGGCTAAAGCAAGCCCCCAGGGCTTGGTATGCCAAGATCGATAGCTTCTTGCTATCACTGAATTTTGTTCGGTACAAATCAGATAAAAATGTCTATTTGAAGATATTTAATGGTTCATTAATGATCATTGTGTTATATGTTGATGACCTCCTCATTACAGGAAGCTCAAAGGATGAGATTGCTTCCTTAAAAGGAGCTATGAACCAAGCCTTCTCCATGACAGATTTGGGGCTCTTAAGTCAATTTTTGGGGCTTGAGATTGCTCAAACCAAAGCTGGAGTCAAGGTGAACCAGTCCAAATATGCCTTGGACTTGCTGAACAAATTAAAATGAAGGATTTCAAAGCAAGCAAAACTCCTTTCCTTTCAGGAGTGAAGCTGGAAGAAGTTGATTCTTCACCTATGGTAAACAATACACTGTATAGGAAATTGATTGGATGTTTGTTGTATCTGACACATACTAGACCTGATATTTCTTATGCAGTAAATGTGGCTTCTAGATACATGGATCAGCCTCATGAGATCCATTGGAAAGCAACCAAAAGGATCCTTAACTTTGTTCAGGGAACAAGGACACATGGGATCTTCTATAAAGCAAAATCTGATCTTGATTTGATTGGATTTACTGACATTGATTGGGCAGGTGATAGCACAGATAGAAATTCCACATCAGGATATGTGTTCATGCTTGCATAAGGGCTAATCAGCTGGTCAAGCAAGAAACAGAGTGCCATTGCACTCTCATCTACAGAAGCAGAGTACAGAGGAGTTGTTAATGCAGCAACTCAATGTTTATGGTTGCAGGGATTACTTGGAGAGTGTGGCTTCGAATCAAAGTACTCAACTACCATCTACTGTGATAACCAGAGTACCATTCAAATCTGCAAAGATCCAGTTTAGAAGCAGAGAACCAAACACATTGAGATCCATATGCACTACATCAGAGAGCTTGTGCATGATGGCACCATTCACCTACTCTTCTGTTCATCTTCAGAACAAGTAGCTGATATATTCACCAAAGCATTTTGTGAGAAGACCTTCAGCAATCTCAAATCACTGTTGGGGATTGCTGATCATGCTGTGAAGCATGAGTGAAGACAAGATTTCCAAATTTTGTTTTACAGTCCATGTTTAAGGGAGGATTTTCCCAAGTTGGTTTTGCCTCTTTCCTTGTTTAAATGGACATGCAGTATGTAAAGGGTGACTAAGACTTGTTGATAAGCCCTATAATTTTCTGATATATTACTCATAAGTCAGGCTTAAGGGGGGGTTTTAGAATAATCAACCCATAGTTTACTACCTTAGACATTAATTTAATTATTTTTGTCTTATTTGCCTAGTTAATGTGTCCCACCTTATGCAAGTTGTCAATTACCTATCCATAGTAGTCCAACTTGCCTAATTTGACCCATGTAGCGCTTGGGAAACCTCAAGGAATCAATTCTGCTTTATTCCTGGCCTCCTAGGCACCCTTCTTCTTTTTCTGCTTTATTGCCTGCTTTTTCAGTGTTTTAAGGCAATAGGGAAAGTTTGACTAGGTGAGGTGAACTAGTTTTTTGTCCTCTTCATCCTCCACTCTTTTCTCCTTGTAAAAGCATGTATTAGTTGTCATTCCATCACTCTTTAGCTTGCCTAATCCTTTTTTCTAATTCATGAGCTCCATGACTGATTTGGGATCAGCTTTTTGCACCTATGGGGGATTTGCTTATTTTTAGTAAGCCTGCTTTATGCTAGATTCGAATTGCTCCTCATGCATTCGAATCCCTGATGTATTTTATTTATTCAGCAACCTATTATGTTACAGGGTTGGCTATTGTACACTGAGTTACTACAGTTTATTTTTCAGCTCCAATTTCAATCTCTTTTGTGAGTGATTTTGCATGATCAATTGTTAATTGTTGTGAGTAAAATTAATCTATCACTGGGATCAATTTCCATAGAATCCAGGGGCTTTGAATGGCACAAGCGGGTCTCAATTTTGGTAGAGACTAATATAGTGAGTATTAGTACAACTAAAAGGAATATCTATTCACTTTAGTATAATTTATATACATCTGCAACTTGTTTTGGGGTCATTGGCGAAAATGGCAAAATTGCTAGTAAATTGTGGTGAAATTCCCCCTAGGGTGTGAGCAAAAAAGGCTCTCCAACTCATATGTGAACCTCACAAATTTTCAAATAGAGTACGGAAAGTGATATTATACTTCATTTACTGTCATTATGTGTTTTTATAATTTCTTCAACAGAGATATAATCCTCATATTGGAAAGCATATGTTTAGTGATTTTTGCTTAAGGGAAATGGCAGTAATAACTCAACTTTGACTCATAAAATGTATATGAAATGGTTCAAAACAGAGGATAAGGAATGTATACCATTAAAATAATATCAATATATAATTAAAAAACATATAACATCATATGAAACCCTCGATACAAATCAGATACACAACTCCTTTGCAATGGAAACCAATACATGGAAACTAGACTAACAATAGCTTGGAAATGTGGACATTTTTTCATATATATATTTTCTGCTAATATCGACTTATAGAGAGTATGGGACACATATTACAGATCCATAAATAATTCACCCATTCTTTGTCACCAAGTGGATTGAACAAGGCACAAAAATCATTCACACTAGTGCACCACCATATGGAAACATGGGAATAATGAAGTAGGGAATGAGAGAATGGAAGCAGATATGAATAATGAAATGTAGAAGCATCCTATGTGCAATAAAAACACTACATTAAGATATGAGTGATAGTTCATGGTGACCTCTCCAACATCCTATTTGGATGATAATCCAACTCCCTCGAAGTTGGCTCACTAGCAGGGAAAGTGAGCACTCGTCGTGCAATGGACAAGCTAGTGCTTTCCAAAATTCGAAAGGAAAATTCTCAAATTATCAAAAGAAATTATCATTCCTCATGACATATTTTATAACACTCCTATGGTTTTCCAATGTTTAATTCCCTCCCATAGGATTCCTCCAAATCACCCTTGATGTTTAGTAACCTCCATGACACTTTCCCTTCTCCTCATCCCTCAATCTCCCTCCAACTTCGAATTGTTGCTACCAACCCCGAAATGTGCCCTCTTGTTGGATATTTTTAGCCCTAACATGTCATATTTTCATAGGTATGCAATAAGGTCTGCAATCATGTTTGATTTTTTCATATAAACTTCCATCGTTGTTGTAATAAAACGAAGGGAATCTCTCTCCAAGTGGCGCATAGTTTCTTCCTAGTCTCTTCCTCTTCCATGGGGAGTTATTCCTCTTAAAATATTTGAATAATTATGCTCATGAAATTTTATGTGATACCTATTCACCTTCCAAGAACATTCCATTATTCATAATATCGAATTTGGGGTTAATTCATGACAAGTGTAAGGAATAATCTAGCCACCCAAGGTCCCCATGAACCTCCACGTATCTTCATGAAGCAATGCCACTTTATTTTATCCATATTTATTATTTGTATGACCCCATTTAATGAGAAACAGTAAACTAATGTTCTCTTGGATCTCATAGCTCCCTTATTGGAAGATTTAATGCCTCCTCCCCAACCTAGGGAACTAGTAGGTGGTTGAAACATTGTTAACTAGTAGTCTCATTGGGATGGGGACATGACATGATCCTAGATTGTTCTCTTCTTCTTCAATGTTCATTTTCTTCCAATATCTAATACCTACAAAATATATTTGGTCTTCCTCAAAGTATCTTCTACTGTTACACAAGAAGAGATATGAACATATAATGATTGCATTTAAACCAAATAACAATCTCATTCAATACTCAAAACATTAGAACCATACATTTAGACATTGATGGAAGGAAAAACATTCTTTATTGATAGAGTTATGGAAACATTACATATCCTCTATCTGACCAAGCTTCTCTTCAAACCAAGAACTGGGTCCTCTTTCTCCTCTCCTCAATAGAATCCTCCAGCTTAACTTTTCCTCCAAAGTTGGTCCCCTATCCTCTATCCTTATCCTCTTTCTATAGTTGTTTGGGAGGAAGGAATATGAGTCTAGGATAGTTAGGGGGGTTAGGGTGACTTCCAAACTGACCCTAACTTCCCCTTAGCTAATCATATTGTTATTTTTAACAATTTTTAATGCAATTCATGGGTTCATATGAAACATCTCATGAATGGTTCATGGGTCTCCTTAAGGAAACTCGTGAATTTCAATATTTGAGGATAACATGCAGGTTATAGATGGACAACCCGCAAGTGGCATGCGAGTGGCTAAGAGGAAAATCTTGAATTAATGATGAGTTAAAATGAAAAAAAGGTCAATGTTGGAGTGATCATGGTGTATCAAGGATCCAAATCATCTATAGGGTTAGGGATACTTCAATCCATAGTGTCCTTTTGTGTAACATCATGTTTGATGTCATTACTTGGAAGTAGAAGTTCCATTTCATGGTATAACAAATGCTCCCTAATGTATGATTTCAAAGGGTAAGGATGGACGAAATACATTACAATATTTGTTTAAAGGACTCGGAATCGAGGCTACATAGAATTACCTAAAATAGACAAACCATGGTCAATTATACAAAGTCATCACTAAGGATGCCATGTTCAATAATGTGGAACACTAGCTCCTTTACAATATGCATATACATCATATGATACAGGCTACAAGGTCGACGCATGATTTACAAAGGTGGATCATAGCCACATGAGTACAATGATAGATCTTCAATTGATGGAAAAGTGTCACAAGGCATGGAACAACCATGTGCAAATTAGGTTATATAGGATGCAAACCTAAGGTATTCATTCAAATCCATAGAAACTAGTGTGAATCCTACAATGTGAATATATTGATTGAAGTCAAACATGGAAGGATACCATCGAAATACTAGTTAAAAGGTTAAACTGACAACCGATGCAGAGGATTCCACCAAGATGTGAAGTGGATCCTTAGGTACTAACTCGAAACTCTAGGTTTTTTTTTGTAGCATGTGCAAATCATAAGCCATATGTGAAGAGGAAGGCAATGAATCCTTCAATAGGTCAGCAAAGTAACTGGTAGAATGGATAAGGGAAGATGTACATAGAATAATCTCATATATGGGAATGATAGGGACTAAGGTAAACATACAGAGGCTAGAGACATGAGTAACGAGAGACTCAAACTAGTGCTTTGTTTAAGGGACCTGCTACCAGCCAACTTTCAAAAGAATGTGTTTTCTTCCTTCCTTTCTTATTAAGTTTTAATGAGTCCAAGAAATTAAACTCAAGTATTTCTTCATTTTTTAAAAAGCTTGAAGAAAAGAGAGAACATTTCTTGTTATAGAACTGATTCGTGGATTTTGCGAGCCAGAATTAGTAAATGCTCATTGGTGTTTTCATGATTTTGAGAGTCTGAAAACTCCAAAGAAGACTCTAGGGGGGTGATTTTTCGTAAATTTAGTCTCTTGATTTTGAAAAGGTATAAAACAATCGAAAGGATAACTCTCTTAGCTTCTGAAGAAATAAGGCATACATTTTTTGTACTTAGTTGGCAAGGTCAGAAAAAGGGGTAAACTATCACCGAACCGATGCTCCTTCAAAAGCGATCATATAGCCTTAGTTTAACGAGTGTGAAGGAAGGAAAGATCACTCAGGAAGTTCCATTTATTTATGAGAATGAGACAAACAACAGTAAAATCGATGTCTTGTGCTAAAGTTTAACGAGCATGACAATGACACAAAGAACGCTCAGAATCTTTTTCATAGTTTAATCTAGAGCATGAAAAAGAAAAAGTGAGCTCAAAACAGGTTCCTTTTTTCGTAAATTTAGTCCTCCAGGACTGAAAAAGAGATAAAACTATACCTGACGATACTCTTCTAGCCATAGTGAACTATAGCAGTCCTTTTTCGTAAGTAATCCATATGGTCCATAAAAGGGTTAAACTTATACCGATATGGATGATCCTTCATTTCCTTTAACGAGTATGAAAGAATAAGCAATTCGACTAGCTATTCAATTTTAAGGACTCAGACCAAGGCTTGAAGTTAACTCCATATGATGGGAGCCTTATGAAAAAGGGTAGTCAGCAAAAGATAGAGTATGAGGCCCATTTTTGTGTAAAAAAAAATTACGAATTTCTTGTGACCTAGAAACATGCAACATGGGTACCAAAATTGGTAAGAAGTGTTCTAACTAGGCTTACCTATGTTAGGGAGGCCCTAATCCATGGAAGAAAAACGATGTTTGAATAATAATAGAAGGTTGCAGATCGCAATCTGTGGATAAAAAAGGAGGTCCTAAGGTTCGGAAAGGGATAATGCAAGGGGAACAAATCCTATGATGTATGCTAGGAAAATATACTCCAAGTTCATTCATTAGTTACAACACTAGTTAAAAAACAACCAACATTAGTCAAAATATTGAAATTTTGACCAAAACTATATCAAAGTGGGTAAAAATTTGAATTTTTTACTACAAATAGAGAATTTGGTTTTAAAAAGCAATTCATTTGGTTTTTTACCTTGAATAGTGCAATTTTTTACTCAAACTTCAAATTCTTAGTACGAGCCAACTAGTGGACGAAATCATGAACTGCAAGTTGTAGGTACACCATCTCTTCCTTAACTTTCATTTCCTGCCATTAATTTCATGTTTTTATGTAAATTTGGGTTTTTTGGCGAGTTTGTAAGGGCACCACGCAAGACACGTAGGTATCCCGTTGCAAACTCATGAATTCGAGAAGTATTCGTGGGTATGCAACATAGAACCCATGAGTGGCACACACTATTGCAACTACACAGTCGTGTGTTGTGCGGATTGCATTTTTACACACATAATGCCAAAAAATTGTGTTTTGCAGGAAAAAATGGTACTAGAATGGAGAGAAAGAGAGCATGAGGATATGGATAGGGAAGCACTACGAGATCCATTGACATTAAACACCCTACAACGATGTGGATTGTTTAAATTCATTCGCACGATGAACATGCATGCTCAGGTTAGATTAGTAGAGTCTTTGGTACAACTATTTTACCTTGATCAAGACATGCTTGATCTTCGTGCTAAACAATTTGAATAACTGTTGAAGACATCTATTTTATGACTGAACTATCTCATAGAGGGGAACCTTTGAGCTTGAGTGGCAGTGGACATGGGGGTGACCCACTCAGTATTCAGGACTACATGAGCACATATCTCCTTCCAAGTACACAGATACCATTATAATATATCCACCCAAGGTATAGACCCATGGTCCTTCCTTGGATCTTAATCACATGGTAGTGATGTGGGGTAGAGGGAGGCTTGTTCGCTGGGACTTTGGCTCCACACATGCCCCCCTTTCTTTTTTCATTTGTAAACCCATTGCAATATTAAATACAATCTTCTTCTAAGCACTACCAAGCATCATTGCTTGGCGTAGTGGTGGGAATGGTGTACTATTGTATAGGATGTCACGGGCTTGTGTCTAATAGAGGCCACTACAACTTTTTTTATAATGTGTAACTTGTCTTCCTTTACCCTCTCGGGATTGCCATGTGGCACCTCTTGATAGGACCACACATGCCATGGAATCTAACCATGTTGGATGCCCAATTTTCATACCAAGTCACCATTCATCATGGCATGTGGAACTTAGAGGGAGTGCCTTTTTAGGTGCCATGAGTCCATGTGGACCCCTTTCAGTGGTGCCACATGGCATTTTTGGGCCTTTTCTACACTTAAAATACTTGTTTTTTCAAAACTTCAAAATGCCATAATTTCCTCATTCAGACTTCATTTGAAGAAAAACGAGCATCATTGAAATCATCTCAATGCACTCTTTGCAGCCATGCCATATTTCCTAAGATTTGTTGAGTTTTGAAATTTTACCTTTTAATATTCTCCCAAATCATTCCTCCCCATTGAGAATATTTTGGGACTCCAAAATCCTTAACAGTCATTAGATAAGTGAGAGGATTGATCCATCACTTTCTTCTTGATCCACCTGGATTTCTAATGTTCCCAGAATGCTTGGTGTACCTTCTGAGTCTTCTGGATGAAATGGATCATTTTTTACATATGTAATCCCCTTACAAAATGCACGAAGAAACTACCCCAAATATGAGAGAAAATAGGAAGTTGTGTGCACAGACCCAATTTTATATTAGTGGGATTACAAAAGCACATCACGCACCCATTTACATGCATGATTCTCATCCAATACAAGTGTACTACAATCCCAAAATTCCCAATTACATGAGAAGCATAAGCGTGTACATTAACAATACGAAGAATACAAAGAATGCCAAAGAGGTGGAGTACCTTAAAATGCAAGATAAATTTATTCACCTTGGATGGTCATCGAAGATATGGAAAGGATGATGTTGGGGCTTAACTAATATTCTTTTTCCAGATGTTGAAATATTTCTACTATGTTTCTCCCCATTGAGAGGATTGTACCCTCTCAAACACTTAATTTTTAGGAAAAGGATCAAAAGCATCATGGGACTCTTCAGGTTCTTTTTCTTTCGTGGGCCAAGGGGCTTGTTGGCATTAACCACTCTTTTCATCGAGCCTGTAGTAACAAGTGATGAGCTATCCTTCATGCTATGAGCTCTCAGAATATACTCCACCCCATATTTTATGAGGTTGTACTTGTTCTCATGACAGAAGAAGATTGATTTTCGATCATACAGATATGGGATTCCCATTACAATGCCACATATATCAAGAGGCACAACATATAGATCAACCTTGCCAATTAGCTTTAAAGAAATGGAAAATATAACTCTACATTGTTTAGTGACATATCATTTTTATATTATCACAAACCCAACCAAGAGGATAATGATTGGGATGATATTTTGCTTCCAGGCCCAACTTCTTAACAATTGATTATGAAATCAAGTTAACTTGAGAACCCGAATCAAATAGTGTATCTATCTTGGTGAGTTTAAATACAACTCTTATATGAAACAACTCGCTTCTTTTTTTATCATTAACTTGAGAAACATTCTTAGAACTTGAACTAGTATGAAGAGAGATTTTACCTTAAACTCCCACGGCTGCAATCTTCATCTCATCACTTGAGTCAGAACCCAACTATTCATGTATTGTAGAAATGACCGTCTTCTTTCCTTTGCCTCCAAACTTCTTTGGCCTCAATTCTAGATGTAGCTTCCAACAAAGATCTTCATCATGCACAGCTGCCTCATAATGAGTGCAATTGATAACTTTATTCTTTGTGTTAGTTGTTTTCTTATCCTTTCCATTTCCTTTAAAGTGGTCTTTTGAATGCTTGGATGGATATTCTTCTTGCACATACTTTCCTGTACTTTCAAGATGAATGGCTTGCACACTTGCTTCAGCCAAATTAGAAGGGTACAACAATAACAAAGTATGCTGAAGATAATGGTGAAGAGAACCAAAATACTTCAAAATAATATTAGGAGCATCTAAAGAAACATTTAACTCAAGTGCATTCTTTCTAAATTCTTTAGTAAAATTATGAAGACTGTGACCTCTACTTTCTCTAAAACTTTACTAATACATCATTTATTTTTTCGCATAACCCAATGGATAAAACTGTTTACATAAAATAGATGTAAAATGAGACCATGAAAAAGGGAGATTACCCATTTGTTTACCACCTTTTTGGAGCTTGATTTCCCACTAAAAAAGTTTTTTCCTTCCAACTGAAGATATGCTAGTTGACTATTCACCTCCTCCTCTTCGATTTGTTGGACTCGGCAATACACTTTGATATGCCTTATCCAATTGTTCAACTTGTTAGCATTCGATTCTCCATTGAACATAGGCAATTCAAACTTCATGTCAAGCTTCAACAATGGTAATTTGGGAGGGTCATTTTTAGGATCCTTGTGATGAGAATCATGAGAATAGGAAGAACTCGAACTAGAGCTTGAACTAAAGGATGATGGTGATGATGGAGTAGGAGTAGTTTTTCCTCCACCTTATTGATTCACTTAAGCATTGTCCTCCTCTTTTGGTTTCTTCTCATTTTTCATTCTTTTCTCATAGTCTCCAAAACGTTTGTCTACCTTGTCCTCCATCTAGTAGAATATCTTGTGCAAGTTCTTCTCCATTTCTGAGAGAACATCATCATCTCCCATATTTATTATTCATTTTGCACATCCAAATTCTGGGTTGTAAGGCTCTAATGCACCTTCACCTACCTTAATATTGGATCTTGTGAGCATTCACAATCAGAATCCACATCAAACAACACTGCTCTGATACCCGTGGAGCCCATAGACCAAACCACGACACTCCCTCCACCCCACATCACTACCATGTAATAAATATATGAGAGAGTACCATGGTTCCATACCCACATGGAGCGCACTATGGTCTTAAACCATGCGATGCATTTAAACTTTGGTTGAGAGTTATATTGTGGGTTTTTCAATGCCAACGAAATGGGGTTTGTTATTTGTTATATATAGCATAGTTTGTAAAATATAACCAACCAAGTGGTTGGAATAGTTTTTAATGAAAACCACCATGTATTTGGAAATTCCCAATGAATGGGGAAAAGTGGGATCACATGTTTCATTCATAAGGGGTCACTTCAACACAATATAAACCCATCATTTTCCATTATTTTGGCATCCATCCTTGGTGGAGGACGCCATGTTTTTTTTGAGGAGTTCTTTTTTGTGTGGATCATCCATTCCTTTGGTGAGAGAAGTATTTTAGACATAGTTTTGTGAGAGTTGGAGAGTGTTTGGTGATTTTTCCTCCTTATAGTCATTATTGAGAAAATTAGAGGAAGGTCTTGTTGTAGCTTTTGTAAGAAGAAGGTGGGTGTACATATACTCATTTTTCATCGCCTTCTCATTCTGGAGCTATTGGTGCAACCCATTTGTGGATTCAAGTCATGATTTCTCTTCATTTTCAATATCCAAGGTATCGATGTATCATTTCCATGTATTTCCATGTACTTTTATGTTGAGATTATACACTGACCTCTCAATTTGAGAAGCGGGCCTGAAGACGTATCTCCTTGGAACAAACTTTGTTATCATATGGTTTCTACTTTTTAAGTGAATTCTTTATCTTCAATGTATATGTTACTTCTTATTGTTGGGATTATTATTAATCCCCCCTTTAACCACATAGTCCATTTGTCCATTTTCCTATATAAAGAGGTATTCATCACTCCACTAGTGCATGGGGAACAAACCTAGGGTACATATACCACTTACTGCACCTATTTGCATGAGTTTAGGTGGCCCAGGGACCAATCCCTAGACTTTAGGAACCCATTCTGAGTACCACCAATAGTCTCTAGCAATTGACCCTACTTGGTATTCAATTAAGTCCAGTGCACTTCGATTCCCATTAGTTTGATCACTCTCATTCATCCTAGCGCCATCTTCCATGATTCAGGGGAAGTAGGGTGCTTTTGGTCACCTACCCTCATGAGTTAACTGGTTATGAACTATTTAAGTAATCTGGAGTTGCAATAGTAAGATCTAGAGGTAATTTTCCCACACTGAGTTAGCTCTGGAGTCAGTCCAGGTTGGTAGATTCGAATCCTATCTTAGTTATTTAAATCCTCCTATATGTATTACATATTATTTAATGAATATGTGATTAATACTAATTAATGCATATATGATTATTATTTACAATTATTGGTCTCATGAGTGCTTTATTTTCCATGAAATATTGATCTAAGTTATTGATCTACTTCTCTTTCTTCTACAATTCTTCATTTGAATTATGCAGGCTTGATGATCCTATGCTTCATTGAATTTTGCATGGTATCAGAGCGGGTATCCATGCCTACTTCGAACTTCAGCAACTTCCATTGATGCACCAGAAGAAATTGGGTTCCACATAAATATTGGAATTATTGTCTTGCTCCCTCTGGATTCTTTCCAGAAAAGTCTATACAAGTGTGATGCACCCAGAGAAAGTGCACATGTCAAAGTGGAGAGTGTTTGAATTAATTTGATTCAAATAAGAGTTTGTTTTGCATGTACAATTTCAACAACAAAATTTAAAAATAGCAGAAAACTTTGAATAGGTACCACGACATATACATATCATCTTAGAGGGCATGTCATATCTTTTTTTAAGGTCTTTTCGTGATCTAAAATATTTTTTCACAAAATTCAATTTGAGTCTCTGGTTTGACATATATGTTCAGTTGAATATCGAAGGTTTTAAATAGCTCGTGTCTATCTGTACCCTCTATTTAGGCTTATTATTTATCACTCCACAAGATGAGATAGGTCAATTTCCTTATACAATTTGAAATAAATCTTCTATATATCAAATGGGTCTTCGACAAAATTTGATTTCATTGGCTGTAGAAGAAGCTGTGATTGAATTGGAAACATGACATCAATCATGTTTTTGAGTTTTTATTTAATCTTACATACATGATTTGATTTACATGTACACCTTCTTGGATTCAAAGTTTTTCCTGAATTTGAAGAACAAAATGTAGAAACCTCTATTATACAATTTCAAAATGGATTTCAAATCAGTTCCTCCTCTATCACCATTCAATTATGTTGAGTGGAAATTGAAGATGGTTGCATATATCGAGAGTCATGATCTCTGTGATATGTCTATTGGAGCTGGTAAAGAATCTTGTGAAGAGGAAAATTATTGGATAAATGAATGTTATAAAGCATATGGAAGTATGGGTATGGTAATGTCTCCTAATATGCATTATGTCATGGATTCTGCTGAGTATCCATTTGAGCTCTGGAGAAATATAGATAGAGCCTTTGGTGTGAAGAAAGAAGTAGATAATACATGGAGTGAATTCAAATCTTCCTCAAGTGTTCTTTATTCAAATGTCTCGTCTTCAATTCTATCTTTTGAAGTTGTTCAAGGTGAAGAAATAACATAATATTCAACTCATTCAATTTAAATTGGGGAAAGTGTCCTTGCATTGACTCCCTCTCTTTTTGCTCTAGAATTTTATGAGATATAGGATATCTCATCTTCCATACAACTGATCCAGAAGAATACATTCAAACCTCCCTTTTTAAATAAAAACCATCCTTCCATCCTTCTCAATTATTCTCCAATGATTCTTATATTATAAATTATGTGCAAATTTTGCCAATGAATGCTCAAGGAGATGAAGAGAAATTTGATTCCTCTCTCTCCATTCATGTTGATGGTGTGTATAAAAGTGATATGTTGGATGTTTTGGAATAAATAGCAAAAATTAGGAGTGATCCATTCACCCTCATTTATCTAGTGCTTCTAGCAAATTCCTACTTGATTGCTTGCACCAATTCTCAAATTTGTATTGAAGAAGGAGAAAATAGTACATCTTCCATCTTGGTGGCACACTTGGAAATTTTTTCCCTTATTATTGGATATGATATCACCTTATTTGGTTCGAATTTCAAGTTTCAAGACATTTCAGTCATGCTTGTGACTGTTCTCATCAGTTTTGGTGTGAAAAATCAAGCATCTCAAGTCTCTTTCAAATTTGTTGTTGGGGATTCGATGTCAGTTTCTTCTCATGAGTTTGCTTATATGAAATATTGTGATTTTGTGGATATTTTGAAAGCTATATCATATTATAGAGTTCATACATTCTCTATCCTTGGTATCATGTATTCTCTCCCTTCCTACTTGATCACATGCTCATCTCCTCATAATTCTAGTAAAGATGGAGACCTCTTGCATTCACTTGGACACTTGCTCTTCACAACAAGAGATAATTTTACCTCACATTGTTCAATATTCAAAGATGAAACATATCAGTTGATTGGGTTTACCTCACATTGTTTGAATTCTAAATCACTTTTTCTCTTTTGTCAGACTATCTCAGTTGCTCTACATGGTCCCATAATCTATTATGTAGTTGTCTATGTTCTCGATTCAGTTCAGCATATTCATGTTCTTCCAAAGAAGAAAATTCCTCCATAAATAAGCATTTAGTTTGGATAGGTTCACATGCACAATACTAGGATACTAGTGCACACAAGGACTATCACACTGTATTACTATTCCATAGAGATGCAGATTGTAGAAATATTTTCACAAGATTTTACTCAAGAATAAATTTTTTCTCTTAGAATGAAAGTTTGAACCTGGATTTCCTCCTTATTTTGAGGGGGTGTTTTCCCATGAGGTTTTCCCCATTTCCTCAGTTTTGTTAATCATATATTTCATTTTACATTTATATTGTATGGGTGACCTTTGGTCTTAGTTTCTAGGTCTCAGGTTGTCCAAAGCAACGATTAAGGGGGGTGTTGGGATTATTATTAACCCTCCCTTTAACCACATAGTCTATTTATCAATTTTCCTATCTTAGGAAGTATTCATCGCTCCACTAGTGCATGGGGCAAACACCTAGGGGGGACTTCCACTTACTACATCTATTTGCATGTGTTTAGGTGCCCCACAGACCAATCCCTAGAATTTAGGAACCCACTCTGACTGCTACCAGTAGTATCCAGTAGTTGACCCTAGCTGGTATTTAGTTAATTCTAGTTATGCTCGGATTCCCATTAGTTAGATAACTCTTAGACATCCTAGCACTAGTTTCTATGATTCATGGGAAGTAGGGAGCATTTTCTCACCTACCCTCATCAATTAACTGGTTGTGAATTGTTTTAGTGATCTGGAGTTGCATTAGTGAGATATAATAGTGATTTTCCCACACTAATTTAGATCTGGAGTCAGTCCAAGTTGGTAGGTTCGAATCCTATCTTAGGTATTTGAATTCTCCTATATTTATTACCAATGTATCACTTAATTATATACTGATTAATGGGTTAATATTAATCATTCCAATTATTTGTCTCATGAGTTTTTTTTATCTTCCATGAACTATTGATCTGAGTTAATCAATCGCTTCTCTCTCTTCTAGAATTCTTCATTTGAATCCTACAGGCTTGATGATCCTATGCTTCATTGAATTTTACACTAATGTTCTTATGATATTTCTTCACATTCTTTTATGCAATTCAATTTATAAGTCATAGAA
This sequence comes from Pseudotsuga menziesii, assembly GCA_001517045.1. Classification (NCBI taxonomy): domain Eukaryota; kingdom Viridiplantae; phylum Streptophyta; class Pinopsida; order Pinales; family Pinaceae; genus Pseudotsuga; species Pseudotsuga menziesii. The sequence continues at coordinate 151,112 of LPNX010626386.1, read as the reverse complement.
CAAAAACATGTTGGATCAATATGATCTGATTACATAAATATACAAGAGAAATGGTTTCTCATCAAATATTTATCAACAATTGTAAATGTTAAAAAACTACAAGAGGAAATTAGGAAGCTTGAAAAACAATTAAAGAATGAAAAGATAGTAAATAAATATAGAGATTTGAAGGATAAAAAAGATTGATTCTAAGCTAATTGATGTCTCAATATCAAGCTCTAAAGAAAATTTAAGAACAATTATCTTAGATAAGAAAGTTGAGATTAATGCATTAAGAAAAAAACTAAAATTATCAAACCCTAGGACAGCTCAGATTGTAAAGATAATTGTTCTATATGAGAATACTGATCAAACTGATCATGAAAATATATATCTAAAGCAAAAATATCCCAATTGGGAAATTAGGTGCAAACATAGAAAAAATGAAAAAAATTAAAATATGTCTCTTATCCAACATAAAGTATCAATGGAGAATTTCCTATAAAATTGGTAGAATATAAAAGAAAAGGAGAATTCATCTTATATTTGCAATGCTCAACTCCAATCAAAACATGTAGTTTATAAATATGTGACATAAAAGTTAGATGCATGTGACAAATGGAGATATTTCTTGGCTAATCAGAACAATGGTAGTTATATCTGTTATATCTTCCTGGGGTTTAGGAGATATAATACTTATTTTTTGGATCTAGTTTATCCATTAATGCGTAATTATTTAACCTTTGTTGCAAGACAAAATGAGGATGCCAAAAATAAGACTACACTATATGAAAATATGATATGTGTATCTGAATATTGTAGTTGGTTTTAATCATTCTATTGATGACACTATGTAATGTTTTTGGGGCTTGTTAATGGAATTTTGGAGATATCCTACTATGTTGGTGGTAGTCTTATGAGTAAAATTTGGAATGTTTTCTATGATTTATTCATTCTTTTATTTTTTAATATTCTTAAATTTGATTTTGTAATAAATCTCCAGAGTATATCGATTATTATCTTATATTCACATGTCATTGCCTATCTCCAGTCGCTGAATTTGAATGTTTTAATTTATTGTAGAGTTAAACTTAACTATTTTGTGATTAATAGGATGATCATACTTGTTATGTTTCTATTGATTTCATAATATATTAACCATCTAGATTTCCTTTACAAATTTACATGAATTTATTAATTAACTTCTTGGAATCACTATCAGTTATGGAATGTGTTTCAAAATGTTTAGTCTCATTCAATTCCTCTTTTGAAAAATTAACAGTTATAAAACGATTGTACTAAATCAATAATCTATTATTGTTTATATTCATTTTTCCTTTTAATATTTTTAATCACTAAATGTATATTTTCATAAATGATTAGAACATGTGTCAAGATATATTAGATCTTATATAGCAGTAATTGGTAGACTAAGATTCCACTTATTTTAGGTAAAACACAGATTCAAGTCTTGTTTTTAGCAGAAAAAAAACCAAATTTATTGGTGCATTCATGTTTTTATGGATACACATCCACTTGTATCTTTGGCAGTGAGAGTACGCTATTAATGGAATCAAGCTCATAGGCCTAATAAGGGGCGAACTCAACAGTGGCTATTTCCAATATTCTATTCTAGATATCTTGGAGCCCATTCATCAGAGGTCTGGTTTGGAGAGGTACTAAAGGGAAATTTAATGGTGATGTGATTTATTTTTAAATGATTCAAAAATATTCCCATTCTTATAGAAATGAGAGGAATATTCTATGATAATTTCTTGCACATTAAATATAAGACCTCCATAAGGCATGCTTAAAAATTCAAATTGAAAGTAACGAGTGTTGAATTTTGAAAGGGAGCAACCACTATTGCAAAACAAAGAAAGCTTGAAGTAAGGGCAGTTGGTGAGCCTTAATCATAACCCGATTCTTGAAAAGAAGAATAGCAACCATGAAATACATTTCAATAAGAAAGTAGTTTCAATAACCATTAAAATTCATTCAAGAGAACTATTAGAAAATCACACAAGCGTAATAAACTTTTGATCCATGTGACTCACGGTCTCATATGGAAACTTATACAAGGATTTGAAAGAACATTTCATATCATATAAAAATTCTACTGATTTCAAAAACCTAGTGGTATCATTTCCTTGGTCCTGGTTCCAAAAATTCTTAGTAATTTTATCTAATTTATATCATAATGTACAATTAGAGGGGAATAATTCATCACTACAACCTAATGCTTATCATCTATTTCCAAAATACAAGAAACTGTGCTATTTTTTTAGTTTGTCTTTGGGTCAATGTGGTGTATTTGGTTCTCATTGAAAACTCTTTGTTGAGAGATTGTGGTTTTTCAGCTTGTGTAATTTTGTTTCTTTCTTTATTTTTCCCCACATATCTTTTTTAGGATTCCGAGAGGGGACCATCGAGTCCTTAGCTAGAAATTTTTGGTTTTTCTATCCTACGTCTTATGGTTGTGGCTGCGTCTCTATCACAAACCTTTTCAATGTCTATATAATATTCCAATCCCATCAAGTAGAATTGGTCGAATTTTCAATGTCCTGAAAGAATTGTCTAATTCAGATTGAGGTGCATAGTCAAGATCTCCGTGCCATCAATCAAGTTCTCAATAATGTAGTAGTGGCTACAGAGTGTCATAGATCATCATACACTTCACCTGATGTGGGTGGTTTTACCCTTTGAGAAATTTCTATCATCTTTGGAATTTGATTTTAGGATATCTAGTTGTATACGTTCCTCATGAACAACTCAAATTTCTCATTCCAAGGGGCTCAAAGTCCATTCTGCATCATTTTAGTCATTGTTTTGAAGAAATGGTTAGCTAGAGGTAAGGATTCTTTTATATTTTCTTCTAGTATTCTCATGGAAGTGACCTTATGAACACAATTTTTCATACATTGCATTATGGAATCTATCTTGTCATATATTTGCATAGACAATAATTTATCTAGGGTTAAGGTATTGATCACTATTTTGGTTGTTATTCCCACCTAACACTTGTCCTAAATGTATTCTTTATTTTTGTTCAAATATTAGTTGTATCCAAGTAAACTTTATAAAACCTTAAGGTAAAACTAATGTGATATTGAATCTTAAATAAGTATTTGAACATATGCTTCCACAAAAATTGCTTGACCCTGGAAAACATGTTCACGATAAATACTTGTGTCTATACATATTCATGATTTAATTTCCATTATTAAACTTGTAATTTGAGTTGAGACACTTCTTGATTTAGAGCATGGACCTTTTTTTGTGTTGTCTAGATTTTCTCCTTACACATTGTATCTTTCATTCTTATTTTCAATGACTTCTTGTTTCCTGATCATATCCAGTTTATTTTCAGTTGTCTGGATTTTCAATTTTCTCTTTTCCTGCTTCGGATGCTCCATATTTATTTCATGTCAATGAATTCTTTGTTTAATCCTAATATTTAGATGATAGCATGGGGTGATTTCAGTTTCCTCTTTTCCTTGATTAAATTCACCTTATATGAATACAGTTGACTAGTCATCTTGTCGAGTTTTTTTTTCTTCTCTTACCTCCACTTATGATTGTTTCAACTCCTTTATTCTATCCTCATTCACATTCTTGAGTGCAATCAATGAGGCATTTTCTCTTTTCAAAAACTGCAAATCATCTTGGAGTTGTTGGTATTCTTTCATCACTTAGAGGGTAGCTAGAAAAGCTTGAGTGACATGAGATCTCTCCAGCTCTTTAATCCTTTCATCATTTTCAATTGGTAGTATTAAAATTTCAGTAGATTCCTATATACCCTACACTATTTTGACTACATAATTTGCAACCTTTTATTTTCACCCTCCAAGCCTTTTACCATGGACATCAAAACTGGTTTTTGGCTTTTAGGACTTCAAACGGACTTGTGTACATATTTCAATCAGTTGCATCCTTTACATATTTGTTGTACACTATACTATTTTTTCCTTCATCCGTTGACACCTCATCCTCATGAGGAAATTTGTAGTGTCCACTTCAACTTGTGAATTCCTCCATTCGTTAGGCTACAAGTATTTATATTCTCTATTAAACAGGGGATCCATTATCACTATCTTGAGCTTATTTGTGTTAGGGTAAAACCTGGAGATTGGCTTGGCTTTGACCTACAAGTCTAATGACTCTGTTATAGGGAAAAACTATGGAATTTTTGTTCTTCTATGTTTCTCTCGTTCCAATAATTCAATAGGGATCATGATCTCATTCATATTTCACCCAATAAATATTGATGAAGAACTCATAGTGTTTCCTAATAGTATAACAAACATCACCTTGTTAGGTTCAAAAATATCATGTCTAGGGTTGATGGGATTTTCTCTCTTTTTAGGTTGGGTCTCCTGCAAATGACCACTATCTTGTTGGGAAGTGATTATCTCTTCATCATGATATTTCTCTTCTTTTGGATCCACTACTACTTTAGTTGTTCTATTTATTTTCTTCTATGGTTCGCCCCGAAGGATTTCTTTAGCTTCCTATTTTCAGCATTGGGAGATTGTTTAACTACCTGAATATCATTTTCCATGACTTTATCACTTTCTTCTTCCATAATAGCTTAAATGAGTTAGAGGAGGGGCCTTTAATTCTATGATGGTATTAGTTACATTATCTTATTTTTCTTTAAGAGGATATTGAATAGTAATTGCAACCAATTTACTAGATGTTTTGATTGGCTCATTGGTCATTGCATCTACTGAGTTGTTTATTTCCTTTCATTGGAGCACATTTTTGCTTCATTGGATTCCTCAACATCTTTATGTTGATGATATCTACTCTACTTAGAGAGCTCTTCTTCTAGAATATCTTTAGTTTCCTTGTACTATAGCATTTCCTTTGACTGATTATGTTTCCACCCAAGTCATATCTCAACTTCTTGGATTCTATCTTGACTAAGCCTAGGTGGTACTTCTTCAAGCGTCTTCCCATGATCTACTTAGGTTGATTTCATTTTTTCTTATTCTAACCAACCTTCCTTCGCTCCCAAATCTAATATTTTGGGTTTGTACTCAAGCTGAATAAAATATTTATTGCCTTGGCCCTCCTTCCCTAGACCTTGCTTTGGATCAAATACCATGGATAGCATGATTGGAAATCATTTTTGATACAACTTTACTTATTTGGGAGTTTAGGGGAAACAAAATTCACTCAACGAGAATTCTCCTTATCCCCTAATTATTTATTTATCCCTCGGTACTAGTAAGGGCTCTCCTACTCCTCCTTAAACATTTGACCATGTTTTAGTTCTTTGAATAATCATTAACGTGATATTCCTCATATAATTCATCAAACCTCTTTCCTTTAGGGATAGAAAAATAGGGAGACTTATCCTTTTTTAGATATACCTTCATCCTCCACCAAGCTCTTCTTCTTCTTCATTAATATCATTTTATGCCACATTAGTCATCACATTTTTCTTGTAATGACGCTAGGAATTTCATTTCTTCTTTAGGGACTTGGGATTCTTTTGGAATGTAGAAAGTAAAATAGGGAAGAACCTTAGAGGGATATAGAGTGGGATCATGGAAGTCTTGATCCATCACTTCAACGAGATATTATTACTTTTGAATTATCCTCTGCACCTTTTCAAAGATGTCCTTATCCTCCAAATTCCTTTAGTTCTGGTTTGGATTCATCATCTTGAGGGTTCGAGAAATTTCTTCCTTTCTCTACTCCATTTAACAGATGTGGATCATATTTCCTGTCAATGTCCCACTTCATTTCCATTGTCTTCAAAGATTCTATGACTTCCTTAAGAGCCTTCTTATTATTAATGGCATATCCTCCATAACTATGGGAAAAGGGGCCCTCCCTTTCTTCTTGGATTTAATAAAATGAATTGTGTCCACTTCTATCAGCTACTAGAGACATTAGAGGACAAAATTTCTAGGGGTGAGTAGATTAGGAAGCAAGTGACAGGGGTTTTTAGTTCCATGAAACCTGATCATAGTATAATATTCAGATAAAAACCAATCTCCTTTCCTAATAGCCTTGCCTAGCTATAAGCACATTTTGATCTAATAAGGCATGTGTGCAAGCTCTATCCCGTTGGTCAAAGTAAATGATTTATATGTAAACTAGGACACAAAGCGACTCCAAGTAACCCCTTATTCTTGGTATTTATTTATCCAAGGGATCCAATCATATATCTTATTTGGAGAATTGTCTTTGGTTCTCTAGATACCAAGATTTTCAAAGTGCTAAGATTGGTGGAATAGCAGTAGATATGTAAGATAAGAATAGTATATGAAAACCCTTTTGTCATTGAAATATATTAACTAGGTTTTGATTTGCATGGTCAATTCCCTTGCATATTTGAATTTGGTGTCTTTTGTATGGTGATAAGTGTCAACCATCGGCACCATTCCTTCATCCAAGTCTTTATCTATATATATACCAAATATTACTATAAAAGTGAGGCGGTTTCCTATTTCCAATCTATTATATTTTCAATATTCCATGGTTGAAGAGGAGTTGTGAGATCCTTATGGGAGGGTACTATTCTATTCCATAACTACACTTTCTTTTATTCATTAAGCCATCAATAATAGTTTGTTTAGTCTTCTGGGGAAATAGGTTTTCCAACAAGAGTGGTCCCTAACATTGCAACAATTAAGGCATTTGATATTTCTAAAACGAGGGTTGGACCATCAATAGTATGGATGGAATACATGGTTGAGTTGTAGTTTTTTGCACAAAGATGGAAAATTCAAGAAAAGGAAAAGCTTTAGGAACTAGGTATTGGGATAATTTAAACTTCCATAATTTAGTTGTGACTTCAAAGATGTGCAATTTTCTGTGAGTTTCTCCTATAATTTAATGAGAATATTTTCCCAGGTTAGGTGGGAATACAATGTCCTATTGATCAATGAAATATGAAACATAAAAAGAGGATATGTCTGAGACATCATATTTCTGAGAAAGGGATCAAGCAGAGGTTCCAAAGGAAATAGTCTTTATCTTTGTCATCTCGGGTTGTGCCATTGGGATTAAGGTGAATTCAAGCGGAATAGAGTGTAGTAAGGTAACCATGGAGAAAAATAAAAAATAAATCTTACTTGGAAAATAAGAAATTAAAACAAAGAAAAGGACAAAATATTGGGAAATATACTTACTTGAATCTATCATAAAACAATGCATAAGTTTCCCTGCTCAATAATGTGCATTTGCCGCTCAACTTAATGAATGATTAGGTCGATAGAAGATAGTTCTCCATAGATATCAAATATATGATTTGAAATATAAATAGGAATAAATTGAATCTTATTGGGGATATATGTTGAGTCATAGGATTTAAAGGATCCTTCAATCCTCTTTAATATGACTTCTTATTTTGGATACACCGATGATTTTTTTGAGTTTTCAGTACAAGCAAGCACTAGTGTTACAACATTACCATTCCTGACCAGATTATTTCTTAAAGGAAGGACTCAACTTATTCCATGCAAGTAAGTTACTAACTACAGTGGCAACGAGGGTCCTTCTGCGTGAACGACTTATATTTCTCTGGGAGAATTGCATCTTTCAATTTGTGCCATAAGTGAGAAATGACTTATTGAAATATTATTCCCATAAATTAAGCCTCTGAAGGTTGAGGATTATCTTGATATATCACATGATTCAATATAAGCTATCAATGGGAGGGAATCCTACTTTCTCTCATCACACGCTTGAAATACGCCAATGATCGATATCTTCCTTTGCGAACTTCCTGATCCAATCTAATTCATCTGCAAAAATTCTCTTATTATTTTGAATGCAAGATCCATCACCTCCAACAATATAGATTTTTCCCTGATAAGATGTGTCGTTGTATCTAAGCCATCCATGGGAAACTCCATCCCTTATCTCTATTGCATATCTTGTTATTTCTAACGGTCTAGATCTAATTTGGTAAACTATGTGGTTTTATCTATTTCATTGGTGAGGATAAGTCATTTTTTCCTATGATCCTTTTTCTATTAATATCCCATAGAAAACCTAGATATTTATAAATGATTTCATGTTTTTCCATTGATCCTATTGACCATTAACACTCCACTTCTTCAATTTTTAGATTTTAATCTCCTGCTTCATAAGACTGAAGGGACAAGACAAATTAATAATTAAGGCGTTGATAACTAATAATGGAATAATCACAAGTACATAGAGAGTGACAACATAGCCTCCATTAATAATTATAAGTGATTTCCAATTATAATTGACTCCATCCTAATTTAATTATACAATGAGGCAAAGGGACAAGCTAAACTTTTGGGCAAATGGAACACATGGGGAGTAGTGTTTCACATGATTACATTGTGGAAGTGTGAAAGGAACACTCATTACAATCATGGGACACATGAAAGTATAAGGAAAAGTATAGTTCATGCAATCCTCTCATGTAGTTTAAATATTCCATTTAAATAATCATCAGACAGAGATAATAAAGGATGGGATTGTTGGCCTCTTCATAAAGGTGCCCTTCATAAATCATTCCCCCATGCAAAATACCAGGGTGAATGCAGGCCGATGCAAGTTGGCCTCAAATTTAGTGAATTGGTACACCATAGAGAGATGCAAGCATGACCTCATTATCCATCACCTTATCCATCAACTCCCGCAAGTTAATTAATTAATTCCATGATGGGGAAATCGTTAATGGAAAGGATGGCTAACACGAACTGGATAATAAGCACTATTATATGTATTGGGTAGAAAGATGGAAAGGGTGAAGGGATAATTAGTGCTCAGGAAAATGACAACAAGAGTGGAAGATGGTGTGGAAACCAGGACTACAATTTCATGGAGGAAGTGATGGTCAGGATGACAATGGATATGAAAAGGAGAGGATGCACCAAATGGAGGGGAGAGAGGCTAGAGGAGCACACTCAATGGGAGGAGGATCGAGAGGAAACTATGAAAACAATTAATATTCAAGTACAAGGACTAGCATCCCAGTTATTATCAACCTTGGAGCTTCTCTTTTTTTTTAGCAAAGAGCATGCCAAGAATGTCTTGAGGATGAGTAGTTAGCACTGAGGTCTATAGTTGAAGAGTTGCAATAGAATACAAAACCAAAAGTATCAATGGTGGAATCCTCTCCAGACCCTAACTATAGGATTCCTAATCTCAATTTTCCATAGTTGGAGGATGGAAGGGAGGAGGAAATTTATCCAAACAAAATAAAATTGGAGCAAGGAGGAGAAGCGTCAATGGAACCAGAAGAAGAGGGTGCCATCAAGGAGGAGCAAGTAAAATCAACTCTATGCTAAGTTGATTTTGCATATTTATTTTGGAAATATTCCATAGAGCATAACCAAGCATATGATAATCGTTTTTCTCATATGGAAAATTTAGAAAAACATTAGTTGTATTAGTAGAGAATTATAACTCCTCCGGAATATATTAATTTTGTGATATAAAAAGGTAAATTATCTCTATGCAGTCCTCTACAATTTTCCATCCTTCTTAATACAAAAGTTTTATATTTCTTTTATAAAAAATAGAAGGTTAGAAAATTTTTAGTCCAAGTGTAGATATGTGACTAGGTTATAGTAAGAAAAACTAAATAAAGTAGTGATTTTGACTTGAATTTTAAAGCATTAAGGGTTATGTAAACTACATATTTTTGAATTTCTCGTAACTTTTTAGATGGATATTTGTTATGTGACGTGATTTATTATTTTTTTTAATTTTTAGTTTACTTATAATTGATTTAGAAAGAGTAAAATCATTAATTTGGCTAGATATAACAAAACCTTTAAAGGCATGGTGATACTGATATTTTATCAAACAACATATCCCCCATATTTTGTTGTAAATAACTTCGGTACTCTCAATGCAATTAAGTGACATTTGAGTTCTAAGCATTATCATCTCAAAATTTCAAAAATAAAGAAGAGCTTCTATCCACTTTATCTCACACACTAATTGTCTTCTATATATAGTGACTAATTGAACATTTCAAAATCTCCAATAAAATACATCACACCATGCCACACTAAACAAGATTCTCTGTCAAACATACTAACTTAATAATCCAAAACACATCAAACTAGTTTGTTTTGTGAAGTGAAGAAAATCTTGATTTAGTTTTGTTAATTGTTATTATATTTTTAACGTCTCATCTAATAAAATGTGTAAAATCAAGAAAGCAATGTCAATGATATGATTATTTCAATATATTAAAAGTGAGGTTCTTTATATTATAAGTGGATTTTTAGAGTAACAGTCTTACTCATATAAAAAAATGAATTATAAGTGTTAAAATATTCACTTACTATATTTAAATTTCTCGTAAATTTCAATGTTTCATATAATTAAATTTAAATAAAGTTATACTACGCCTTACTTTCAATTCCATATTTAAATTTACTTTAACTATAAATAATAAATTGATCAAAACCCTAGCAATGGATACCACAACACTTTCTTCTACATCTCTGCCTCGGTCTCTATCTGCTTTCAAGTTGTCTCGATCAGGCCAAGTCCCTAATGATCATCACAACTTTTTTTTCTCTTTCAATGCTTTGGAGTAGAATGGCTCCATTCTCTCACCTAGTATCTAGCTTCAAGGGGGTCGCGGTTTATATTCTTGCACACCACGAGTGGATTTCTTCTAGAGAAGACTACCCCAAGGATTTCCTTGGATGTACCTTCCTTATGCTCTCAACACAATGGGGGTTTTATTTTTTAGTTCCCCCATGATCATATTCCCTCTCAAGATTTCTCCATATAATTTATGAGATATATCTCTAGTTATCTTTTTGTTTTAGGGTTAAGGTTTCAAATGAAATATCTTCCCTTAAATCTGAGATCCATAAGATTGAAAGAATACCCTCTTTTTTTCAAAAGTCATTCTTCAAGGGAGGGTTCTACCAGATGATCTCTCTTTCCACGAATACGATATTGGGAAGGACTCCATGATTTTATTAGTTTTAGGTTTTCTTGGTGGAGCCATCATTTCCAGGGATCCATCATCTTCCCATTCGCATCACTTTTTTGATGCAGTCAAATCTAAGCATGTGAAGTCATAACTACCCTCTATGGCTTTCGGCCATTCCTTTATAGTGGAGAAATACAAAGGAATACCATAGATATATATGATTGTTCCTTTGGTTTGTGCTCAGGAATATCTTTTCAAAAAACATTCTCTAATATGTCAATTCAATGGCCTTTGGTCTTTTGTATCTGCATTCAAGGAATGTTTAAATCACTCTTGGACCCCCAACTATGACCTACTCCTTTGCTCCAAGGGTTTATTCATTGTTTAATTTCAATAGGAAAAGGATCATTAAAAACTCATAGGTGATAGACCTTGGTTCTGGGGAAGTGTGAGCTTATCCTTACAACCATGGTTTCTAGGATTCGATCCTTCAACCATGACATCCATGACTACTCCATTTTGGGTGCATTTCCTAAATTTCCCATCCCATTTCTAGATTGTGGATATCTTGGATGCAATCGGGAATTCCCTAGTTCATTTTATCAAGATTGATTAAGATCATATTGATAAGTACATTTACACCTTCACTCACATTTGTCTTGAGTTGGATCTAAGTAAAGGGTTACCGAACATGATTCTTCTCAAGTGGGAAGACTCTCCTTTCTAGTATATGATTGATTATGAGAATACCACCTTCCGTTGTAGAGCTTGTCAACAAACGGGTCACCTGAAAGAAGTCTACCCTTCCCTCCATCATTCGGATGTGCCTACAACTTCAAAGAAAAAACCTATAGGATGGAAAGATATAAATAGTAGCTCAAAGACTCCCCCCCCCCCCATAGATTCAAAGAAAACTCGAAACACCTCCTCATAATAGCCATCTCCTTCCACTTTAGATCATCCCTCCTTGACTGCAGATATTCAAGACACAACCATGGTCTTGGTTCACCTTCTAGGTGGGTAGAAATGCCCCCATGAATCTGATAACTCAGATAATGATTAGGATCCAGCAGCTCCTCCTAACCTTATAGATTGTGTTCCTTCCAGGAATTTATCTATTGTTATGAAGAATTCAGTTGATGGAAACTCTTTAGGTTGGATTGATGTTAATAAAAAAGGGGGGGAAATGGGGAAAAAGAGAGTTGTTAAAGTCCACTGATTGATGAAACTTGTTCTTTTTTAGTCAGGTGTTCTCATATTATGGCTTCTTTATTTATTAGGTTGGTCCCTATTCCTGTCTCTTGACAGGTTGATTTTGTTCTCCCACGTCATTGTCTATTTGTTTCAAGCAATGTGTGGGGCTTGTCTCTATTATTTGTTTTAGGAAATATGTGGGTATTGCCTTTGCTATTTGTTTCAAGAAATGTGTGAGGCTTGTCTTTGTACCATATGTTTTTTCTTTTGGTAAAATAAGTTTTTTTCCACTACTTACAAAAATTTATAAATAATAAATTATTTATATTTTTAAATAAAAAATAATGAAATTCACATTTTCACGGTCTTGTTTAAAAATTGTATTTTATAAAAGGATATGAAATTCACACTATATCGTTTATGTCCTTGAGTTTGCTTTCCAAATTTTGATAGTTGGTTCTTTAATACTTCTCTTTCTTCCATGTTCATAGATGACCCCTAAAGAGGTTTTGTAGCTGTAGAATGTTTTGTGTTATGCCTTGGTTCATGGATGATTCAAACTTGGATTGAGGTAGTTCGGGTATCTATCAATTGTATTGTGTTATGCCTTGGTTCATGGATGATTCAAACTTGGATTGAGGTAGTTCGAGTATCTATCAATTGTAAAAGGTTTATTCATCATGGAGTTCACCACTTGGATGGATAGGGAACACATTGCTAATAGAGGACCCTAGTCCATGTATTTCCATGACCTCTAACCTGTGAGAAAATTTTGTGAAAAACTTGATGAAATACTGAAGAGAGGGCAAGACTGCATTGGATAACTGATTTTTCTTGACATTTCGAGCCTCATAGTAGGGATCATGCTCAAGAGATAAGTGTCTCAATATCTAGGTTAAGAGAATAACAATGGCTTTATAGAATTTCATAATCCTACTTGGAAGAAAGATGGACAATAAAAATTGCTTGTTTAAGGTCAAACACTTTATGGTATTAATTAATAATTATTCTAAAAATTTATCAAACCTAACCCTAAATTTTCTAAATGAAAACTAACCTTATATTTTATTATTAAAATAACCATAAGCATTATAAAATAACCCTAACAACTAAAAGGACAATTTTGAAATATTATGGCTTAAGATAGCTAAGCCTAAGATTTTATAATAACCTAAATTCTAAATGTTCTAAAGTATATTAATATTAACAATTTGATTAAAATATTAACCTAAACAATTATTTAATCTAACATTATGCTAGACTAAAAAGTTACCTTATACTTAAAAGTTATAAATCCATGAAATAATATACTAATCTAAATAATTAAATGGAAAACTAAATTATTCTCCAAACTAAATTAAACCTAACGGTAACACCCTGGTTTTGACCCCATGGTATTAAATTGCATATGATGTAAATAGCGGTAATAAACCGTGGTGTGGAGCTCACGGAAAAGGCCCCACCATGGATTTAGTATTTTATGCTTCAGCAATTAAAATCTATGCCGATGGTTTATGTGCTAGTCGGGCACAATATGGTTTGAGACATCATATAAAAATACCACAACTAGCTATGCATCACAACGTTAAAGAGATGGGGAAATGATTTCACAAGGAATATGAAGGGGGAAATAATTAAACCCTTGAGGCAATGGGGAAAAGCCAAATTTCAAGGGAAAACCCATAAGTTGTCAACTACCCATTTTTTCCTTTTGTGCCCAGTCATCTAGAAGTGGTGGAAGAAGTTATTTCCTTGGGATGGGAAAGGTATGGAGGTCAAATTCGAATTTGGGAAGCCATCCATTTTTGGAAAAAGTGTTTTTGACCTCTTGGGCAAGTAAATGCTTGGAAATGCATGCCCAAGCTATTATTCACCCATATCTTGCATTTCTCACCCATTCTCATTCATGTTGGGATCTCTCATGTAGCTAAAGCTTGCTGAGCCCTCTCCCTCATGATTTGTTGTTGTTTCTTCATTTCTCCATGCCCAGAATTCGTTTTCTTTCTTGTTGGGAGAATGGGAAGAAAGGGGCCATGATTTTGGGGTTTAAGGAGGCCATTTTTTCCTTTGTGAGCAAGCTGGGAGCTTCCCCCACATTTTTCTGCAGTTTCCCATTTTTCTCCGTGGCTGGGAAGTCATTTTTGTGTTTCTTAACGAATGGGAGAAGAGACCCACGATTTTGGGGGTTTTGAGAGGATGTTTTCCTTTCCTCGCGCAACTGAGCTTGATAGGAATTTTTTGCGTCATTATTTCTGTTGTTTCCTCATTGTTCCACACCCATTTGTGGGTAAATGGAGGTTGTTTTTGCTCCTGCTATGACCATAAACGTTTTCTGAGTTCAGATGTATGATTTTGTGGGTTTATGGTGGTTGAGTTAGTCCTATATTGCCCAAGAATGATTTCAGGAGTCAATTTGCTCCTCTAGGTTATTTTTCCCCGTCTTTCATTTTTGTTTGTGGTTCCCAGGACGTTTTGTCCTTACCCAGCAATTGTATTTTGCTGTGAGGTGCATCTTGGAGTTTCCTTGGTTGAGTAAGTCCAAGGAACCCATCTGTTAGATGGTTGAGTGTGTTTGATGTGAAAGTTGGCTTAGCTGAGTAAGTCCAAGCACCCCATGTTATGGCTTATTTCCTTAGTAGCCATGAAACCTAATTGTTTATTGGTCGAGCTTAACAGTCTTCGAAACCCAACGGTGTGTTGGCTTGGTTGTGGGTGTATGGTCTTGCTGTGTGTAAGCTTGTTACTCCCTAGTTCATTATGGAAATCATGCCCAGCTCAAGGGTGGCAGTGATGCTTAGATATTGATGAGCAAATTGTCCTATGGTTGGGTGGAACGTTGCAATGACATAGCTAGTTGCGGGCCAGCTCAATTACAAGATAAGTATTCACTTGTATTTCTCTTGCGTATTTACCTCTGCAACTGTATTTGGTTATTTATGAATTATGAACATGTTGAATACTTGAATGGATGATTTTCTTCCATTGTGTATATACATTTTTTATGCATCTATGTATGTTTTAATTCAATGCATTTTATGTTTATGTTCATGGGGCTAGATTGTCATTTGATAGCAGGAACAGCTTAGGTCGCGTCCTCTCCATCACCGGGATGACGGGAGGGGACATGACAGTGTGGAATTAGAGCACTGGTTGCAACATTGGGCCTCAATGGGCCAGTATGAATAGTTGACAAAGGCTAAATCACCCTTTTTGGTTAGCAGAAAAAGCAGCAGACAGAGAAATTTCCAGAAATTTCTCTAAGTGTTGAAAATTTTCTATGTCGGCTCAATTTTTTGAGTTCCATTGATACTTGTTGGCTTAACTGGTTGAGTTGCAACAATGGCGTCATCAAGAAATGTTGGGTTGATATGATGTTGGAGAAAATTTTCTAGGAATTTGTTTAAGTGTTGAAGTTTCAGTGTCGGGTGGAGTGGTTGAGTTGAGCCAACGAAGGGAAAGACCTAAAATTTTTCTAAGTGTTTGCATGTCGGCTTAGTTGTCTGAGTTTCCATCGATTCATGTTGGCTGAACAACCTGAGTTGCATCAATGGCATCAACACGAAAGGATGAGTTGAATCGATACATTTCGGCTGGTTCGGCTAGTTCGACTGAGTTTCACCGATAAGATTGCAGCAGTTGTGTTGGGATTCAAGGCCAAGATGAGCCAATGAGTAAGAGGAAGGAAGAAAATTTTGAAAATTGATCTAAGCATTGGAACCTTCATGTCGACAGAAAAGTGTTACTTTTGTTGATACATCGATTGTATTGGCTGAGTTCTACCGACACACATAGGAGGGAATTGGCGAGTTTCGTCGACGGTAGAGAAAGGGCATGAAATTTTCAAAAAATTTCTAAGTATGGACAGGTCTAGAAAACTTGGGGAGTTTTGTCGATGCATGTCAGATGAATTCAGTAATTTTTGTCGATATGTATCGGGTGGAAAAATGGAGTCTTGTTGATATGTGTCGAGTAGAAAATTGGAGTTTTGTCGATGATAAGAAGAAATAAGAACAAAAAATTGAAAATTTGTCTCTAAGTGTCGATAATCCCATATCGGCAAGAAAAGATGAGTTTTTTCGATACATGTCGGGTGAGCTCAGTGAGTTTTGCCGACACGTCGGAAATGTTTTGTGAGTTTTACCGATCAAAAGAAAAGGGAAAGTTGTCAATGTGTCAAAAGAAAAATTGGAGTTTTTCCAACACATAAGGAGCAAAGCCAAATTTTTTCCAATCGAAAGGAAATGACAAGTTTTTCCGACATGTCGGAAGGAAAAGGTGAGTTTAGCCGATATGTCGAAAAACTTTGGTTAGTTTTCGAATAGAGGAGAAACCGAAAATTTGTCGAAACAGAGAATTTAAGCTTGTTTCTCAGTAGGATCTGTAGGTCCCAGAAAAGTGAAAAATGGAAATGAAGTTATGCGCCAGATTGCATGAAAATGAAATATTTAAAAATAAATGAGGACGTTTCCCTTGACCTGCCCTGCAATGGAGCAGGGAAGCCACAAGGGGGAATCCCCCTTGACCCCCATCATCCCCGTGAGACAGTCGTTGTTACGAAAGAAAAGGATATGCTATTTCCAAATGCAAGTAAAAAATTTATAATTCCTAAGAATCTTGTGCAACTAACAATGGTGTTCCTGAACAAGATTTTGCAGAGTTGCAAGGAAGAAAATAAAAAGGGTGGTCAAGGCTCTGGTAGAGAAAAACTAGTTGACTACATCCATACTGCAAATTTTTCAAACCTCCAAAGGAAGATAAAATCTGGGCATCAGTTAGCAGAGATAGAAGGGAGTATGAGAAATTTCCACAAGAAGGATGCGAATCTTGACCCAAGGAAGAAATGTTTCAAACCCTCTCACCTCCTAGAGCAGCAAAGGCGGCCATCACGAGCTATGATTAAGCCAACCAGAGTGATGAGGGAAAGGTACAAGAACCCACTCAAGTGTTGAGGATGTGGAGGATACCATCTGATTAAGTCCTATCCACATCGAAGTGTGAATGAAGGTCAAGTCCCCAGTACCCAAGAAGATGAAGATGTGGGTCAGGAAGAAAGGACCATTCCTAAAATTTATGCATTGTTAGAAGACCATCAGGAAAATCATAACTCAACTGTGGTGGAAATTGAGGGTGATATTATTGAGTAGACTATTTTTTCTTTGATTAACCCTGGATCCACTCACTGCTATATCACCCTTGGACTCGTTAATGTGTGCTCTTTGAATTAGTCAAAGTATAGAAGATCATGGTTAGTTTGACTAGCCACTAGAACCAAGAAGAAATTCAGTGAGGTGGTAAATAAATGCTCATTAATCATGGATGGGTTAGTCACATGTGTAGATATGAATGTTCTGCCACTTGGATCCTTGGAAGCACATAGAGAAAATCTTGATTGTTATTACAATACTTTTGAGTGCTTGGATGAAGAAGGAAACCTAAAGGTTGTGAAAGAAATTCCAAAAGTGATATCCAGTTGGCATATTTCAGCAATACATCTGAAGAAGTTCTATGGGAAGGTTGCAGAGTGTATGCAGCTCATGTTTTGGTGGTAGAAGCTAATGAGACCCCTAGGTTGGAGGACTTTCATGTGTTGCAGGAATTCAGGAATGTTTTTCTTGGTGAAATTCCAGGGTTTCCTCCAAGGAGGGACATTGATTTCACAATTTATCTTGTGCTAGGACCAACACCAATGTCCAAGACACCCTACAGGGAGAGTACACCAAAACTTCTAGAGCTGAAGATGCAGCTGCAAGAGTTGGGGGGAAAGAAGTATATCATGCAAAGTGTGTCCCCATGGGGAGCACCAGTTCTGTTCTAGAAAGAGAAAGATGATACACTATGGTTGTGTATTGGTTACAGGAAGTTGAACAAAGTCATTTCGAAGAACAAGTATCCTTTTCCTAGGATTGATGACCTCTTTGATCAAATGAGAAGAGAAAAAGTGTTTTCCAAGATTGAATTAAGATCTAGTTACCAGCAGGTAAGGATCAAGGATGAAGATATACATAAGACAACCTTCAGAACAAGGTATAGACCTTATGAGTTTGTAGTGGTACCATTTGGTTTCACAAATGCACCAGCTACATTCATGTGCCTCATGAATAATGTTTTAAGTAATTTTTGGACAGGTTATTTCTTGTTCTCGTTGATGGAATTCTTATTTATTCTATGAGGAAGAACATGTGGAACATTTTATCCTCACTTGAAATTGCTCAGGAAGCATAAGTTGTATGCAAGGTTGAGAAACTATGACTTCTATGAAGATAGAATTCATTATTTGGGCCACATTATCTCAGATAAAGGAATATATGTACCCTAAAAATATTAAGGCCATGATGAGTTGGCCTGCTCCAAGAAAGTTAATAGATGTAAGATCTTTTGTGGGACTTGCCGAACATTGTTGGAAGTTCATTGAAGGATATTCTGTAGGAAAAGTTAAGTGTACGTATAGGCTCAGGAAGCCTGCATGTGAACTTGTAGTTCCATGAGGAAATGGCCCTTGTGTGTATGGGAATACATATGAGGACTTCCTGAAGACTCAGGTAGAATGACCTAAGCAGAGAAGTATGGTTGTACCCAATGAAACCTAGGGCACGAAGGTGCCATGTGCCATGAGAAGGATCTCATGACTGAGAACAAATTTTGAAACTTTAGAGTGCAAGTTTTTTTGTTTATTATGGGAGACTTTGATCTCCTATGATGGTTTTGAATAATGCTAACAATGGATATGCTTGTCTTGCATTTCTTGATGTCTAAATTTTCTTGTTGCTAACTGTGACAGTTTGGCTGATTTAAAATTGTGTCAAGATAACATGTTGTATGTGGATGTGACATGTCCATGTTTTGGGCAGCATGTGTAAGGGATAAGTACTCCCACTTTCAAAATCCAAACAATATGAGGATGGACTCATGGTTGCAAAAATCTGATTTTCTGCAGGAAGCAAAATCGTGAACTTGTATTTTTATTTAACTATCAATGTTATTGATTGTTTGATATTTGGGAAATCATGTATGCATGAAATAGATTTGAGAATATATGATTGAATTTTTATTTATGATGACATCCCATATGAACTACATTCTTGTATGTAACGTAGGTGAGATGATGAAAATATGTACTCGGTGTACATGGATCCTCGGAAGGATGTACTAGGTGTACATAACTTCTTGGAGGGATGTGTTTGGAATAGGTTTGAATACCTATGATTGAAATTTTATGATGACATATGATGTGAATTGCATGCAAGTGTGTAACGCAGGTGATACGATGAAAACATGTACATGGGGTACATGGCTCCTCTGCAAGGATGTACTTGGGTACGTATCTTCTCCCCCTACCAACTAGGGATGCCCATGGTGTAGGAAATTCAGTTAGACTTCTTTCCCCACACATTCACGCTATAAGGGGTCTCTCACAAAAGTGGGGGATCCGTGAATAGAATAACCCCTAGGTATTATGATGTCTGGAAAGGAAGCGTCGCACCTGAGCATTGGTAATCACTTAGAGAAGGTACTAGGTCCTTAAGCCAGAGTTGTCATTAAGCACCCAAGGAGTTGTTAGGCTCTAAAGTGGGGCTGACAAGATCTCGGTTGAGAGATTCTATACAGATAAGTATTGGATTGCTTGGAAAATCCTGGTTGATTTTCTGTAATTAGACATGTGCATAATGATTCATCTAAGATTTTGAGAATATTATTAAGAAATAAATCCTGCAAAAATGAATATGACATGTGAATTAATCTGTTAAAGGTTCCTAGAAAGGAAGCGCCTAAGCATTGGTGATCACTAGAAGAAGTGTTAGGCCCGTAATCTAGAGATACCATTGAGCACCCAAGGAGGTGTTAGGCTCTGAAGTGGAGCTGACCAGATCTCGGTTGAGAGATGCTATACAGATAAGTACTTAGTTTACTTATCAAAATTTTGTTGTTGTTGATTTTCTGTAAAAATACATGAGCATATGATGCCACCATGGTTTTGAAAATATTGTTATAGATTACATTCTATAGGAATGAATCTGACATATGAATTAAATTCATTGTGGTGTTTGGAAAGGAAGCACCTGAGCTTGGTAAGAACCTAGAGGAGGTACAGGATCGTGAGCAGAACTGCCATTGAAGAAACTGAAGAGTTTTTGGGCTCAAGAAGGGAGTTTCCAAACCTCAGTTGAGGGGTATTTTCAAGTGATCTGAGGCTTGCAGAAATTGGGATACCTTTTAATGCAGACTCGAGTGTGGGGTGTGGCAGGGTTGTGAGTGTGATGGTTGTATAAAGCCAAGTTGGATACCTGTGGAACCAAAAGGAGATACTTATGCATATAAGTATTTGGTTCACTTGACAACTTCTTGTTGATTTTATGTCAATATACATGTGTATGTGATTCATCTATGATTTTGGAAAATATTGTGATTACTAACATGGGAATTGACTCATTTCTTGGGGCTTGAGCATAGGTATTGTTGGTTTCCAAAGACATTGGAAATGTTACAAGCTAAGGAGAAGGATTCTACAAGACCCAGAAAAATATTATGCAGTGTGTATTGATGCATGCAATCAAGGACTTGGAGGAGTCCGTATGCAAGAAAACCATGAAGTGGAACCAAGCAGAAGTTCCAGATCATACCATTGGATAGGTAAAGGTGCAGAGGAAGCACCATGGTCCTGATATGGCTACATGGGAGCTGGAGGATGTCATGTGATTGGAACACCCATTTTTTGGTTCAATTTTCTAGAGAACTGAGGGCGGTGCTAATGTATCATTTTGTTAAATTTTGTAAAGCACTAAGGTCAGTGCTATTGAAGGGGGAGGGGAATGTAACACCCCAGTTTTGACCCCGTGGTATTGAATTACATATGATATAAATAGAGTTAATAAATCGTGGTGTGGAGCTCAAGGAAAATCCCCCACCATGGAAGTCCATATTTTATGTTTCGGAAATTAAAATCTATGTCGATGGTTTATGTGCTAGCCAGGAACAATATGGTTTGAGACATCATGTTAAAATGCAAATTAATAAAAATACCACAACTAGCTATGCGCCGCAATGTTAAAGAGACAGGGGCATGATTTCACGAGCAATAGGGAGGGGGAATAATCAAACCCTTGAGCCAATGGGGAAAAGCCAAATTTCAAGGGAAAACCCATAAGTTGTCAACTACCCATTTTTTTCTTTTTGTGCCCAGTCATCTATAAGTGGTGGAAGAAGTTATTTCCTTAGGATGGGAAAGGTATGGAGATCAAATTCAAATTTGGGAAGCCACCCATTTTTGGAAAACGTGTTTTTGACCTATTGGGAAAGTAAATGCTTGGAAATGCATGCCCAATCTAGTGTTCACCCATATCTTTCATTCCTCACCCTTTCTCATTCACGTTGGGATCTCTCACGTAGCTGAAGCTTGTTGAGCTCTCTCCCTCATGATTTGTTGTTGTTTCTTCATTTCTCCATGCCTAGAATTTGTTTTCTATGTTGTTGGGTGAATGAGAAGAAAGGGGCCACTATTTTGGGGTTTAAGGAGGCCTTTTTTTACCCTGTCAGCAAGCTGGGAGCTTCCCCCACTGTTTTATGTAGTTTCCCATTTTTCTCGATGGATGGGAATTCCTTTTTGTGTTGCTCAGCGAATGGGAGAAGAGACCCACGATTTTGGGGGTTTTAAGAGGATGTTTCCTTTCCTCATCCATCTGATCTTGATGGGAATTTTTTCCCTCATGATTTCTATTATTTCCTCATTGTTCCACACCCAAAAATACATTTGTGTGTTGCTTATTGGTTAGAAAGCCAAGCTTTCCCGATTTGTGGGTGAATGGAGGTCATTTTTGCTCCTGATATGCCTAGAAACTTTTTTTGAGTTCAGATGTATGATTTTAGGGGTTTATGGTGGTTGAGTTAGTCCCATATTTCCCAAAAATTATTTCGTGAGTCAATTTTCTCCCCTAGGTTATTTTTCCCCGTCTGCTATTTATGTTTGTGTTTCTCAGGATTTTTTGTCCTTACCCAACAATTGTATTTTGTTGTGAGGTGCATCCTGGAGTTTCCTTGGTTGAGTAATTCCAAGGAACCCATCTGTTAGATGGTTGACTGTGTTTGATGTGAATTTTGGCTTGTATGAGTGAGTCTAAAGACCCCATGTTATGGTTATTTCCTTACTATTTGTGAAACCCAATTGCTTATTGGTCGAGATTAACAATCTCTGAAACCCAACGGTGTGTTGGCTTGACTGTGGGTGTATGGAATTGTTGTGTGTAAGCCTGTTACTCCCTATTTCCTTGTGGAAATCATGCCCAGCTCAGGGGTGGTAGTGATGCTGAGAGATAGATGAGCACATTGGCCTATGTTTGGGTGGAACATTGCAGTGACATAGCTAGTTGTGGGCCAGCTCAATCACAAGATAATTATTCACTTGTATTTCTCTTGCATATTTACCTCTACAACTGTATTTGTTGATTTATGAATTATGAACATGTTGAATTCTTAAATGGATTATTTGCTTCTACTGTATAGTTACATTTTTTATATATCTGTGTATGTTTTAATTCAATGCATTTTATGTTTATGTTCAAGGGACTAGATTGTCATTTGATAGAAGGAACAACTTAGGTTGTGTCCTCTCCATCGTCTGGGTGAGGGGAGGGGACATGACACTAACAATTTATAAAACCCCCACCTTAGCTTTCAATATCCCTACACTAAATTAAGAGTTCATTAACAAATTAACCCTACCTTTTTTTACTAATTCTAAAATATATTTTTGTTTGAATGTTTATGAATAAGATAACCCTTAATTAGCTAAGGGCTAGTTTATTAAGGTGATTTTTACTTAATGAGATAACCCTATATATTTCAATAGCACTAAAAGATATTTTCTTTGATTTATAATAACAAGTTGACCTAAATTATAAATAAGCCTAAATTTTTTAACTTACTAGCTAAAGGTAACTAAGACAACTTAAATTAATACTAAAGGCTTGGGATTTTCTACATTTACACTATTCAAGTCAGTCACTTCATTGGGTTATCATTATTACTCTTAAGGAAGTGAATGATAGAAACCACCATTCACCTAATTTAAGGCCATTGTCTTTGTTTAGATTCAATGGAACCTTTTCTCTCTCAATAGCCTCTCGTATCTCTCTTGATGTATAGTAATACTCCTTCAAAATCAATTTGGCATCCTTAATACAAATATGGTGGTTAAAGTTATGGGCATGGTCAGTTAGGGTTGATTTCTATGATGATCATGAAGTAAATCTATGCATTGTTCTTTAAGTATGGATTGAATAGAGCATCTTGTTTCACCAATATAGGTTTTCCCACGTGAACATGGAATATTGTATACACCATTTTGTTTTATTGCTTCCATCAAATATTTTGAGGAATCCAACATTCTCCCAACATATTTTGGTGGAGATAAATTAACCCTAATTTCATTATTTTTAAGGACCTTAGCCAATACATATGTTGTCCTTTTAATATAAGGAAGGGTAATCTTATCTCCACTAATGTCCTTGTTATATTTCTGAGGTATTCTACAAGATTTTTGGATGACATTCATTATTTGTTTCTCATTATATCCATTTATTCTGAAAAAATTGAACATGTGGTATATTTATTGCTCAAGGTGGTCTTCATCCAAGACCCTCGTAACACGGGTTACAAGAGTGTTTAATACCCCAATTTCTTTGTACAGGAAAATGGTGAGAGTCGTTGTGTAAGTATCTTTCTGTATGGGTTTTATTCCTATAATATTGATGAGATAAGGACCCATTGCTCGTCATGAAAAAATTGATGAAATACCCACAATTTGCATTCCATTTATAGGTTTGTCTTATATCCATCTTTAGCTATTTTTTGCACATATAAGTTATAATGGATACTATCACGAAAATCTAACACACATGCAACTTTTCACAATTTTCAAGGTAAAGCATCATCAACATAAATCATGCATCCAACCAAACACATATTCACAAGACCTAGAGAGCAGCATGAGTCCCAAAATTCCCCCAAAGCAATCAAAATATTCTACCGCGTGGCTAATCATATGTTTATACATGTGACACTATCTATTACCAATGCAATTCCTGCACGACATCATGGATTTCCCTTCTATATCCGTGGAATATCTATGCAACTAACAAAAATAATGGGATTTCACCCACTAGTGGCACATTAAAGGTTCATGAAAGCCCCATTACCTCCATGGATTTGAATTTTGGCTCTTCACACACTTGATTTCCTTAAATGACCTCTATTGTGTATCTTGGAGACACGTTATGGATTTTTGGGTTCACATTGGGATCTTTTTATTTCTTGGCCATCTCTTGGCCTATAAAATAAATCCATGGGCATGCTAATTGTAAGATAAAATTTAGGGCAAGGTTATTCTACTGGAATTGTGCTTGAGATCCCTTATAGCTCACCATCTCCCTCTTGTCTAGCATTCACCAAGCTCCCTTTCTCCCTTCCTCCAAGTGGAAAGTGTTGTCCTCATTTGTTCTTCAAGCTATTTGACATCTAGTGTTGACTAAATAAACCTCCCTTTGGAGGATTGTTTCTGTACATTTGGAGCTCACATATCCAAGGTGTTGTATATGCTTGACCATTTGGAAATATAAGAAATGGTTTTGGATCTATTGGTTGTTGGAGTTTGTATTTCTTATCCCCTTTGCATTTTGTTTAATTTTGTTCTTATTTTCTTTGTTTTTTTTATTTCAACTAACAATCATTTGTAGAATCACTTGGAGCACTCATCAACCACCTAAGAGGCACCTAATACTGAGGCATTGTTGCAGCCTTCAAGGCCTTCCCTCTAACCAAGTGGGAAAAAATCACTCTTATGCAATCTTTTCCACAACATAGTTATGGTGACTCCACGTTATTTTAGTTCATTTATCTTTCATTATATTGTTATTTGTGAAGCGGTTAATTTCTATTGTTTTATGATTTGCGGGTGAAGAGGTATATCCCTTTCATCCCAAGAATTTGTCCCTCATTTGGTCGGCTTACCCATTTTATCAAACACTTGGATCTCAACGTCTCGACCATGCTGATAGCAAAACATCTTTCAGTAGTATCATGAAACCATGACATATAATCAGACCCCTGCCCACACAGGTGTCTGTATCATGAAACCATGACCCGTATTACATTGTAACCATGCTACACAACACTAGTGGGTCATTCTGTCGTGCGACAACACATTTGTTATTTGTTTTCCTGTGCTGCTATCATTTATTTTCATTTTATCTATTTCAACAAAAAATTTGCAACCCCATTGCTGATTACTACTAAACTAGGAATAATTTAACTTGCAATAATTACATGTTTCTTTAGTAATTAGACTTCCTAGACTAATATTAGGAAGTAAATGGGTCATCCCTCAAAATATACTTAGGTAACCACCCTTGAGGATTTCAACGGGCCTCATTGATGTCCCTAGTATTAAAGAGTTCTTATATTTCTTTGATTACTTAAACATGATTATTTCAAATAGTGTAAAATCTACTTTTTGCACACAAGAAAGGACCAAAGGGCTCTCCTCTCCCAAAGTATGATCTTCGCCTCGCATTTCATACGATCTTGGTGAATCAGAAATGGAATTGAAGTGTGAAACAAATCCTTTTGAACACCTAAAATTTGTTTCCTTTTGCAGTCATCATTAAAATATTTAGATCTCAAGTTAAAGATTAATCCATCTCATTTTGTTTTGAGCACTTTAGTTAATTGCAATCAATACATTTTTCTTAGATCATATGTGATTGTCCACTTGCACACATTAAGGGACCTAAAATATATTCCAACCCTAGTATGCTCTTCACATTGCATTGCATACAATATTGGTGAATCAGAAAGGAAGGAAATTATGAAATACCTGCCTTACACACCTTAACTCAATCAAAACCCATAAAATCAACCATTGTAAATGCTAACAAACTAAAATCCTACATAGGAGTTCACAAAAAAACATTTTAGTTTGGTAGGATTGATTGGGTCTCGGCATCCAAGCAACACCCACACATCTAGTTTCATTAGGCATTATTTTTTAAACCTAGCATTGATGTATTTTAGGGTTCTATCAAATATTTCTATAAGAAAGTGTTAAAAGAAATATTCGGTCAGATAATGTTGTTACCAAGGAAGTGAAGACCAAGGTATAATTTCCCTTCTCTCACCTACAAGTCACTAAGCTCGTTGTTGGGATACAAAACTATACCATGCAGGTATTACCATTGATCCACACTTGATGCAAGGTGACTCAGTGCACAAATTTAGGGCAACACCAAGGAGCATTTGTGAGTGCAAGTGACTCTCAAAGTTAGCTATTTCCATTGCGAGGTGTTTCCAAGTCTTGTTTATTGGAACATTAGCCACATCGTTGGTATAAATTTCTATTTGTTACCTTCACTAGTTGGTTATTGTGTGGATCCCATTATCGCCAACAATTGTGCTTTTCGAAAGCACTGTTACATTTGAGAGGAAGAATGTTAATTATTTTACAGAATTTACACTTGTTTTTATTTCTAAATACAAGTTCACTTAACTCATAATCTAAAATTAACCTAAATGTGGACACCTTTGCACTAATCCCTCTTTGAACATATCAGTCACTTATTTCACTATTTTACATTTGCTGTGGTTAGCATATTTTTTCATTTGTTCATTTTTGTTTACCACCCATCATTATCACTTTGTCACTAGAATTCCACCATAGAGGAACAACCCCCCCCCCCCTAAGGTAGTCTTGCAGACTGTGTGGCCTATCCCCTCTCTCTGGGGGTGTTTTCTCATTCTCTCCATGTGGTAAAGAAGGGACATCACCTAGTTAAGGCCACTCCTAGACCACATTGATTGGATCCTCTAGAAGAGGACATACCTTTCTTGACTAATTACCTTCCCTCCGAGAGAGTTTGGACCCTTTTTCCTCCTCCTCTTATAGAAGAGGATCACCTTTGTTCACTCCCCCTATAAGGAATACCCCACATTCTTCCCCCTTATGGGAAGATTCCACACAAATTATTCATCTTCTCATAGAAGACAAATATCACCTCCACTTATTCCAAGTTATCCTCCTCATGGAAACAACACATAGAATACAATGGTGACCCCTAACCCAAACCTCCCATTTATGGCAAGTTTAAATCTCCCTGATTTGGAAAAATTGTTCAATGATCCCATTGATCATGACACAAACTAGCCCTATATTCCTCAAAATATCCCCTCGTACATCCCTAATTTCGAAGGGAATGAAGGAGATGATCCTACCAACCATATCATGCCATTCCATATGTGGTGTTTCTCAAAATAGCATAGTGGTAGATTTGATGAGGGTTCACCTCTTCCCAATAACTCTCATTGGTATGGATGCAAAGTGGTATGTGAACCTCAGTAGGGCCTCTCATGCCACTTTTGAGACAATATCCATGGAATTCCTCTCCCACTTTTAGTTACCAATACAACATGAACTAGGCCTCAAAATTCTCACATAAATTTTGACAAAATACTGCGATACATATCACAAACCATATCCATGAGTGGCGTCATCACTGCACTTTGTGCAAAATTGAGATTCAACCTCAATTCCTTTTGGATTAGTTTATAAAATATCTCCAACCATCTACTGCAAAGAATGTGGCTACCTCAATGCCCCAAAATGAGGAATAATCAATTCTCAAATCCCAGCACCTTGATCTCATCTATGCCTAGTCAAGGTATTTATACACCATACTATCAGATGTCCCTTGGAATCAATCATTAGATCTTCCCATTGCAGGGACGTCACATTCTGTAGATGGGATTGTTGGGTCCATTCCCCCCCATGGTAAAGTTCCCCCACAACCAACCGTTTGCACCAACCCCATTGAGGGTGCAATACCCACCAATACCCACCTGTTCCAAATCCTATGTTTGGGAAGCCCTAGTATGGTCCGTAAAACTCTATGTACCTAAGTACAATCCAAGTACAAATTGTTTCCCAACCTACTCCTACATCCACACCGTATATGACTCAAAAAACCTATATCCCACCACTTGGGTATAACCCTTACTGTTCGTACCCATTTCCTCTCAGAATGACCACCATGCCCTATATGGGGGTCAATTTCGTTCAACCTTATGTGAAACAAAAAACTCAACAATTTGAGCAGTTGAACATCAATAACCCCATAAATTCTCAAAATTAGGGGAAGAACAAAGGAAAAAAAACAACCCCAACAATAGGGGAAAGGGGGAAACCAAGTTCCCCAGTAGAACCTCAACCATGGTAACCAACTAGTACAGGAGGGAAACCCCCCAGAAAGGAAAAAAAACCAACCTGAGGACCAATTACCCTTACTCGATCTGTGGTGATTATGGTTATTACTCTCACCATTTATTAAATATCCCCAACTTTCAATAGTTGGTGGGAGAAAAGTAGAAGACACCAGCAAAGCCCCCTCAGGAACCTCCTACATCACAACCCCAACAATTTATTTTGCGACAACCCTTTTCCAACAAAAGTGTGTGTTAGCACCATTTTAGTTTTGCCACAGTAAGCCTCATTGCTTGAAAATTTTGGGTTTCTCTTGAGGATCAAATGGTTTTCAAACATTCCTCATTAGAACAATTTATAAAAATTCCGAGGTGGGGCAAGCAAAAGGTTAGAATATTTGGGTAAAAGGAAGAGAATTATATATAAATCAAAGTTTTATAAAGGTGGCTTACAAGCTTAAGTTATAAAAGAAATATTTTATACTTTTATAAAAACAAAATTTGTTTTTATAAGAATCTTAAACAAAATTCTTTTTTAAACAAAAAGTGTTGGCCTAAAAGCCCATCCCCAAGAACCACGATTTATATTCTTTTATTAAGGACGCGAGGGTTTATTTTTATAAATTCAAATTGGGCCCCCACACCAACCCATCACTTTTGCACCAAAACTAAACATTGATCAACGATCCAAATTAAAGCACATCACATCCGACGGCTCAAATAAATTTCACATTGTGAATTTGCACATAGAAATTAAATTTTTCAATTTGCGAAATGATGTTAAATGGTGGATAAGTTTTGACGGTCAGATTGGAAGGTGAAGAAAATCCATGGTGTACGATCATTTCGTAGGGTGAACTCGCACGAGATAATGAACTTTTTCAATTTGCGAAATCATTTAAAAGCCGGCATATTTCAATGGCCACGATATAGCTAAGAAAGGAATTTTATACTGTAAGTGGTTGAGCCAATGAAGCTTACACTACAGTATAGAATGGTGCAGAAATTCCAGAAATTTAAATCTACAAATGAAGGATTCAGCATTAAGAACATCCACACATACACAGTATCTGAATTAAAGCAGTAGAGCATGGTTGTGTTTTTTACGAAAATGGTTGTTTTGGTCATTATTTTAAATCAATTGTTTCTGTTAAAATGAGATGTTTTTTAATAAACTGAGAAAGGTTTTCCTTTATGACATACTCATATCCAATAACCTATCTCATTTTTTACCTAGGTACTGTGGATTGAGAGAACTGAAGTCATCTTCAGAGAGAAAATTTCCTGATTTCTAAAGGACTGTTTTAGTCAGTTATTTCAATCAATTGTTTCCGGAAAACTAGAAAGAATTTTCCAAAATTGAATGAGTTTTATCTTAAATATAGGATAATTTTCAATAACATCTCTCATGTTTTACCCAAGTCTTATGGTTTAGGAGAAACAAAGTGCGTTTTACAGGCTATGTTTTAGGGTTTCCAAAGGACTGTTTTAGACATCACATTCAAAGAATTGTTTCCACCAAATGGAGCTGAATTTTAGGAAAATGAGAGAGGTTTTTATTAAAAACATTCCTATATACAAAAACCTCCTTTATATGTTAGAAAAGTATCACAGGTTGAGATAATTTAAAATATCTTCACGGGGTATTTTTCCAGAAATTTACAGTTTTACAGTCTGAGTCATGAGTTTCAAAATCATATCCTGAGGAGCTGGAGCTGAGTCAGAGGAAAATAAGAAATGGGTTTTGTTGGTAACATGGCCAATACAAAAACCTCTTTCATTTTTTGAACAGCTATAACCATATGGGATATGCAGGAGGGGATTTAAGCCTATTTTTCTAGTAGTCCGCATTTTATTTTTTGTCTTATGTGAATCGTGGTGTGCAGGCCACATCCGGAGTTTGTTAGAGGATGTCCTTTTGATTGTAACAAATTTTGATTCTCGGATGTCGGTCTGGGAAATCCAAATACTATAAATATACCTCCTGAAGAAGGAGAAGGGGTTGAAACCATTGTAATTTTTGTTGTGTATTTTTTTCAAGAAAGTTTTAATATAATCGCAAAGCCGAGATCGGCGTTTTTTATACAAGGATTCCTATGTCGTTCGCACTTACAATCATTTATTTTCTTGTGTGAATGTTATTCCAGTTTGCCTTTCCATTTTGTTTTCTTTCATATCTTAGACTTAGGTTATAACAGCTCGGAATTCATACTTGCTATGCTCCATCTGTTGTTTCAGGTATTCACCAAATTTTCTTCCAAAGTTAATGCAGAATTCATTTCTCACAATGCTCTATATTAATGGTTTGTTCATGTTCCTCCTTCTCACCAGAAAAATATGAATCGACTGTGATCGAATGGCTACCTTTCCCTTGTGATTGAAATCGCTTGCATTTAAGTTCTGATTATTTTTGTTGTATATCTTGACTCCATCACCCAATGATGTTGCATTTTGTTTCAACCACTTCCACAAGAAATTTATAGTTTCCATTTGTATATATATCTGGCACTGTCATACATTTACTGAGAGATCCCTCTCGGAAGAGCGGAAGGCCATTTCTCTCTTCGAAAGCGATTTTGTTGTTACCTGGGAGCAATCCTTTCCGCAACCTTGGGCTCAATTCTGGTGCTAACAGTGTGGATACCCAGTAATAGTATCCCCTCCACTCTTGTGATGGGTCCTTTCAAGACATATTAATAAACTCAACATCCATCAACCTTTAAACTTGTGCCAAAGTGTATACTAATGTTGATCCCTAACCCATCCTAGAAAAGACTTTTGTCCCTTTGGGAGGCCCTTTGCAAATTATGTGCCCCATCATAGAGAAAATTCCAAGGATACCAAAAGCACCACTTCGGCGTACCCCTCATAACCCTCCCATGAAGGATGCCTATAATTACAATATTGTAGATGGCATGTCACAATCACCGGCCACCATATCCATGTTAGAATTGTTTCAGTATTTCCTTACACAATGCAATGACCTATTGAATTCTCTTTGTGTCATCAACCCATCGGACTCATGCCTCATGAATTTCAACCTTGACAAAGGAGAACTGTGACTACCATCATCTATAGCCTTCCAAGTCCTACTCACCGTGAATAAAATTATCATTCGTCAATATATTATTGATGACAGAGCATCCACATGCTTAATTTCCTCAAATGTTTTGAAATGATTGGGTTTGCCTGAGTTAGTCACATCCCCTATTGCTCTCTATGCATGTGATGGGAATCCCTCCAAACCACGAGGTTTATACTATAATGTTCCCATTGAACTAGAGGTGGGGGGAATAGTGATTATAGATGTTGAATTCGTTGACGCCCAGCTAGACTACAATATCCTATTGGGTCGTAGCTACATGTACGTCATGAAGGAAATGGCCTCATCAGTCTTCTGCATCATGATGTTTCCCTTTAATAGGAAGGTGGTCACCTTTGACCAAATTAACTACTATGATCTCCATGCCACTACCAATCCTAAATATGTCCTACCCACAATAGGATAATTTAACCAACCCCCATACATCGACATCGTCTCGAGTGTGTATAAATATTCTAACCTTCTAGCAGCATATTCAATCCCACCACCTGAAATCCCCACCTCGATAGATGGTCTCATGTGCACCATTTTCACCTTCGATAATGAGTCTCTCAACCCAACCACACCATTGTCAACACCCCCCACAAGACACGGAGTGGAATAAGCATTGAACCCCTCTATCTCTCCCATGTTCCAAATACCATTTTTGTACCCCCCCTACCACTAGAGTACAAGGAACATTAGTTATATCTAAATTAACTCTCTTGGGGCTCACTTTGGGAATCCATGTGTGGTACCTCACACCACCATACCATAAGATGGCCTCAAAAACCATCGAGTACTACAAAATGGTGTCAATACAATGAGTTACTCCCACAGTGCCAGACGTCAAACTAACGTCACCTATGACTAAAGACACCACCATCCATCACAAAAATGCAAAATGGAGGCATCATTCAACCCAAGGTGAAATACCCTACCAACGGGAGCATTAAACAACCCAGGTTGAAATCCCCCACCACCAACACCCAAAATCCTAAATCTTCATCGGGATTCGTTATGTATAAATAAGGGGCCATACATCAACAAACGTTGAAGGCCCCCATCATGCATGATATACCCACCTTGAGAGACACTCATCCATGTGCTTTATGTGGTCAGCAAGGCCATGTGACAAACATGTTCCCTACCTTGACAAAGCTCAATAATTTATTAAACACACCATTCAATGTCACACATGCATATTCAGCCGCGATTAGGGTCACTTCAACCTCCTCTACCCCTAAGTCAAATTTGTTATTCACTAACAAAGCGTGTATGATTTGTTTTCATTTTGGGCACTATACACACCATTGCCCCAATCTCCCTCAATTTTGTGACACTTTGGAAACCATTCCCTTCACTTGACCTTTGGTGGAAAACCCAACATCTCCCTCAAAGGAAATAGTTTCCATCAACAGGGTCACCACTGAAGTAGCAACACCAGTGGTATCCCCCACACCCCCTATTCCTAAGACCCCTCTACCGCTAGGACTACAACCTACCCATGTTGAACACATAGTCCAAAATAATGGATGTACATCATGTGAGAACCATACTCACATACTTCCCAACCATGATAATATGCACACACATACACCTACTTTAACACATCGGAATACCCATACCACAATCATTCCCATTTCGATAATGTTTCACTACTTCCCAGTATTCATTTCAGTACCCCATTTTATGTGTTAAGCAAGAATTTTTCCTCAAACATATGCATCTACATGATCAACTTCTCCACATTTGGGTGTCTCCACAAGAATTACTTGTAGCACAAATTGTTCCCCCCTTAGCAGATAATATCAATAGTGTGTACCCCCTATCTTATATAATCACCAGTGATGATTCATCATCCTCCGATGAAGACCCACATCCACCACATCCATTGCATGTTTCCTAGACTTCACATTATTTCCATTCAAGGGTTGGATACTAACTCCTTAGGTGTGTTATGTTTTTAATGATTATTTATGCATTGTTCATACCTTTACCATGTCCTCTACTATACTTGGGTATGTGTGTCATGTGTGTAGGATTACTCCCAAAACATGAAGATTCCATCCACCATCAACAATAATGTAAAAAATATACCACATGTATCACCATGGAATCGTCTTCTCGACACCCATTTTCCATCTAATACTCGTATCCCTAACATTATTTTTGCATTATAAGAACAAGACTCCATCCCATACAATTATCAATATTCCAATCTTAAGGTGCCATCAAGCTCGTTACTATGAACCACTATGTTCTCCCATGGGTGTTTTCTCACATCAATCCTTGTCATTATTTGACACCCATGATGTGGATCCCCCCACAATTCTAAAGAATCCCCCCCTAGTGAAATAACCCACTTAAAGACAATTATTTCATAGTTTTGCATTTACTCTCCCACCTCACATAGCTCAAGCCAACCAAATTCCTTGACACCAATTACAAACAATATTTATCACATCCTTCTCATGCCTCCATGAGAATTAACCACTCTTCAAATATTCTTCGTATCATCACCCTCACAAAGGAATCAATGGGACCCCTTCCCTCCGAAGAAACCAATTTTATTTAGTTATTCATGTCGGAACATTCTGCATGGCATTGATTCATGGAGAATCCATATTCATGCTTGCAAAGAAACCCTCACTTCATCATGGAAAAGGTTCCTCAACCCACTCAAAACTGTGGGAACCCAGTTCATCACCAAAATTATCTCCCCGATTCACCAAAAACTGTGGCAGTCCCACCCATCATCGAATTGGTCTCCTGACATGCCCAAAACTACAGGGACACCACCAATTATTCTTTGTGTGAAAATGGTTCCCCGATACTCTCATGGTCGTGGGAACCACCCATTCTTTCAGAAGTAACCCCTGGTTTCCTTTGATCGATGCAGTTAAGTCTCCCTACCTATCATGGAAATTTTGGTCAATCACTATGTCTTCAATATTGTCTCCCTTAGCACCCTTCATCTACAGTTTGTCCCTCTTCGTTACAATATGTCCATACATTATGAAGTATGTTATCGTCAGTTACTCCCTAAGTTTACATTTATCAAAGTAAGTTATGAACCCCATGCTTACTATCCATTCTTATGTTAGGTGATCCAATCCCACAATTGGTTACAACATGATATTTGTTCATAGGATTCCCCTCGTCTTATCTGATCCCTCATCTCTCATTGACATAAAAGTGTCATATTTTGAGAGTTGAAGCAGT
The DNA here is from genome assembly GCA_001517045.1 of Pseudotsuga menziesii. Taxonomy (NCBI): domain Eukaryota; kingdom Viridiplantae; phylum Streptophyta; class Pinopsida; order Pinales; family Pinaceae; genus Pseudotsuga; species Pseudotsuga menziesii. The sequence goes on along the minus strand of LPNX010626386.1, from coordinate 116,493 downwards.
TTCAGTGGTACCTTGAATTCCTTTCAATCACTACAAGGAATTTCCTCAAACTAAGTAAGGAGGGTACTTAATGCTCCTTCACTCAGTGGTCTCCCCTGTGCTCGATGTCAACACATTCATTGCATCAGGGGGAGTCATACATTTTGAAGGTAGCAGTGTTCATGTTTGAAAATAATGGTAGCATCATATCCAGTACAGTGTAGTCCTCACTCAGTATCTTCACCAGGATTCTGAACACCCACCCCTATAGGCTTCTTTAAATTCTCGATAGTTCCACTTCTTTGATGCCAGTAACGTCCATTTCAGGTTCATGTACTCTCACATGGTTTGAATCCTACTTCACCCATATTCTACAAATTTATGAGAGATACCTCAGTATCTTCATTTTGCATCCATTCTTACCATCTTCACGAGCATGTGAATTCCCAACTCGTCTGTATAAAAATAACACTTTCGGTTATTGCTCCACAAACAATACTCCCTCTCAAGAAATCTATATACAAGAGAAACAGAGAGAACTCAAAAATAAACTATGATACATTATCAACTCTACAGTATCCTCCAAGCCACATACGTCAGGAGCTATCTATTATCACGAAAATCTCGCACACATGCGACATTTTTGGAATCTGCATAGTAAAGTATCAACTACATACAACATGCAAGTCCAAAAATTACACAAAACAAGTCAAAATATGTTATCCCGCAACTAATAGTTTGTTTATATGCGTGACAATGCATATTACCAATGCAATGCCCACACGATAGTGCAAATTCCCTTCAATATACATGCAACTAACACAAATGGCAGGATCTCACCCACTAGCAGTAGAATAAATTCTCATCAAAGCACCATTACCTCCAAGAATTATAATTTTGTCTCTTCACACACTTGGTTTCCTTAAATGGCCTATCTTGTGTACCTTGGAGCCACATCATGGATTATTCGGTTCACATTGAGATCTTGTTATTTTTTGGCCACCTCTTAGCCTATAAAACAAAGCCATGGGAATGCTAATTGTAAGAGAAAATTTAGAGCAAGGTTATGATGTTGGAATTGTGCTTTAGCTCCCTTATAGCTCACCATTTCCCTCTTGTATAGCATTCACCAAGATCCCTTGCCCCCTTCCTCCAAGGGGAAAGTGTTCTTCTCATTTGTTCTTCAAACCACTTGGCAACTAGCGTGGACTAAATAGAACTCCCTTAGGAGAATTTTTTTCCTAAATTTGGAGCTCACATCTCCAAGGTGTTGTATATGCTCGACCATTGGAAAATATAAGAAGTGGTTTGGAATCTATTGGTTGTTGTAGTTTGCATTTCTTACCCCCTTTGCATTTTTTTTAATTTTGTTCTTATTTTCCTTGTTTTGTTTTATTTCAACTAACAAACATTTGCATAATCACTTGGATCACTCATCAACCACACAATGGGAACCTAATACTGAGGCCTTGTTGTATCCTACAAGGTCTTTCCCCTAACCAAGTGGGAAGAAAGCACTCTTGTGTAATATATTCCACAATAATGGACTAGTAAGATGATGCCCTCTTTGAGTAGTTGCATAGAGCATTTTTTTAGGGGTATGGATTGTGCTCAATACATGGTGTCATAATTCTATCTATTATTGGCACATGCAAGGCACATTGGTTGAGTAATTACATGGATGACCATTTTACTATATATAAACCTCCAACTCCCAGGCACTTAGAATGCATACTAAAAAATCATTCCACAAAGTGGTTATGCTCCTTAAAAGGAGCCTTGGGTTTTGAATCTTTCTAAACTAAGCAAATTTGAAATCAACAAGACACTATTAAAATATAAGCAACCCTAATCTAACACTCGAACAGAAATATCTTCTAAATTGGATTAGTTATAGGAAATCATTGCCAAATATGAGTTGTTAAAATCTAAATTTAAAGTAAATCAACAACTTTTAAAGTAAAACATGCTCTAATAATTTAGGAAGATATTCAAAATTGATTAAAAATATTAATGGGTATAAGTTAGAAAAAACAAATAATATATTATTGATTCAATACAATCCTTTTGTAGCTATTAATCTTCAAAGAGGAATTGAGCAAATTTAAACATCCTGAAACATATTACAGAATTGTCAAATATTCTACCAAACTAATTATCAAAACAATTTAAAATAATAAGATGTAAATAGTTATACATACTTATGACTCAGCACAATCGATAATAAATAAGCAAATATGCTAACCCCATTTGTTATAGCTGATTTTACCACTTCAAGTGAATCACACTTTGTATGGCCTTCCCCTGTCCCGCTGCAGACTCCTTAGACCCCATGGACCATTTTTTGTTCTTTGATGTTTCCTTTACCATCCCTAAAAACATGTGAAAAATGATACACGTGACTTTTAAACCTATAAGCGCGTATATATGTGGGTTTGACCACTAAAACCGCCTACATCGAGATGTGTACAAAATCCAAATCCTTTTGGATTTTTCCTTGACATAGATCCGACTCACTTGACTCCTGGCCTTCCCTATGCCTTGAGATCGATCGGATTCAATCTTTCATTACCCCTTTGAAAATATATATAAGGAAATTTGTGGTACATTGAAGGCATATGAGAGAATTGAGAGCAAAGAAACTATAGTCCATTGTTGCTGGAACTTGTGCTTGAGTCTGCATCCCTTTGTCCCTTGGAGCATTAATGTGTTCTTCCCAAGCTTGCCTTTTGCTTGTGAGCTTGCTATCGAGAGATGGACGATTGAATTGGTGGAGGCCCAAGTGGGGGATTCAGTTTCTCCGGTTCGCAGACGTTCCATCAGAGGTTGTATCTTGTAATCTCTGATTTATATTAATAGAAATATCTTTTCCTGTCCAATAATGTGTGTTTGAATGAATATTTTATCCATTGGATTATGACAAATGCTTATACATTATTGATTATATATTCTAGAATAGATCTAACACCATGATATATAGTATGCTTGTATTTTTTACTTGTTGTTGAGGAAGTAATTTATCAATTCAAGTTGAAGTTGGAAAGCTCAATGGGGATCTACTTCAACCGTCCAGAATAAGGTACGAGGTCTGATCCTTTAGTGTTAGACATTTACTTTCTATTGCATATTGGAAAAGATTGATTTTTGGAGTCAAGATTTCTATTGTGGTACCCCAAGCCATAGGAATTTCTCTCTGTAACAGAATTGGTGACTCCGCTGGGGAGTTCCTAGTAGTTGTCCTTTGGGGGTTGTTTTATCGGCATTCAATGAATTTGAATTGCTCTTTCTCTCTTGTTTTTGTGTCGGTCCTGGGGGCATGTATTCCTATTAGTGTTTGATTGGTGTGAAGTTTGTCTCAGCTTGTCTGTTTGCCTTGATTTTATGCACCTTTCTTCCTGTACGCGAGTTTTTAACTCACAGTCGCGTATACACGCAGGTTTCTCTGCGTTTTCCACATATACACACGGGTTTATTGTGAACAGTCGCGTATGCCATTAGTTTTTCCTTTTTGTGGAAGTTAAATGGTTGTTGGGTGAAGTTTGATGTTTGCTGAGTCTCCTTTGGCACTGCCTGAGTCTATTTATACCTCTGTTTCTGACCAGAAACGTTGTTTTTTAGGCTCTTTTTTTTTTTAAGAAGGTTCTTGTCATGGCATTTTCGATTTTTTGTTTGGGATTAGTGCATTAGAGTTCTTTTAACTTAGTGCTTTGCTTGAGTGTTGTTTGAGTGTGCTTTCAGAGTCTAGGGGTTGTAGAATCATTCTTTTGCTTTTTGTATCTCATTTTATTTCAAAAAATCCAAAAACATTTGTTTATCATCATGCATTGCATTTTGCATTTTGCATTGTACTTGCACTAGATTTGCTTTGAAGTACTAGTTAGGACTTCATATAGGAAAGCTTGCATTCATCATTTGAATAAAAATTGTGCATTTCACGTAGTAGCATACCCTATTTTCATGGACAAAATGTATTTGCATTGATTGTTAGGTGTGCATTTTACTTCATGTTGTGTCATAACACCATTAGTTGCACAGTCATATCCCTATTTTGAGTAATAAAGCCAACTAAAAACAACGGTAAATTAAAATGAATTACACTCTTTTCTTTTCTAGGGTGCACCAACAAGCTTAGGTTTTAGGGTCTTGGAATAGTTCATTGTGAGTAAATTCTCCAAGACCACTAAACAACAACATGTATGTGTCTGTACAGGTGAGTGTGTGAAATCCTTGGTATAACCAGTGTTTCTCAGGATCCTCCTCTCAAAAGGGAGTTAAGCACGAGCCAGTGTGAGCAATTATTGATTGGGATGACCCCTAGTCATAACTGAGTAGCACTGGAGATATTTCCAGGATTGTATTCGTATCTGGGGGCTCTTTCGAGAGTTTCGAGCTTTGCTACCCTACCCATACAGTCAATCCTCCCTGCGACTGTCCACTTGAGCATTGATTATATTGAGGTGACCTTAGTGGCCTTAGCTAGGATATCGAGGGGGTACTTTGCAGGGGTTATTCTGTGGGTGTCCCAGCCAGGTTGGGGTCAGACAGCACAGTCGCTTTACGCGTTGAAGCTGAGGGCCACAATAATTGGTTACGTACCTCTGCTTGTTGTGTATGGAAGTCTCAAGCCTCTCCTAGGTGAGACATGCCTGCTTCATTCAGGAGCTCACTTATCCAGCACTTGTTTGCTTGCATTTGGCATTAGATTTTATTAGTGGTTTCTCTGTGCACGATAGTTTTCTTGGGTTTGCGTAAATAGAGAGTGCTTTTTATTTTTTGAGTCATTGTGGATTCGGGTGCCGCTCCTCACCGTTCTCGTCGTTTAGCAGGAATTTCGCCTTCTAATTCTCCTCCTCCTTTGGGAGAGAGACCTAGACAGTCTAGGTGGACTATCTCACACATTGATTCATACACCATGGGAGACCATATAGAGGATATTCCTGAACCACCTTCTCCCATTCATGTTGACGATGGGGAGTTTACTCCTACTTACGATCCTTCACCCGAATTGGATGAGTTAGGTCCTGTGATTTCTGAGATAGGAACCTTTCATGATAGACCTACTCACCCTAGGGTTGATTCCCCATTGACGCATTACCGGCATGGAATGCCGGAGGATGCCGAGACTCGTTTTGAACCCACAAGCACTAGCTATGGTAGTTATGCTATGTCTGGTTTTCCCACACATGATTTGGCATTTCATGTCGAATATGAGTTCAAGCCTAACACTATGCCTAGGGGCACTCTCATTCCTTACCATGCGGAGAGGTTTGGGAGCACTAGTCACATTGCACCTTCCGTCCCAGTGGTGGAAGTCACATCACATATTCCTCCTAGGTCTAGGGTTAGCGATCTGATTAGGATACCAGACCCGAGATGGGTAACGATAGGGAATAGTATGTACATTATTACTTAGGTCCCTCCATCCTCGATCCCTACTTCTTCAAATGTTCACCCTCCACATTATTCACGTGGTCCTTCGGGCCGAAACGTTGCTATGATTTATGTCCGTACTATGGTTACTAGACTAGTTGTGTCTCAGCTTCATGCACCACCCGTCGTTTCGGGAGGTCATGCTCATACTTCTAGAGGTCACATTCTTACTTCTGGAATGTATATTCCTACTTTAGGAACGTATGTTCCTACTTACAAAGTGTCACATGGGACATCGCATGCGATGACTTATGGACCCTATTATGTGACGTAGTATGGATAGGGTTCTTCACCTTATGGGGGTGGGTATCAACAACCTGCTTACTCTCCTAATTACAGCTTCGTAGCTCCTAATAGTCAAGGTCCACCACACTATGGTGTTTCCACACCACCCTATACGGGTCATACGGGAGGAGGGCACTATGGCCAAGGCCATGGTGGTAATCAGACCTATATGAATCAGGGAGCAGTCCATCGACCTCATCATCCTAGGCTCCCTTTCCTCATAATTCTCAATCTTCCTAACTTGTCGAGATTAACGAATGATCCTGTATCTCATGACCCGGCTTGGCCGGCTGTCTTGAGGAAGCCTCGAGATTCTTGGCACAGGGCCCAGCTGTGCTAACTAACCCTTTACCACACAATCAAAATACGAACTCGAGGTCCCATGAAAAGTCTGGTGGTGATCAAGATCCACCAGAGAGTAATGGTCATTGTTGTATTAACATGGTACATGCTGTGAAAGTGGTGACCCGTGCGAAAGATTATGGTTTGTCACAACCCAGCCCAGGCAAAAAGCCTGATCCACCAGGGTCCCCTTTGCGTATTGAGAAACCTGTGGATAAACCTGAAGCTGCACCTTGCATTCCTAAGGGAGTCCTTAAGCGTTCAGGGCATAATCCAAATTCCTGAGCCACCCAAAACTATTCAGTTGTCGAGGATATGGGCCACACTCCTTGTGTGATGTCTGCATTGGAAGTGCTTCAAAGTTGTCCTTCACAAAGAAAGGCGTTGCTTTCTACCCTTGGTGTGAATGATGATGATTCTTCCTTCGTGATCAAATTTGAAACCATAGGACTTCAGCCTCGCTTTCCTTACTATGTGTCTCTTTTGATTCATGTAGAATGCCTTAATATGATCGCCAAGTGCACTGTGATTGATGAAGGCGCTGCTGCTTCTGTGATGTCTTTATCCTGTTGGAAAGGTCTGGGTTCCCCTGAGCTGTCTAAATCAGCGACCATGTTAACTGTGTTCGATGGGAGATATTTTAGGCTGCATGGCATCCTTCCTTCCCTTAAAGCCCGTTTGGGAGGGAAGACCATTGCGATAGAGGTCGAGGTGGTTGATGCGCCCCTTGACTACAATCTCTTGTTGGGTAGGAACTAGATGTATAGTATGCAAGCCGTTGCTTCTTCCCTATTTCACGTTGTATGCTTTCCACATAATGGGAAGATCATAATGATTGATCAAACGACATTCAAGAATCCGTCTAGTACTGTATATTCGGGAGCTTCGATCCCCGATCGTTGAACACTCTCAGCCGGCAACTAGGAGTGTGGGTGTAGGCATGTATCCATCCCTCATGGGAAGCTTTAGTTGTACTACACCGATCCTTATGATAGGATCTAGTTCCGATGAGGCTTCGACATCTACGAGATCGGTGTCTTTTCACATGAGTCATATGGAAGATCCTTGGATTCTTCCTACACCGAGTACTTCGAGTGAGCCCGTCGTGACGGACGTGTCGTTTCCTACAACTATGATAGCTTATCAAGCTAATCTCAAGTGTGTTACAGAGCCTAGTCCTTCCTCTTCGCAGACGGAAGAGGAGGACCCTTATGAGCTACCAACATGGGCAGTACAGTCTTCTCATGCACATGACTCCCTTGATACGGTTTTCCTTTCAGATGAAGTGATTATTGAGGCTATGTCGGGGGTTGAGCCACCATGGGAGGAACTCCATCATAGATCGTATTTTCTTCCCGAGCTTGACCGCTTGGAGAATGAGGATTTTAGGGCGGTTCTTAGTCAGAGAGTTGGTAGTCCTATGGTTCCATTAAGTTCTCCTGGTCCGATGGCTGATGGAAACATGGCGAACATATCTTCAACGATTCCTATCAACATCTCTCGCAATCCTAGCACAATAGAGAATGTCTATATTGGGGTGGAATGTTCCCATGCTGAGATTCTAGAATACACCGAGCTATTTAAGGAATTTCGTGATATTTTTGCTTGGTCTTACGATGAGATGCTAGGTATTGACCCTCGTATTGTCGAGTATGAGATTAAGACTTACCCAAATGCTAAGTCTGTTCAACAACGGTTGCGTGCGGTGAATCCGAGGAAAGCACCCGCAATTAAGGCAAAGATAGAGAAGTTGTTGAAAGCCGGTTTCATCTATCTCGTTCCCTTGACGAAGTGGGTTTCAAACCTCGTTCCAGTGGATAAGAAGCAGGGAACGATCTACATATGTACTGATTTCCACGATTTGAATCGTTCCTGTCCTAAGGACAATTTCCCCACACCATTTATTGATCAAATTTTGGATGAGTGTGCGGGTAGCGAGGTTTTTTCCTTCATGGATGGATTTTCCGGATATAATCAGATACAGATTAAACCTGAGGACCAACATAAGATTGCATTTATTTGTCCTTAGGGAACATTTGCATATCGAAAAATTCCTTTTGGCCTTAAAAACGCCGGAGCTACGTTTCAGCGGGCAATGACCTTGATCTTCCACGATCTCAAGTCAATTATCAAAGTATTTTTGGATGACCTTGCTGCTCATTCTCGTATGAGAATACGTCATCCCTATCACTTGAGGTTGGTATTTGAAAGATGCCGGCACTATTCAGTTAGATTAAATCCTCATAAGTGCATATTTTGTTTGAAGTCAGGTCGTTTGTTAGGATTCATCATCTCTAAAGAGGGTATAAGAGTCGACTCTTTGAAGGTTGAGGCAATACTTTAGTTGTCTCCCTCGAAGAATATTCGTCATCTTCATTTTTTGCAAGGCATGGAAAACTTCTTACGAATATTTGTTGTCAACTTTGCCAATTTGACTAGAGGCTTCATGTGTCTCTTAAATAAGGACACCCACTTTTATTGGGATGAGAAAGCCCAAGAGTCCTTCGATGCACTCAAGCGATCCCTAGCATCAGCCCCAGTGATTAGTCCCCTGGACTATAGCCGTGATTTTCTATTATATGTGGTGGCATCATTAGAGATGATTGGTATGGTTTTGTTTCAAGAGGATGAGGAGATCCAAGAGCATGTCATATATTATTTGAGCTGAAACCTTATTGACGCAGAGATTCATTATTCTCATGTCGAGAAGCTTGCTTTAGATACCGTACATGCGGTTCAGCGGTTGAGACACTATATTCTCCTTCGCCAAACCTTGATTATAGCCCATGTCAATCTGTTTCAATTCGTCCTCACCTGAAGGATGATTGGGGGGAAATATAATAAATGGATTGTCATTCTGCAAGAATTCGATCTCAAGTTTGTTTCGGCAAAATCGAAGAAGTATTTAATTTTTGAAGAGCTTATATCGGATTTCCCGAGCGAGGCCGAGGAGTTGGTTTGTGAAGATACGTTTGTCGACGAACACATCTTCTTAATCTCAACTTTAGACCCATGGTATGGGGATATCATAATATATTTACAAACATTGAAGACCCCTACCCACCTCTCGCGAGATGAACGACAACGATTACGTCACGTCTCTAAGAACTACCTCATAATGGATAACACTTTGTGCCGCCGTGGGGTAGATTCCATTTTACGACATTGTTTAACTCATGAAGAGGTTGAGGTTGTGCTGAATGATTGCCACAGAGGGGCGTGTGGTGGTCATTTATCTAGGCTTTCCACAGCTCAAAATATTTTAAGAGCGGTTTATTACTGGCCGTCGATCTTTAAGGATTGTGTTGATGTGGTCAACAGGTGCCACCCTTGCCAGGTGTTTGCATGTAATATGCACTCAAAACCTACCTCATTACATCCCATTATCACCGCTGGTCCCTTCACTAAGTGGGGGCTCAATTTTATGGATTGCAACCTAGTTTCGGCTGGGGGGCACCATCATATTATAGTGGCTGTTGATTACTTCACGAAATGGGCTGAGGATATGCCTATAGTAAAATTTTACAGTGAGATAGCCGCTCACTTCATATTCAACCAAATTATTACTCAGTTCGGGATTCCGAAAGAGCTTGCCACTGACCATGGCTCGCACTTTCAAAACCGTATGATGGAAGAGTTGGGATCGAAGTTAGGGTATAAGCAAGAGCATTCCTCTTCTTACTACCCTCAAGCGAATGGACAGGTAGAGCCAGTGAATAAATCACTCAAATCCATTCTCCAACGAACCATTGCACAAAGAAAGAATAATTGGAACATCACGTTATATCCTTCTTTGTGGGCATATCAGACCATTGTTAAGACTGCCACTGGTTTTTCTCCATATCAACTTGTACATGGAGTGGATTCGATATTGCTGGCTGAATGTGAGATTCCTTCTTTGAAGCTAGCTGTAGAAATATTACCAGACACTTCACCATTGGAGGAAAGTTTGGTTCACCTTGAGCAACTTGATGAGCAGCGTCAAGATGCCTTGGTGGCTCTAGAAGTCAATAAACATCGCGTAAAGGTCCAGTACGATAATTCTATCTGTCCAAGGAGGTTTAGTGAAGGAGACTTGGTCCTTTTGTGGGATCAACCGAAAGAACCCTTGGGGGCAGGGAAATTTAATCCTATGTGGCGGGGTCTTACATGGTCAAGCGTATGTTAGAGAAGGGTGCGTATGAGTTAGTGGATTACGAAGGAATGGCCTTGGCGGAGCCTAGAAATGGGCTCTATCTCCAGAAATACTATGCATGATCTTCAGCCAAGGCTGCTTATTGTATATTATTGTACAGTTTTGCATAGTTAGGTCTTTTTCTTATCGTGATCGGGCTTGTGATTAGTTTCTGTTTATTTTGGCAGATGTCAATGGAATCTTCCACCTACATAGGATTCGCGGATGGTGCGAGCCATCACACTCAACACTTAGCCTCTACTGCTTGGGTGATTGTGACTCCTATGGGTCAGGTACTGTCTTCAGGAGGCATATGTCTATGGCCATCTTCCAACAATGTTGCTGAATATAATGTCGTCATTGAGCTTCTACGGGATGCCATTTCACATGGCGTTCTCTCTCTTGAGGTACGTCTTGATTCAGAGTTAGTAGTGTCACAGCTTAATGGTTTGTACCCTGTTAGAGATTCGACGTTATTGAGAAGATTCTTACGTGTGATATTGTTAGAACGACAATTTGACAATATAATATATATACATATTCCAAGAAATAATAATCGAGTTGCTGACTCATATGCTAACTACATGTTAGAATGGAATTTGTTTCATTCACAGTAAATTAATCACAAACACAATTTTTACACTTGTAAATAAATAAACCGATCACCATAAAAAATTTATATATAAAAACCAAAATGTGATAATACATAGTGTCATGATACAAAATTGGGGCTCTCGAGCCACCAACATATAATACGCGGTAGTACAAAATGTATGGACTCCCAGGTGTCTAACCCTGTGGAGGAGGAGGAGGGTTGTGATCATGGAAGGTCACTACGGCTCTATCTAGCCATCAGAATAATTGCACCCATGCGCATGGTACACCCACCACCTGCCGATGCATAGCCTCAGGCAAGTACTCGACTTGCGCCATGGGAACCCTATGTGTCAGTCTCACAAAATTGGTATGAATGATCTGGAGCATTCGCTCCGCATCCACACCCGTGATATCATCTCCTCTTCCCCTCCGTCTATGACATGGGAAGCCTTTTGGCCGCCGTGGTCCCACATCTTCACATAAATGGTAGATGTCACTATGTATTGTCACGCAAAAATATGTCTTTTTGATTCCATATAATCAAGAAAACACAAAAAAATTTAAATAACTCAAAAAAATTTAAAAATAGAGGGTCAAGATTCGTTACCTATATCGCCATATGCCGATCCTGGTGGTAGCAGCATGTCTGGGTCCCCCTGGAAATCTATCCCCGCATAGGGGTAGTCATCGATGGCAACTATCTGTCATCGCCACCATGGAAAGAAGTCAGCTAGATATGGGTTGGCCACCCTAACACCCCCCAGTCTATGCATAGCATCTTCCCAATGCCATTTGGCCGGATCTCGAACCGCGTGAAGAGGAACGTCCACTTTGGGGCTCAATCCTGGAACACGCTCGAAGAAAAATGTGCTCAAAATACTGCTGAACCCGAAGTTTCGCACTCTACCTACCTTACACTCATTGAGCTGATGTTTCATGTTGCTCAGTAGTGTAGTGCTCCAGTCGTAAATCATGGGTCTCATGCACTCCACTGCATAGAACATCAGAGGCCGCGAAGCCTGGTGGAGTGATGCCAAGCCTGTTATCCTACCCATGTCAATAGTATGGCCTTTAGGCCCAGCACCTGTATAGTGTTGGTAGGGACCTGACTCCCCACCTTCTTTGTTTCTGGATAGTAGTACACTGCAATGTACTCATTGATAGTCAGGCCACCTCCTGGCCCACCACGAGAATGAAGGTTCACTACTTCCCCTCATCTAGAAAGCACTGTAATGAAGTATATGTCCTCCACCTCTATAGTGAGGGACATCCCATCTATCTGGAAGGACTCTGAATATGGATCTCAGTAATCCACTAGCATCTGTAATAGTCTTGGTTTGGCCCTCAAACCACCAAGACACCAAAACTTGTAGAGTCCGCATGCATGTAGAGCTTGTTGAGCCATTAGATCGGCCCTTACTACTTCCTCTACCTCACCATGTTCACACTCTCTCCACTCTAGGACCATCCTACACAATAAATTGCAAATTTTCCCATTAGATTATTGCAAAAACCTTATGCGCAGCCTCATACGTGACTATTTTCAAAACGCCGCATATGTACGCGGGTTTGGGGGAATTTTCCATGTATATCCAACCCTATACACAGAAAAACCCTTGATTTCCGCATGGGCCGCAGCGCCCATTTTAGTTTGTCCTAGAAAGCTTAATTGACCATGGAATTTCATAAAAATTGCATCAAAATGAAAGGGAAGAGCATTGGTAAATACCTGGAAGAAACGGTAGTAGATTCTGTCGACTGGATCTCCTGGAATTCATTGTTGAAAATCTGAGCTCAAATGGGTAAAAGTTTCAAATGTTTTATAATATTTTGAATTGTTTACTATTTATAGAAATTTTTCAAATATTTGAAAATTTTAACCCCCTTTTCCTATAGTTTCGACATTTTCTAAACCATTTTGGACCGTTTTTGACATAATTCATGATGTAAAGGACCTTTTTCAGTGTCGTTTCAGCCATTGGATTGACCTGTTCGTGCTGATCTCAGGTATCATGTCTAAACTGGCATATAGGTTAGGTTTCATCACTGTTTGCATTTTTCATGACCTTATGACCATCTCATCATGACCTTAGGTACGAACCCACACTATTATGTCACAGAACCTTCTTGCTGCTTTACAAGTGGCATGATATGAGTGGTAGAGCTTCACCTTACATGGGTACCCTAGTTAGCGCCTTATTTGCATTTGGTGCCCATGCTGATTTTTTCTCCTTTAGGGTGTGGGAGTCTATTGTATAGTACCGCCATGACATTTCTTAAGAGCCTCATACTCCTCTTGATCTTTTGCTAGCCTATTTCCCTCAGGACTCCCTCATGTCAAGTTGTGAATGCATTATCATGAGCTTTTCCTGCCTTATTGAGCTTTATGCTGGCTCCCCTGACATTGCGTATTCAGCCATATAGCCCGAGCTTGTCTCATGTCTAGCCATGTAGAGCCATCTTTTATATCCTTCGTAGCTTGTTTCCCTTTTACCGGGAGGGGATTTTACCCCGAGTGTCGATATCCTACACATGTATCCTTGCATTGAGCATAGGTATGTTCCACTGCTTGGAACTAGTTTGTTTGCCCTTATGACACTTGTCTCCTCCTAGTCTGTAACTATAAATCCATTTTATTCTTTTTCAATCTTTTTAAATAACTGAAAAAGTCCAAAAAAAAATCAAAAAACCAAAAAGTCGGACAAGGAAATATGTTATCCGTGGCAGCTGTCGAGTCGTGTCGCCTTTGAACAGAGCACTGTATATCACATCCATTGTTTGGGTTATAGTTTAACTTTAGGAGCTGTACTCATTTATCTGAGTTTATCTCCACCGACTGGTTAAGCTTCCAATCCCTATGGAGCCTCTGTTGATGCCTCCTGTGTCGCAAAGATGTCCCAGTTTGTATATCGATTTTATGCTGCCTCTATTCAGTCACCATACACCATTATGCTCTTGTTCGAAGGAAGTTGAAGCCTGTGTCGGCCATTCCTCAGTTATCTTGACTTTGCATGTCAGCCATTCCCAGTACAGTTACTGGTTCGTGCACCTTATGATCGAGTCCTTCCACATTATACAGCTTTGCTGAGTACCTCGTTTTGGATGATGGGGGATGCCTTAATGCCCTCCTTCTAGCGGATTTCATCCCATCGACTCTAGATCATTTATTCTGGGATTGGAATCTAGAGTCATTTTGAGTGCCTTGAGGCAGTCATCAGTGGCAGGTTCTCTCGCCATCGATAGTATTTGGGAATACATTAATGTCCCCTGATTGATGGATCCTCTCAAGTGTTCGACCTCAACACATTTATTCACACTTGTTAGTTTGCACTCTAGTACCTTGATTCCCATTTTCATTATCGGTGGGTGATCTCGCGTCTGTTAACGGTATACATTAATGACTGGTAATCAGATGATGGACTACTATGTTTGACCTTGACACCTTTATTCGCATAGTAGGACATGTACTCGTAGCGGTTTATGTAGAAGACCTTCCATATTGGTGGCATCTCTTATATGATACCTCCTTGATCGTGCCAGTGTTCATGAGATTTCAGCTCTCATGTATATGTCAGACATTTCCAGCCATCATGGAGATCTTGATCTGTTATATATCTTCAGCCATTATGGAGATCATGGTCATTTGTATATATTTATCATGGATATTTTGATCTATGTATATTGTACGTGGAGATGACCACTTATGTGATATCTTGTATCATGCCTATTCATGGCCATTGTACTCTTATGTATCCGGGACTGCTATATGTATTTTCAATTATATGCAGAGTTGTATTATTGTACTATGCTGATTGGGTGGCTGTTCTTCCATTTGGGATACTTCATCACTCCACTTCTGGGATGGACTTATAATGTATTTCAGACATCGTATGACCCCTCTGACCTCACACATTAGGGGGCATCTGTTATAGCTGATTTTACCACTTCAGGTGAATCACACTTTGTATGGACTTCCCCTGTCCTGCTGCAGACTCCTTAGACCCCATGGACCATTTTTTGTCCTTTCATGTTTCCTTTACCATCCCTAAAAACATGTGAAAAATGATACACACGACTTTTAAACCTATAAGCGCGTATATACGCGGGTTTGACCACTAAAACCGCGTACATCAGGATGTGTACAAAATCCAAATCCTTTTGGAGTTTTCCTTGACATGGATCCGACTCACTTGACTCCTGGCCTTCCCTATGCCTTGAGAGCGCTCGAATTCGACCTTTCATTACCCCTTTGAAAAGCTATATAAGGAACTCTATGGTACATTGAAGGCATATGAAAGAATTGAGAGCAAAGAAACTATAGTCCATTGTTGCCGGAACTTATGCTTGAGTCTGCATCCCTTTGTCCCTTGGAGCACTAGTGTGTTCTTCCCAAGCTTGCCTTTTTCTTATGAGCTTGCTATCGAGAGATGGAGGATTGAAGTGGTGGAGGCCCGAGTGGGGGATTCAGTTTCTCTGGTTCGCAAACGTGCCGTCATAGGTTGTATCTTGTAATCTCTTATTTATATTAATCGAAATATCTTTTCCTGTCCAATAATGTGTGTTTGAATGAATATTTTATCCATTGGATTATGACAAATTCTTATACATTATTGATTATATATGCTAGAATAGATCTAACACCATGATATATAGTATGCTTGTATTGTTTACTTGTTGTTGAGGAAGTAATTTATCAATTCAAGCTGAAGTTGGAAAGCTCAACAGAGATCTACTTCAACCGTCCGGAATAAGGTACGAGGTTTGATCCTTTAGTGTTATACATTTTATTTTTATTGCATATTGGAAAAGATTGATTTATGGAGTCAAGCCGTCTGTTGTGGTATCCCAAGCCATAGGAATTTCTCTCCGTAACACCATTCATTACAATACAACTAGATTAACTCTACAATAATTAAAAACACTCAAAATCTAGATATAAGCAATGACAACCTCAAAGTTTGGATATCGATGTGGGTAAGAGATATGAAAGAATATACTAATTCATCATGCAACTAGTCCACATCAAAAAAATTTAACTTAGGAGTTACTAAGTCAATTAAGTCCACAAAAATTGACATACCCATGTTCTCCATCAAATTGTATGTCTTCCCCCACATATTACCACATATATTCTGACCTATCTAGATTATACTGGATGTATCATCACACACTATGCCCCATGATTTCAATGAAGCTTTAAATCACTTTAACATCATGGAATCCAACCAAGGAATGGTTTCAAGGGCATTCCTAATATAAGATTGTCAATCTACCAGTTTCTCAAAAGATTTATTAGTTTCCCTCTTATCTACTAGAAGTTCATTCAATTGATCAGAGAAATTCCGAAATAAACATAAATCATCTTGGATATCATTAAGCCCCAAAAGAAAAGTATTTGATAATTACTCAACTCATCATTAATAGCAAGGGCCTCGGTTTTAAACTCATTTAAAGAAATATTGAAAGATGAATCAAAGAGAGATTGTGTCTTCAACTATTGGAACTTTTTTTCAAGTCTCGGATTTCAATTTCCTGCTCCATCACATTTTTAATTGATTCTCTTGTTTGTTTCAAGACTTCATTAAGATTTCTTCACAAGTCTTCTATCTCTTTTTTATGTTGATTTTCATGTCCTTTACATGTGTATAAAAATCAAAATGAAGGGACTTTTTCTGCCTCCATCATAACAACTTTGGATTTTTCATCATAAATCAATGTATTCAAGGTGGTGACAGTATAATAATTTTCTCTAGAAAAATCCCCCATAGCATACACAGTATCTAAAGCCTCATTTTGTATATCGATAGTTGGTTGTCTCCATACAATCTAGTGATCGATGGGACCACTAGCACCACCATCTACTTTGTCTCTTTTCTTCTTCACGACTACCTTTTGTTTTTTACTAAAGAAGTAATCACCAAGACAAACAACATCATATTCCCCAAAATCAACAGTTTCCTGATAATTTTCTACCATTGCATCAACTGTATAAATTAGAGCCATTGGCCCTGTAGGTTCGGCTATTTCTCCTTCAGAAGGAACTCCAATAATTTTAATGTCAACCAGAGTTACTTGAGAAACATAAGAAAGTTGTGGAATAGGTTCCAACTAAGAATTAAAATTAGCAAATGGAGCATTCTCAACCTAAGCAATAAGAATTTCATCATACTTAACCAAAGGGGAATATCTACTTACATCGGTTTATCTAATTGTTCAATGGGTGGATTATGTGTAGTAGGAAGAATGTCTTGGGCTTGTGTAAGAATGTTTTCAACTAAAGGTGAAAATGGAGGATTTTCAATAAATGAGAAAACAAACAAGGAATCCATGGGGGAATTAAGTAGAAGATTGATGGACTCTTCAGTGGATTGATTATATGTTTCTCAATATGTGTGACCATTGGTGACAGAAAAATTATTATGAGAAGATGTAGTTATTGTTATGGTAGGGGCCATTGAAGTGGGAGAGGGTAACGGATCATCATTTTCTTATCTGACTTGGGTAGAGTATGTTGGGAACTGGAACTAGAAAGAATAGAAGGTTTATGATAATTATACAACTTACTTCTCATATATTTTGCTGGCTACATAAGGTTTGAAATATTTTGAATAGGATTCAAAGGATTGGAAGTAGTTTGTTGTGACTACTTAATTGATTGTTGTGTTGGATTATGAGCTTTCCTAGTGCTTACAACCAAAATTATTTGTTCAATCCTTCCTGTTGTTCTTTCTTTTCATTTGCTTCCATGGAAAAATCCCTTTCCCTTGATTTCAATACATGAATCCTCTGATATTTATGTTCTTCGTGAATGTGGGTTCTTTCACTAGGGTCGGACATTTTAGCTAAATTATACTTCTTTAAAATTCATCACTCTGGTAGATACAGTAATTTGGCTTAGTCTCTGTTGAGGCCTGGAAAATTGTAGGTAACAACAGTTAGGGATTCTCCCCAATAACGTTCCCAACTAGCTTGTTATTGTTTGGTATGGGGAATCTGTCCAGTTTACGGTCTGGCTACAATAGGTCAAGTAACAAAATAAAAGGTTTTATCGGTTACGGCCCGGTCCACCGTGTGATAACGAGGAGTGTCACAATGTGATGCGCAGGTTCTTACCTCTCGTCTTAACTCTCTCGCATCTAAATCACACACAGCAAGAAACTAAAATTACTAACTAACCTATCCCTAGGGAATAGAATTAACAGTTAACAATGAGTAATGTATTTCTGCACATGTATTATGGACAATTACAGATAGCTGTTATTTATTTCAAAACACATGAACATTAATAGAAATATGAACAACAAGATAGCTTATTTTTTATGACAACCTCCATTACTCATAGTGGAAATTTCATAGAATAAACTATAATACATTCATAACATAAGCAGAAATGCAATGAGTTAGAATGATCTCACATTTAATGGACATTAGCTGAAAATGAAATAGTTCACATTCAACTAATCCATAGCAAAGTATTTGAAACATTCCACCAAGCTTTCTCTAGCAGGAAACTTGTAATTCTTTATTGCAAAAGGAAATAGTTCTTCTTACAACATACTCTCACAAATATATCTGGGAAAAAGTCCTTTCTACATCTAACTCTCCTATATTTATACCAAAAAAAAACCAAAACCTTTGGGATGCCCCCAAATGACCTTTGGGTTTCCCCAACGTTTCAATCGGAAAATTTTGTCTTTTAGTAAGTTCTCATGATTCATACAATATGTTACATTTTAAATGAAAATTTGAGAGCACTTTTTAAAGAGGGACCAGCTTGGTAACTGATGAACTTTTTCCAAGCCTGGGCCTCTGCTGCTATTGGTTCTGCTCAATAATCCGTTGGTCTTTTTGAGATCCTGTTGATCTCAGATCCTCACTTTCTTCTTCTCTTTTCTTCATCTCTGCTTCTTCATTTTCTTTCTCTTCTGCTTTTTCCTTTAGACATATATTATTTGCAGCAGCAATCACCCTGTCATAACATAACAAAAAACTATATCAGTCTATTGACCTCCTTCATATGCATTCTGTAAAATAAACTATACACAGTATTAATGCATGAAAAGAAAGAATGACAAGGAAAATAAATCCTGCAAGTTTTTGTCTTGAAATCCTCTAAGTCCACTGTCCAAGACTAAAATCACAAGCCCGATAGAACAAACTCTTCATCTCAATCCAGGCCGCATCTGGACTAACTTGAAATCCTCCGATGAAAGCATGGACCATAACAATGTAACTGCCAATCCTCAAAACAACGAACCCTAAACTGTACTCATCTCGAAAAAAACCTTGACTCGACCAAAACCCACGGAAAACCTCTGCCATCCCACAAAAAAGAGTAAAAGCACAGAAAATTGGTGGGAAAACCCTATCGGTAGTTGAAAACTCTGATCATCAAAAGGATAGTTCACAAGATAGCTGCAACGGCAGACAACAGACAGACTATGGGTTCCGTGACCAACTAAAATATTTGGCGATCGGAGGCTCTAAGGACTACAGATCGGCAACTTTAAAACTAAGCATCTCCACAGTGTCGGTGCTTCAAAGCTGAAAGCTTCCACAATGTTGGTGATATAAAGCACTAAACGCCGCCGTAGTCACGTACAGGAGATCGGAACCACTACCCGCTAAACACATCGGCATCGGCGAGCGGAAGGACTAATCCATCGGTGGGATAGTTCACTAAGAAGCCGCACCAAAGGCTCTTAAGACTAAGTGTCGGCAACTCAAACAACAGTGTTTCCGTAGTGTCGGCAATGCAAAGGACAAGGCCTATGATCAATGTCAATCATCGTTCCGATAGCGATAAAATAAACAGTGTCGACAATAAAAAGTTTTGAAAAATACAACAAAAGGAGATAAAGCGCATCGGCAAAAAACAGGACTGTCCTTCCGTGGCACAGAGGACTAAAGCCCCAATTCATTCGTCAAATGACTTTCGACAGCGATAAAATCAAAATAATCAAAAAGTCAAAACGTTAAGAACTCTTCATAGGGAAACGACAATACTCGGTCATTTATCCTCTGAAACAGCGGCAGCATAGAGAACTAAAGCCCTGACTCAATCTTCAATAAACTTCCGATAGTGATAAAACAAAATCATCAGAAAAGCAAACGTTAAGCTCTAAAAATAAACAAACCCCACAGTCTTAAAAAAATCAAAGTTTATAGCAGAGGAATGACAAATTTTAGGAAACCAAACAATCCCAGGCAAGATAAAATCGAAAGGAGGGTCCAAAATTTTAAAAAATTTGGGAAAAAGGTTGCAGCTGCAACAATTGGTGTTACGAAGAGAAATTCCTATGGCTTGGGGTACCACAATAGACAGCTAGACTCCAGAAATCAATCTTTCCCAATATGCAATAGAAATAAAAGCATCTAACACTAAAGGATCGAACCTCGTACCTTATTCCGGACGGTTGAAGTAGATCCCCATTGAGCTTTCCAATCTTCAGCTTGAATTGTTATAGCACGTCCTCAACAACAAGTAAACAATACAAGCATACTATATTTCATGGTGTTATATCTATTCTAGCATATATAATCAATAATGTATAAGCATTTGACATATTCCAATGGATACAATATTCATTCAAATACACATTACTGGACAGGAAAAGATATTTCTATTCAAATATGAATCAGAGATTACAAGTGACAACCTCTGACGGCACGTCTGCGAACCGGAGAAACTGACTCCCCCACTTGGGCCTCCACCACCTCAATCCTCCATCACTTCGATAGCAAGCTTACTAGCAAAAGGAAAGCTTGGGAAGAACACAACAGTGCTCCAAGGGACAAAGGGATGCAGACTCAAGCATAAGTTCTGGCAACAATGGACTATAGTTTCGTTACTCTCAATTCTCTCTTATGCTTTCAATGTCTCAATGGGTTCCTTATATAGCTTTTCAAATGGATACTGAAAGGTCAAATCCGTGCGATCTCAAGGCATATGGAAGGCCAGGAGTCATATGAGTCGGATCCAAGTCAAGGAACGCTCCAAAAGGTTTTGGATTATGTACACATCCCGATGTATGCGACTATAGAGGGAATATCCGCGTATGTACGCGGTTATCGGGGAAAAGGCCACGTATATCACTTTTCTTATGTTTTTAGGGATGGTCAAGGATACATCAAAAGACAAAAAGTGGTCCATAGGGGCTAATGAGTCTGCAACGGGACAAGGGAAGGCCATACAATGTCTGATTCACCTAGTGTGGTGAAATCCGCTATAACAGATGCCCCCTAATGTATGAGATCAGAGGGGTTATACGATGGCCGAAATACATTATAAGTCCATCCCAGAAGTGAAGTGATGAAGGTACCCAAATGGAAGACTAGCCACCCAATCAGCATAATACCATAATACAACTCTGCGTATAACTGCAAATACATATAGCAGTCCCGGATACATAAGAGTACAATGGCCATGAATAGGCATGAAGCATGATAACATAGATGTGGTCATCTCCACGTACAATATAGATAGATCAGAATCTCCATGATGAAGATATACAAAGGACCATGATCTCCACAAAGGTTGAAGATATATAACAGATCAAGATCTCCATAGTGGCTGGAAATGTCTGACATATACTAGAACAAGTCACGAGAACTGAAATCTCATGAACACTGGCACGATCAAGGAGGTAGCATATAGTGGATGCCACCAATATGGAAGGTCTTCTACACACACCGCTATGAGTACATGTCCTACTATGCGAATAGAGGTGTCGAGGTCGAAAATAGTAGTCCATCGTCTGATTACCGGTCATTGATGTATACCGTTAACAGACGTGAGATCACCCACCGATAATGAAAATGGGAATCAAGGTACTAGAGTGCAAACTAACAAGTGTGAATAAATGTGTTGAGGTCGAACACTTGAGAGAATCCATCGATCAGGGGACATTGATGTATTCCCAAAACTGTCGATGGTGAGAGAACCTGCCACTGATGACTGCAAGTCTCAAGGCACTCAAAAATGACTCTAGACTCCAATCCCAGAATAAATGATCTGAAGTCGATGGGATGAAATCCACTGGAAGGAGGGCATTAGGGCATCCCCCATCTTCCAACACGAGGTACTCGAAAAGGCTGTATAATATGGAAGAACTCGATCATAAGGTGCACGAACCAGTAACTGTACCGGGAATGGTCGACATGCAAAGTCAAGATAACTGAGGAATGGCCGACTCAGGTTTCAACTTCCTTCGAACAAGAGCATAACGGCGTATGGTGACTGAATGAAGGCAGCATAGACTCGATATACAAACTGGGACATCTCTATGATGCAGGAGGCATCAATAGAGGCTCCATAGGGACTGGAAGTTTAACCAGTCGGTGGAGATAAAACTTAGATAACGATTACAGCTCCTAAAGTCAAACTATAACCCAACCAATGGATGTGATATACAATGCTCTGTTCGAAGGAGACACGACTCGATAGCTGCCAAAGATAATATCTTTTCTTGTCCAGCTTTTTGGTTTTTTGATTTTTTTTTGTCTTTTTCAGTTATTTGAAAAGCTTGAAAAAAGAATAAACTAGCTTTATAGTTACAAACTAGGAGGAGACAAGTGTTATGAGGGAAAACAAACTAGTTCCAAGAAGTGGAACATACCTATGCTCAATGCAAGGACACATGTGTAGGATATCGATACTCGGGGGAAAATCCCCTCTTGGTAAAAAGGGAATCAAGCTGCAAAGGATATAAAGAAAGGCTTTGCATGGCTAGACATGAGACAAGCTCAGGCTATATGGCTGAAATGCAATGTCAGGGGAGCCATCATAAAGCTCAATAAGGTAGGAAAAGCTCATGATAATGCATCCACAACTTGATACAAGGGAGTCCAGGGGATCATGGCTAGCATAAGATCAAGAGGAGTATGAGGCTCTTGCTAAATGTCATGGCAATACTATACAATGGACTCCCACACCCTAAAGGGGGAAACATCGGCATGGGCACCAACTGCAAATAAGGCGCTAACTAGGGTACCCATGTAAGGTGAGGCTCTACCACTCATATCATGCCACTTCTATAGCAGCAAGAAGGTTCTGTGACATAATAGAGTGGGTTCGTACCTAAGGATATAGTGACATGGTCATAAGGTCATGCAAAATGCAAACGATGGTGAACTTAACCTATATGCCAGTGTAGACGTTATATCTGAGATCAGTATGAATGGGTCAATCCAAAGGCTGAAAAGGTGCTAAAAACGGTCTTCTACATCACAGATGAGGTCAAAAACGGTCCAAAATGGTTAGAAACGGTCAAAACTATAGGAAAGGGGGTAAAAAATTTCAAATATTTGAAAATTTTTCTATAAATAGTAAAAAATAGAAATCATTTGAAACTTTTACCCATTGGAGCTCTGATATTCAACTGCAAATTCCAGGAGGTCCAGCCGGCGGAATTCACAACCGTCTCTTCCAGGTATTTACTCATGTTCTCTGCTTGCATTTCAATACAATTTTTACAAGTTTTCATAGTCAAATGAGGTTTTAAAGGCCAATCTTACATGAGAACTGGGGCCCACGCAGGTATCGAGGCTTTTTCCACGTATAGGGCTGGCTATACGCGGAAAAGGGGCTGGAAACCGCATACATACGCAGTTGTTTGCAAAACAGCCGTGTATGACGCCACGCATAAGGATTTACATGAATCTAATGGACATTTGGGTCAATTTCTCATGCAGGATGGTGCTAGAGTGGTGAGAACGCGAGCATGGTGACGTAGAGGAAGCAGTAAGGGCTGACAGAATGGCTCAAGAAGCTCTAAGAAGATGCGGACTCTACAAGTTTTGGTGCCTAGGTGGCTTGAGGGCCAAACCAGGACTACTACATATGCTGGTAGACTATTGGGATCCAGACTCAGAGTCCTTCCGGCTAGACGGCATGTCCCTCACCATTGAAGTGGAGGATATCTACTTTATCACAGGTCTAGCTCGGCGAGGTGAGATGGTGAACCTTCATGCCCGAGGAGGGCCAGGTCATGGGCTGACTATCGATGAGTATATAGCTATGTACTGCTACCCAGAGACTGAGAAGGTGGGGAGCCAAGTTCCCACCAACGCTATACAGGTGCTGGGCCTAAAGGCCATACTACTGATACTGGGCAGGATAGCAGGATTAGCATCACTCCATCAGGCCTCTCGGCCATTGATGTTCTATGCAGTGGAGTGTATGACACCGACCATCTATGACTGGAGCACTTCCCTACTGAGCAACATGAAACATTAGCTCAGTGAGTGCAAGGCAGGTAGGATACGGAACTTCGGGTTCAGCAACATCTTGAGCACGTTTTTCTTCGAGCGTGTTCTAGGATTGAGCCCTAGAGTGGATGTTCCTCTCCACGGGGTTCGAGATCCGGCCCAATGACGTTGGGCAGACGCGATGCGCAGACTGGGGGGTGGTAGGGTGGCCAACCCTTATCCAGCAGACTTTTTTCCATGGTGGCGACGACAGATTGTTGCCATAGAGGCCTCCCCTTATGCAGGGATAGATTTCCAGGGAGATCCGGACATGCCATTACCACCAGGATCAGCATATGGAGACATAGGTAACGAATCTCGACCCTTACTCTTTTTAAAATTTTTGAAGTATTTAATTTTTTTGTGTTTTCTTGATTAATGGAATCAAAAAGACATGGTTTTGGGTGACAATACATAATGACATCTACCATTTATGTGCATATGTGGGACCACGGCGACCAGAGGGATTCCCACGTCATAGACGAAGGGGAAGAGGAGATGATATCACCGGTGTGGATATGCGGAGCGAATGCTCCAAAGCATCCATACCAACTTCGTGCGACTGACTCACAGGATTCCCATGGTGCAAGTCAAGGACTTGCCTGAGGCTATGCAGAGACAGGTGGTGGGTGTTCCACGCGCATGGGTGTGTTTATTCCGGCGGCTAGCTAGAGCCGTGGTGACATATAATGATCACAACCCTCTTCCACCTCCACAGGACTAGACACCTGGGAGTGTATCTATTTTGTACTACCGTGTATATGATGGTGGCTTTCAAAGCCCCAATTTTGTACTATGACATTATGTATTACCACATTTTTGATATATATAAAAAAAAAATTATGGTGATGGGTTTATTTATTTACATGTGTAAAAATTGTGTTTATGATTAATTTATGATGAATGAAACAAATGCCAATCTAACACATAGTTAGCATATGAGTCAGCAACTTGATTATAATTTCTTGGAATGCGTATATATGTTATGTTCTCAAATTTCCGTTCTAACAATCTCACACGTAAGAATCTCCTCAATAACGTCGGATCTCTAACATAGTACAAACCATTGAGCTGTGACACTATTAACTCTGAATCAAGACGTACCTCAAGAGAGAGAACACCATGTGAAATGGCATCCCGTAGAAGCTCGATAACGGCACTATATTCAGCAACATTGTTGGAAGATGGCCGTAGACATACACCTCCTGAAGACAGTACATGACCCATAGGAGTATAAATCACCCAAGCAGCTAAGGCTGAGTGTTGAGTGTGACGGCTTGCACCATCCGTGAATCCTATGTAGGTGGAAGATTCCATTGACATCTGCCACAAGAAATGGAAACTAATCACAAACCCAATCACGATAAACAAGACTAACTATGCAAAAAAGTTGTACAATAATATAAAACAAACAACCTTGGCTAAAGATCATGCATAGTATTTTTTAAGATAGAGCCCATTTCTAGGCTCCGCCAAGGCCGTCCCTTCGTAATCCACTAACTCGTAGGCACCCTTCTCTAACACACGCTTGACCACGTAAGGACCACGCCACATAGGATTGAACTTCCCTGCCCCCAAGGGTTCTTTCAATTGATCCCACAAAAGGACCAAGTCTCCCTCACTAAACACTCTCGAACAGACAGACTTATCATATTGGGCCTTTACGCGATGCTTATTAACCTCTAGAGTCACCAAGGCATCTCTACGCTGCTCATCGAGTTGCTTAAGGTGAACCAAACGCTCCTCCAAAGGAGAAGTGTCTGGTAAGAGTTCCATGGCTAACTTCAACGAAGGAATCTCGCATTCAATTGGCAATATCGACTCCACTCCATGCACAAGCTGATATGGAGAAAAACCAGTGGCAGTCTTTACCGCGGTTCGATATGCCCACAAAGTAGGGTACAACATAATATGCCAATTCATCTTGCTTTGTGCGATGGTTCGTTGGAGAATGGACTTAAGTGACTTATTCACTGCTTCAACCTGTCCATTCGCTTGAGGATAGTAAGAAGAGGAGTGCTCTTGCTTATACCCTAACTTGGATGCCAACTCTTCCATCATATGGTTCTGAAAGTGCGAGCCATGGTCGGTGACAAGCTCTCTCAGAATCCCGAACCTAGAAATGATTTGGTTGAATACGAAGTGAGCGGCTGTCTCACCGTCGGATTTTACTGTAGGCATTGCCTTAGCCCATTTCGTGAAGTAATCAACAGCCACTATGATATGATGGTGCCCCCCAGCCGAACCTGGGTTGCAATCCATAAAATCAAGCCCCCATTTGGTGAAGGGACCGACGGTGATAATAGGGTGTAACGGGGCAGGCTTCGAGCGCATGTTACGTGCGAACACCTGGCAAGGGTGGAACCTCTTGACCGCTTCAATACAATCCTTGAAGATCGACGGCTAGAAATATCCTTCTCTCAAAATCTTTTGAGATGTAGCAAGCCCAGATAAATGACCACCACACGCCCCTCTGTGGCAATCATTAAGCACTACCTCAGCCTCATCATGAGTTAAACAACGTCGTAAAAGGGAATCTACTCCATGGTGGTACAAAGTATTTTCCACTATGAGGTAGTTCTTGGAGACGTGACGTAATCGACGTCGTTCATCTCGCGAGAGGTGAGTAGGGGTCCTCTGCGATTGCAAATATACTATGATATCTCCGTACCATGGGTCATCCATTGAGATTAAGAAAATGTGTTCATCAACGAACGTATCTTCACATACCGACTCCTCAACCTCGCTCGAAAAATCCGATATGAGCTCTGCAAAGATTAAATATTTCTTTGATTTTGCCGAAACAAATTCGAGATCAAACTCTTGCAGGATGACAATCCATTTATTATATTTTCCCCCAATCATCCTACGTGTGAGGAAGAATTGAAACGGATTGACATGGGCAACAACCAAGGTCTGGCGAAGGAGAATATAATGTCTCAAACGCTGCACCGCATGTATAGTAGCTAAGGTAAGCTTCTCGACATGAGAATATCGAATCTCTGCGTCAATAAGGTTTCGGCTCAGATAATATATGACATGCTCTGGGAGCTCCTCATCCTCTTGAACCAAAACCATACCAATCGTCTCTAAAGACGCGGCCACATATAATAGGAAATCACGGCTATAATCCGGAGGACTAATCACCGGGGCCGATGCTAGGGCTCATTTAAGTGCATCGAAGGACTCCTGGGCTCGCTCATCCCATTCAAAGGGAGTATCCTTCTTCAAGAGATGCATGAAACCTCTAGTCAAATTGGCGAAGTTGCCAACAAATATTCGTAGGAAGTTTGCCATGCCTTGCAAACACTGAAGATGATGAATATTTCACGGGGGAGACAACTGAAGTATTGCCTCAACCTTCAAAGGGTCGACTCTTATACCCTCTTTCGAAACGATAAATCCTAACAACCGACCTGATTTCACACAAAAGATGCACTTATGAGGGTTTAATCTAACAGCATAGTGCCGGCATCTTTCGAACACCAATCTCAAGTGATAAGAATGACGCATCCTCATGCGAGAATGAGCAGTGAGGTCATCCAAAAATACTTCAATAATGGACTTGAGATCGTGGAAAATCAAGGTCATCGCCTGCTGAAACGTAGCTCCAGCGTTTTTAAGGCTGAAAGGCATTTTCCAATACGCAAATGTTCCCCAAGGACAAATGAATGCGGTCTTATGTTGGTCCTCGGGTTTAATTTGAATCTGATTATACCTGGAAAAGCCGTCCATAAAGGAGAACACCTCGCTACCCGCACACTCATCCAAATTCTGATCTATAAACGGTGTGGGGAAGTTATCCTTAGGACAGGCATGATTTAAATCACGAAAATCAGTGCATATACGGATCGCTCCCTACTTCTTATCAACCGGAACGAGGTTTGAAACCCACTTCGTCAAGGGAACGGGATAGATGAAACCAGCTTTCAATAGCTTCTCTATCTCTGCCTTTATGGCGGGTGCTTTCCTAGGATTTACCGCATGTAAACGCTGTCGAACAGGCTTAGCATTGGGGTAAGTCTTAATTTCATGTTCGATAATCCGAGGGTCAATCCTTGGAATCTCATCGTAAGACCAAGCAAAAATATCACGAAATTCCTTGAATAGCTCGGTATACTCTCGAATCTCATCTTGGGAACAATCTGCCCCAATGTAGACATTCTCAATTGTACCAAGATTGCGAGAAATGTTGATAGGCATAGTTGACGATATGTTCACCATGTTTCCATCAGCCATCTGACCAGGAGAGCTTAATGGAATCATGGGTCTACCAACTTTCTGTCTAATAATATCCCTATAATCCTCATGCGCCAAAAGGTCAAGCTCTGGAAGGAAGTATGATCTATGATGAAGCTCCTCCCATGGTGGCTCAACTCCCGACATAGCCTCAATAATTGCTTCATTCGAAGGGAAAACCGTATCAAGGAAGTCATGGGCATGAGAAGACTATACTGCCCATGCCGGTAGCACATAGGGGTCTTCCTCCTCCGTCTACGAAGAGGAAGAACAAGGCTCTGCAGCAGACTGGAGATTAGCTTGGTAAGCTATCATGACTGCAGGCAACGGCACACTCATCTCAATGGGCTCACTCGAAGGACTCGGTGAAGGAAGAATCCAAGGATCTCCCATATGACTTATACAAAAAGGCACCGATCTCGTAGACGTCGAAGCACCATCGAAACTAGATCCTATCATGAGGACGGGTGCAGGACAACTAAAGGTTCCCATGAAAGATGGATACATACCTACACCCACACTCCCAGTTGTCGGCTGGGAATGTTCAACTTTCGGAACCGAAGCTTCCGAAGATGCAGTAACAGGCGGATTCTTGAATGCCATCTGATCAATCGTTACAATCTTCCCATTATGAGGAAAACATACAACGTGAAATACGGAAGACGCAACGGCTTGCATACTATACATCCAGTTCCTTCCCAGTAAAAGATTGTAGTCAAGGGGCACATCAACCACCTCAACCTCTATCGCAACGGTCTTTCCTCCCAAACAGACTTTAAGAGAAGGAAGGATACCGTGTGGCTTAAAAGATCTCCCATCAAAAGAAGTTAACATGGTCATAGACTTTGACAACTCAGGAGAACCAAGACCCTTCCAACAAGACAAATACATCACAGAAGCAGCAGCGCCCTCGTCAATCACAGTGCGCTTGACGATCATATTAAGACATTCTACATGCACCAAAAGGGACACATAGTAGGGCAAGCGAGGCTGATGTCCTGCGGTTTCAAATTTGATCACTGAGGAAGAATCATCACCATTCACACCAAGAGTGGAAAGAAAATCCTTCCTTTGCGATGGACAACTCTGAAGCACTTCCAATGTAGACATCGCACAAGGAGTATGGCCCAAGTCCTCGACAACTGAATAATTCTGGGCGGCTCGGGCATTTGGGTTATGAACCGAACGCTTAAGTACCCCCTTAGGAATGCGAGGTGCAGCCTTAGGTTTATCCGCAGGTTTCTCAATGCGCAAAGGGGTTCCTGGTGGATCAGGTTCTTTGCCTGGGTTGGGTTGTGACGAAGTATAATCTTTCGCACGCGTCACAACTTTCGCGGCACAGACCATATTAATGCACACACGACCACTAGTTTCAGCTGGATCTTCATCACTAGATTGATCATGGGACTTCGAGTTCATATTCTGGTTATGCGATAAAGGGTTTGTTAACACAGCTGGGCCCTGTGCTATGAACTTCGAAGCTTCATCCATCCTAGGGCACAAGTAAGTGAGGTGATCGTCCTTACAAAGATTGCAAGGAAACTTAACCTTACATTTATTCTGCTTGTCCCCCCCAGCATTTTTATTGTTCTTGTCATTATTATTGGCATTCTCATTCTTATTCCCACCCTTCTTATTATTATTGTTTTTACCCTTTTTTCTATTCCGTCCGGGTTGCTGGTTACCCTTCTGGTCGGACGATTGCACAGCAAGTACATTCACCGTTTGGGCAGGCTGAGACGAATCCGTAGCTTGTCCCGAGGTAGATTGGTTGATTGACAACTGAGCAACTTGTTTCACAACCGAACCTGCAGGTTTCTTACTTGCACTACCCACAATGCCATCGGCATGTGGTCCAGGTTTGACCTTGGGATCGAAACTAGAACGAGGAGCGTTAGGTATAATCTCATATAACAAACCAGACTGAGCATAGATCAAGTCTAGTTCCTGCACCCCA